>ML682021.1:28025407-28100725 GCA_007922195.1 Podocnemis expansa
CACACACACACACACACACACACACACACACACACACACACACACACACACGGGATGACTTGATCTGCATGCATTATTCAATATGTGAACATGGATGTATAAAGAGGCACTAGGATATCTTTGATTTAGTTATCTGTCCCTTTCCTGCATTCTGCTAGTTTTAACTGCCACTGCACGCTGAGTGGATGTTTTCAGAGAACTATCCACAATGATGCCAAGATCTCTTTGTTGAATGGAACAGTTAATTTAAACCCCATCATTTTGTATATATAAATAGGATTATGTTTTTTTCAGATGTGCCTTACTGTGCAGTGCATTTAGCAACATTGAACGTCATCTGCCATTTTGTTGCCTGGGCACTCAGTTTTGTGATATCCCTTTGTAACTCTTCACGGTCTGCTTTAGACTTAACTATTTTGAGTAGTTTTGTATCATCTGTAAATTCTGCTATCTCAGTGTTTGCCCCCTTTTCCACAACATTTATGAATATGTTGAACAGCACTGGTTCCAGCATAGACCCCTGGGGAACACTACTGTTTTCCTCTCTCCATTTTGAAAGCTGATCGTTAATTCGTATCCTTTGTTTTTCTGTCTTATAATCAGTGTATGCTGCAGGAGAGGACCTTCTGTCTTTTCTGTTGACTATTTACTTTGCTTAAGAGCATTTGCTGAAGGACTTTGTCAAAGACTTTCTGAAAATCTGAGAACATTATATCCACTGGATCACCCTTGTTGTCCACATGCTTGTTGATTCCCTCAAAGAACTGGTGAAGTATGATTTCAGTTCACAAAAATAACGTTGGCTCTTCCCCAACAAATTGTATTCGTCTGTGTATCTCAGGCCTCGACAAATCCTAGGTGTCAGATTGCCCTGGCACCTAGGATTTTGCTCTTTGTGTCTAGGAGCTGCCCAAAAAAGGTGCTGCTGGCAGCGTTTTCGGCAGTGAAGATGGAGAGACATCAGTGCTTTTCCCTGGCCTACCCCTTCCCCCCCACCCAGCACTGCCAAAAGAGCTGCTGACAAAGGCTTTTCTTTGGTGATGGTGGAGGGGGTTTTCTTTCAGTGGTGAGCTAACCTGAAAAGTTGGGCGCCCCTAGGTATCTGGCAGGAACCCCATCACCACTGCAAAGCTGCTGCAGCTCCCTTCAGCAGCAATCCTCTTTCCTGCTGCCAAAAAGAAGCTGCTGCTGGCGGCTCTTTCAGCAGCGCTGGGAGGCGATGACTGTAGGGGAGAGAGCAAGCTGCTGCGACTTTGTAGTGGTGAGGCGCTCCTGCCGGATACCTGGGGTGCCTAGGTTTTTGGAGTGGCCCCTACATATTCATCAGATTTGTCGAGGCCTGATGTATCTGATAATTCTGCTCTTTGCTAGTTTCAACCAATTCACCTAATACAGAAGTATGGCTTACCAGCCTGCAATTGCCTCTGGAACATTTTGTAAAAAAAAAAAAAAAAAAAAAAACCACCCAAACCCCATTAGCTATTTTCCAGTCATCTGTTACAGAAGTTGATTTAAATGACAGGATACATACCATAGTTTAGGTACAATTCATTCTGCAAGTATTATTGATTCAGCTGTTTTACTGGTGTCATCCTTGTATAAGACACAAATAAGATGGGCTTTACCCTACATATGTTTTTAGGAGTTATCACACAACTAAATTATTCCCCCCCACCCCCACCTTTCCTAAATGTTCTTTGTAGACCATGACTGTTATACATGTGCTTGGTCCCAAGTGTTGAGGAGTTGAATCAGTTTTGGGTTTTGTTTAGAGCACTGAGCTTTTTATGAAAGCCTTCTATTTTTACCTGTGTAATTATCCCTGTGTCAAGCAGGTCTCTATGGCATGTTAATACTTTCAGTAGTGGATCTATATATTAATACTTGCCTGCTCTTCTCCCATTGCTAGTACTGGTGGAGCTCCATCAGTGCTAAACCAGTGTGTGAAACTATTTTAAACAATGTCTTGGGGATTACTAACTCTTTCAAATGTAGCATTTGTGTCAGAATGCTGTTGTATTGTAGCTCAAGAAGTGGGATATGCCAAAATTCATGAAAGAGTGATGGTGGGAAATTAGAGAAAGATGGGAATAAAGAAGACCCAAAACCTGCAGAGCTTCTGATTCTGGATGCAGAAGTTTCCAAATTACGTTTGGTTTCAGAAAAACTGTGTCACCATTACAAAAAACAATTAAGACAAAACTTTTAATTGACCTGACAGGATTACATACATGAATGACAAATGCCTGGTTAACCGCATGTTCTGAAAAATAAACATTGAGTGCAATGGCGATATTTAACATCAGTAATTGATTTTCTCTGGAGCAAGTATTATAATGAGGGAAAAGGTCTACTGTAAGTATTTAGTAGGAAATAAGACAGTAGAAGCAATCCATTGTACACAACCTTACAGCAGGTACATGTATGGAATCCAAGAGCCCTTCATTTAGTTGCACAGGCTTCATTTACTTGCATATTTTACTTATCCAGAAATAATGGCTTTGTTTGTTTTGTTCAACTTATTTAACACTCTAGTCCTGTAAAATTTGGTTTTAAAGTAGTTTTCCTCAGGAGCAGATTACTGTATGGGCCTGCCACAACGTGGAGGTCCCCTACCCTGCTGCCACTGGGGGCAGAGCAGGGCAGTTTGGCACAGGGGCGAGCCTACATGCTCCAGCCCTCTCCCTGGGCCAGTTGGTCTGCCCCCAGGGGTGGGGTGGCTAGCCCAGAGGCTGGGGTCTGCACTCCAGCCCTGCCCCTGGGCGGCCAGTCTGCTTCCAGGGGTGAGGGCCCAGGTGGGGGGGCAGGGCCCCAAGTGGAGAGGGCAAACTAGTGGGCAGGACTAGGGGTGCTGCAGCTCCTAATTCGCCCCTGGTTTTACTTCCCTAAGTGACAGTATTTTGATGTATTTGGGGGTGGGAATGCATTGGGAGAGGTTATGGCACTGTGGACAAGGGTAAATCTGCACAATTTATTCTGTGAACCTAAAAATATACTGGGCTTTACATGTAATTTGGCACAAAGCCAGGACTTGCTCTTAGTATTCTTTCAAAAGGAACTTGTAGCCAGAGAATAATTTACAGAGTTGATGCGTGAGGAAAGCTAGCAAACATGCTGTGTTTTCGTTTGAAAGCAATGGTCTTTTTGCTCCCTTCCTGTGGAAAGGCATGCAGAGGGGAACAAAGGAATGAAAATGAAAGACCTTTATAGCTCTCAATAGAATCGTAGTGTCTGTGCAATATCTCTCTCTGGTATGCAGGACTGGCAGAAGTGGAGCCTGTCTTACTCCCCAGTGCGACTGCATCTTTAGCAGCAACTGGAGTCAGTCTCTATGTACTCAGGCTCTGCCTCCTAGGAGGCATATTTGTGTGGGACTATCCATGTTCAAGTCTTTTTTCACTTTCCCAATCCCACCACTGATAAACCAACAAGTCATCTGTCTCTCTTGCAAGCAAACTTTCTTGATCTGTGTCTCTTAACAGGCCATGGAAACAAGTTGTAGTATTGTCAACTGCAAGCATACAATTAATGAGTTAGGTTCCAAAAGGTTTGATATTAGTTTAAAATTCATGAAATTTTCAATAAGCAGTTTTGAGGTTCCTTTTATTTGTCTTCTGGGTTACATTTGGGTCATAGTTTCAAGCTTTTCTCTGCAAACACAAGGCTAGAAACATACTTCATATTTTTAAATGAAAGCTGAGATTCTCAGGTTATCACGATTCAAAGAGCTCAAGTTTTATGAAAAACATTAAATATTAGAAGAAACAAGGAGTCCTGTGGCACTGCTAGCTTCTTTTGTTGAACTAGACTAACATGACTGCCCCTTTGGAAATTAAATATTGGAGTTGCTAATACCCAACTGTGTGGTAGAACCACAAGTTTAATGCTAAAATATAGATAGTGACTTGATCTACATGGGCCTTACAACAGAATATAAGAACTGTGGTTAAAACTGGTTGATGCATATTTGTAGCTAGCCAAACAGCCTGATTTGTCTAGGCAGTATTGGGGGGAGATCATACTTGGTTCTCACTGAATTTTAAACTAGGCCATCACAGTTGTTCTCCTAATACAGCTAGTTCCCACTTCCAAACTGTGCTGGAACCCAGCTACGCACTCACAAGCTAATCACTTTTCTGTCAAGTTCAATAAATGCTAATTTGGGCTCCAGTCCTGCAAATGCATTCAGGCAAACTTCTCCATTAACAGAGGGAAGCTACTGCTGGGCAGCTTGCAGGATCAGAGTCTTGGATGGTGGAATTTTATAAAGAAATAAGGCAAAAGACAAACAACTCTTGAGTCATCTAATTAACAAAATATAATTAAAAGATGCAAAAATAATACTTTGGAAAAGAATCATTTCCTATTGTACAGGAAGCATAGAAAAGTGCTCATATGTAATTAATTGTAATGATTATTATGTAAAGCACAGTGTTTTGCTTGATACCATTTGCTTTTCTTAAAATTAAACAATGTAATAATAAACTCAGACAAAATAGCTGTGTACGTGGGAATTGTCCATATGCCACATGTTTTGAACATATTCTGTACAGCAGAGTTTTGGAGAAAGATATACAGAATAAAATCCAAACATCACTGAGGTCAGTGCCAAAACTCCTGTTGGGTCTGAAATTTTGCCCGCTGTATTGTATCTGCTGCATATGGTGCTTATAAACCTTAGTCATTCAACTTTTGCTTTTTAAATATATAGACAGGCATTAATTTTACTTGGACGAATGTTTATAATCCTGTAAGCACATGGAGGAAATTGTTCTTTTTATCTTTTTATAAAAAAGGGAAACATCAGATGAAAAAAAGATTTTTAATAGGACAGTGTTCTCTTTATAGGTTAAAATAATAAAATTTTGAGACCTTCATTTTACAAAACAAGATACTTGGAATCTTTAAAGTTAGGGTTTACAATTTATCTTCCTTAAACTAATTATGAAAGATTTAACTGCTATGGTTTTGTCCTTTCTTGTAGTGAATGTATGAAAACTTCAGTCTGGTTTTCATTTTGTCAGCTGTTACCAGTGTAACATGTGCATACTTTTCTATCATTAATGGTATAATTGGTAGTCTTTTAATATAATGATCTATACAATTAAAGTGCTTTTACTTTTAAGGGTCAAATTTTCTGGTTCTGTGTTGTCTAGTGCTTATCTTCCCTTGTTGATCAGTTGGAAAATAGAGACAGACAGTGCGTCATATGTGTTTGCTGTTACATCAAAATTATATTTTGCAAAAATGTATTTAATTTTTTTGAACTTTCTTTACTACTGGCTGAATGTCCGTAACTTATTTTCTAAAAAACAAACAAGGAGTCCTGTGGCACTTAAAGACTAACACATTGATTTATTGCATGACATTTCATGGAAGAAAACCCCACTTTGCCAGACTCTTTGAAGACGAGGGAATTTACAGGATGGGGTAAAATAAATTTAGAGAAATAAAAGTCATAGGTTCAAATCAAAGCAGTTGTTAAGATTTAAACCCTGGGGAACAGCATACAGAGGAAGATGAGGTCAGATCACCTGTTTGTAATGAGAAAAAAATCCAAAGTGCCTATTAAGTCCTGAAGCAATGCAGTCAAATTTGCAAATACATTCAAGCTCTGCAGCTTATCTCTGCAGCCTTGATCTGGTATTCATCTGACCACTGCAATTAGTAAATTGTCAGTGGAGTGATTAGGAAGAGTGAAATGCTCGCCCACTGCTCTTAGAATGTTGTGATTTCTGATGTCTGATTTGTGCCCATTTATTCCTTTGTGTTACACTTCTCTGCATTTAGTTCCTCCCATGCTGTGTTCCCCATTTTCAAAGCATCTGAGAAAGTGGGATTTTCTCCCACAAAAACTCATGCAATAAATACATTTGTTAGTCTTTCAGTGCCATAGGACTCCTTTTTTGTTTTAGTTAAATGAGTGCAACTTTGTCTATCTAGACCAGGCGTGGCCAAACTGGCTCAGGAGCCACATGTGGCTCTTGAATGAAAAAATGTGGCTCGTGGAAGAACGTCAGCAAATCAATTTAGTAGGTAGAAGTCTATGGCTATATGCCTCAGTGCAGCTCTTAAAGGTTTAATAATCAACTTGTGTGGCTCTTGAGTTCCATAAGTTTGGCCACCCTTGATCTAGACAATACTTTTAAAAAGCTTTAATTCACACTTTTTTTATTTCATTGAGGTTTTTTTTATTATTATTATTAAGAGTGCTTTAAATCAATATGGCTAATTTAAACTAAAGCCTTGCCTGCACACAAATGCTGTACTTGTTTGACTGTACCGATTTAGTTAATGGTACAAGGCTGTAGAGGTAAATGGTACAACTCTGCAATTTGGATGTTGTTGTACCAGTGCTTATAAAGATATGTCTACACTTAAACTTTTTAAATTTTATTCACTTTGGCTGAATGTCCATACGTTGTTTTCTGAAGTTGTCCTAAAGGCAAATATATTTGCCACATGTATTAATAGTGACTATCCATTTCACATGGATCTTTGTTGTATTTGACTCCTTTATTTTACAACTGTCATCTTGCACTGATAATAAGAACTAGGTCCTTCAGTGTAGACACTACCTACACTAACAGGAGAGATTCTCCTATCAGCATAGATAATCCATGTCTCAGAGAAGTGATTATTAGGATGATGGAAGAATTCTTCTGTCCACCTTGCGCTGTCTACACCAGGGGTTAGATCGGTATAGCTCTGTTTCTTGATATGTGGATTTTTCTCACCCTTGAAAGATGTAACTGTACCAGTGTAGATTCCTAGTGCAGTCCAGGGAATAGAAACAGTAAATTTTATTTCCACATTAGTTTATTCCCATACTTGAGGTTGTCTAGTTATAAGTGTTAGTTTATAAAAAATAGTATCACCTAACCAACATACATAGTTATACCAGTACAAAAACTATGTGCAGATCTGGCCTTGATCCAAAGGAAGTCTCCTTGCAGATTTCACCATAACAACAAAACAGTGAATAAAAACTGATTTAGTAATGTTGGTGACAGTCTGTATGTAGAGCAGTCCTTGGGAAACATTTTTCACATATTCAACTTAAACGTTTCCTGACTAAAAAATATTTTAAAAACTATATCTGGGAAGGACTCAATGCTGTTGGCGTTTATGGTTTGAAAATCTTCTAAAGGCAATGATTTACTACAACTCTTGTTCAATTAACATAATCAGGGGTCATCTGTATTGTATGCTGATACTTTGTTTTTATTCTGGATCCTTTTGGGTTTTTTTTTTTTATCTTGATTGATAGTCTCTTATCATTGTAAATCCAGACACAGTAACTAATCAGATGAAGGCCACAACTTGTTCCTGATGACTTTTGAAAGAATAGATCAAAGTAGACTATCTCTAAATTGAGCTCTCTGACCATCAGCCATGCTCTGTTTCCAGGGCTTTACAACATAAAAACAAATTAAACAATCTTTTAACCATTTTAATAAGTGCTACCTTACAACTGTGTTTTTTTCCATTGACTACGAGTACATATTCTCTTTTCTCTACTTTACCTTTTCTTCCTTTATAAAAGCAGTTAGCAGCAAATCCAATCAACAGCCTTTCGTGCCTTTAATTATTAAATGGATTGTAAAGAATGCAACGTTGTGTTAGAGTTTGCTTAGTTCCATGATGAAGCACAAAGTATTCTTGGAGATCAATATTTTGCTCCAATATTCAGTAACTGTATATTTCAGATAGATTTAGGTCATATCTGGTTTCCTCATTTTATGAGTGTCATTCATAGATGGTAAGAACTGGGTGTTTCTTGTTGGATTTTATTTTAAAAGAATAGATTTATCTTGAGGATGGGTAATCTCTACACCTCACATGATGGAGAGAAAAATACCATTAAACTTTAATGTATGTCTTAAAAATTAAAATTGAGGTAGTATGTAATGAAATTAGAGATCTCATAACTAGTGAGTGGCTCTAGAAACAAAACATTGATAATGGCCAGTTTTTTTGCAGACACTGAGCACCAAAAGCTTTCATCTATTTCATTTGGTGTTGTGGATGCTCAGAAACCCTGAAAACCGGGCACTTAGAAATTATTACATTGAAATGTATGATGAACGACCAACTGAACTTTCTCTCAGAACCAAAATAGCTATAGGAGACCAAATTGCTCAGCCTCTTCTTTGCTGGTAACTGGCAGCATGAAAGAAATTGTATTTGAGCAGTTTGGCTTATCAACATACAAATTCCCTTTTAATTTCTTCTCTTCTGCTTGTGCTAGTGGTGTTCCAACATTACATTACTTTACTCCTCCGAAGTCAAGTGATGTAGGATTGGGCCTAGTTGATAATAAAATCTGTCTTAAAGAGGAGAACAACATAATCTGAAGATTTCCAAGGAATTGTTCCCTGTATTACAGGTAGAGAGGGGAAATAGAAAAATCCCACCCAAAATGAAAAGTTTCAGTACAACTATCACCATCTTTAACACAGTTGCACAGCCAGCAACTGGGAAGCCAGTTTCTCAAGTAGAAGTCTCCATTTCTGAAACGCTGATGGTCAATGCTGCCTGGCTCTTTTATACTGTGGAGAGGTTTCTCCATGGGATCTGAGGCAGGTGAGAAAAGAAGGGGTGGAGACAGAGTTACAGCAATATCTTAAAACATCCCTCAAAGTGACAAACATCATCCATTTGTCTTAAAGTTCCCTACATTCCACCTAAATTTATTGTCACCTTGTTGGGAAATTATTTAAAACCAGAAATAAAGAACCATGAAACAGAGTCTATAGAAAGGAAGGGTTTCCTAGGGTCTGTATGGATCTGGCTATGGTTACCGGATACCAAAGCATGGAAGGGAGGACAGGGAGCTACGAAAAGGAGGACATTGGAGGATACATGGAGAAAATTTAGTATTAATGTAATATTCTGTTTGTAGGGGGCCTTGGAATGCTTCCCCCTAAAAACAGGGTGTTCTGTGGCGTTCCAGGATACTTTAACCCCTGTAAGTAAAAAGCCAAACAAAATCATGTCTTTCTAAAATGCCTGCCTGATGGAGGATGTGAAGGTAAAAGGAGGACATGTCCTCCTTTTGCGTGACATCTGGTAACCCTAGATCTGGGGCTCCAGGAGAAAAACCCAGGTCATCCATGCAAAGGCCTGCTATCACCACAGTCGCACTAACCCCCAGCACCAAACACCTTTAGCTGCTCCCTATTCCCTATACCCCCGCTTCCAGAAGCTTTCAGCTGGCCATGGCATTTTGTGAAGATACATAGAGGGCAACTTGTAACACTTGTGGACAGGGCCAGATTAATGCAGGGGCTATAGAGGCAGGAGACCCAGGCTCCAGCCCTTAACAGCCTTGCAAGATCCAGCCCCCTACCACTGGCTCCTCACGTCACTGGGGAGGAGAGAGGAAAGAGTCATGTGGTGCTTAGAGTACCAGATTTATTTTTCACATGAGCTTTTGTGGGAGAAAATCGCACTTCATCAGATGCTCGAAGATGGGGGAACTTATCTTCAAAGCATCTGACAAAGTGGGATTTTTCTCTCGTGAAAGCTCATGTGAAAAATAAATCTGTTAGTCTTTAAGTGCCAGATGACTTTTTTTTTTTTTTTGGTTGGTTGGTTGGTTTTTTTGTTTTTTGCTGGCCTAGACTAACAGGGCTGCCCCTTTTGGAAACTTGGGGGAGAGAAGCCCGAGACTGGCTGAGCTATCAGCTCTCCCGCCCTGCCCCAGGGGTGGGCCTGGGTGGTGTGTTCACTCTGGTCTGGGGGCAGGGCTGGCTGTAGGGATTCCAAGTAGAAAGTCTCTCTGTGCCTGTTAACTACCTGGGAGGGGACAAAAGCTTCATAGATAACACTACAAAACTATTTTTCCTAATCTACTGAACAGTGAGATGCACTTGGCTTTTAAATAGGACTTTTGGGGGGGAGAAGGGAGAGATCAGGGATCTGACAGTGTTCAAGATACTTGATAGCTTTGTAAAAAATACATTTCTGTGACATAAAAATGTAAAGGAAATAAAATAATGGGAACGAAATAGCTGAAGTGTATTCCAGCAGTCTTTACTTAAACAATTCCCAGGTCTCCACGTGAGGGCTGCCGGCCAACAAGAGGAGCCGGGGTGGGTAAGGGGAGGGGTCCTCTTTAAAATGAACCACATGACCTCCCCTCCCCGAGTCAGTTGCTTATAGTCCTCGGCTGGCAGCTGGCTGAGACCCCAATGGACCACAAAGGGCTGGCTGTCAAATAAGGGGGATTTTTGGCTGCTGCCTGCAAGGCGACTGGAGGTGGAGGAAGGATCCGGTGTGCTTTTGTTAGCTCGAGAGGCTGTTTCCCTGTCTCTGCAGAATAGAAATAAGGGAGAGTCATACCTTGGGGAGAAAATTTGTCATCAGTTGTTTTAAAAATGTTGGGGACCATAACGATTACAGGTAGGAGAGAAGTGGTGTTGCTAAACTGAACATGTAAGTTTTGGCTACACTGATAATTGGGTTTTTTTCTTGTGTGTTTGTGCACCTGGGTGGTTTTATGCTGCAGAACTTCTCTTCCCTGCCGGGATGATTCGGGGAACTGGGTGTGGCAGAGACTGTCCTGTGCGGGCGACAGATCTCTTTTAATTTTCCCACTTTTTGCATTTCTTAACTCCTTCGTGGTAGGATATTGGGGGCAGGAGGAGGGCACGCTTTTAAAGAAGTTGGCTTAAACATTTTGATCAGAAGCAGGACCCTTGCCAAGCCTCGAGTACAGATGTTGCAATTTCTTGTCACTTTTAATGGGACATTTGATACAGAATTTGTAAGGCAAGGGGATTAGTGGGCTCCTGGGTTTCAGAAAAAAAATGCCTTTTTTATTGTATTTTCAGCTGGAGTAGAAAAAATAGCAGCAAAATTAAGGGATAAATAAATGCAAAAGAAAGACTAAGCCTTGACTGCCTTTGCCTTGATTCTGATAAGTATGAATCAAGAGATGATGTAAAACAAAATTGTTAGTCTTCACATTAAACTTAGTTATTTGGAATTGAAACATGTATGGAAGGGGATACAAGACCTTACAAAAGGGGGGGTTGGATATTAGACCTTACAAAAACATTAATGAATTTATGTTTCTTGAGAGTGGTTGATTTCAAATGGCAAAACAAAAATTGAATTCAGCATCATTTACAAAAAAGAGACATTAATTTCACTCTTCTGAGTTCAGTTACTGGAGGCTTTCCATGTGTATGTAGGTAAGTATTTCATAGTAGCATGAACAGTTTTTTCGAAGGCACTAATGTACTTCTTGTAACCTTGAACTCTTAAAGGTTTAATGTTAAACTTGTTAAACCTTGTTTTACTTTGAATTTTATAATGAATGACCAATTTTGGTATATCGGGTATTTCTCATACATCATCTAGATTACTGTACTTAAGGAGTTCCACTTTGTGTTCCCTCAGGCATTTATTTCCCAGAAAACCTGGATGTTCAGACTTCGCATTTTTATGCAGTCTATTATCTGTCCTTCATTCATAGTAGTTTAAAGACTTAAAACCTTCTATGGTCCCAAGATAACCAGTCACCCCACTTTGTTAAAGAAGTCACATCCTCTGGTCAGTTATTGTTTCTATCTTTATGATTATAATAGCTATTGAAAATACAGTGTTTGACTTCGACTAGTGTGAGAGAATGAAACTCACATTTCCTATCCATTAAACAATTTTCATTTTTGTCAAGATCCTGAAGAGATCAACATTTTCATGGGTGTGTCAGATCATTTGGTTTTCATAAAAAGTTTAAAAGCTCTGGTTTTTGAAAGCACTTCTGCAACAGAGCTCTCTGTGTAGATAGAGCCATGTTCCAGTAAGTGATGGTGAGTTTAGTAGAGCATGAACAAAACAAAAGTATATTATTTCCTGTAGACTAACTTGTTTACTGCCTTTATGTGGATTTTTGCCTTAAATTAACTGAAGATTTCTTTAGTTCATCTTATTTTTCCTAGTTCACTGTTTGAACAACTTCATTCACCATCATGGCATTTACTTGCACTAATCAATGAACATGATAAATACCTGAGTCCTGACTTTTCATGTTCGAATTGTTTTGTCAATGGTATAGCATTTTTCTACTGAAGACAAAATCTCCAAAAGTCTGGCTGTGCCTGGGGAGAGGGGTGGTATGCGGTCTCGAACAGCTGGTGGGGCCAGGGGGAAGGAGGGGGTTTTGTGAGTTTACTGGGTGCTGTTGTTTATAATGGGGTTTTCATTAAACTAGATGCTTAATGAACCTATTTCCCACTGAGTCTCTTTATCCTGTAGGGCTTATTTCTTTTTTTTTCTTTCAATGGTAGCAATTAAAGGTTAATTTATGTATTATTTACTTTTGAGGAAATCCTTTTATAGGATCACAAGAATAATAGAGGAAAGAAAAGATGAACTACTGAATTGACTTGAATAAATTGTAGAATGATTGATTGCATTTGAACTTGTTGTTAGGAACAGTTACCATCTAAAAGAGTTCTACATGTTTTTTGTAAGCAGGAGTATGTGAGCCAACACTAGTGTAAATTAATGTGGATCTGCGTAACTCTCTTGTGCAGTTTGCAAGTAATGCTAAAATTTATCCTTCATTAAGATGTCCTGAGCTGGAAACTTTAAATCTGGTTCTCATTGTGAATTGGCATTATTTATAACAACATTTCAAAAATCTACTGATTTACATTTACAGCAACACACTTAAGTAAATAATTTGATATGTAACTGTAACTCTTAATCTGTGATACAGTGAGTGTATTTTCCAAGTATCAGAGCAGTAGTAGTGTTACAACAGATTGTCATATTGGGGAAACTTAAAAAAAAAAAAAAAAAAAAAAAGCCAATCTTAAAACCCAGATTTCATAATTATTTACAGGATGTTGGTTTGGTTAACCTGCATAGCAGCTATGCTGACCTGTAATCATTTAATGGTTGGTGTTGTGAGAAATTCATTTAGTAATGAATCACTAAGTACAGTAAAACAAACAAGGAGTCCTGTGACACATGGGCTATGTCCACACGTAGACGCTAATTTCAAAATAAGTCAGTTCGAAATAAGATTATTTCAAATTAACTTAAATCGAAATAAGCAAAAACCTCAAATTTCGAATCAGGAGAGGGGCAGCGTGGGAGGTGTGGCAACATGGCCCCCTGGCAGGGCCATGTTGCCAGCCAATATATAGAAAAAAGAAGGAACCTTGGGAAGGAGAAGGGCAAAAGTGTTAAATCAAAATAATGGTTATTTCGAATCACACGTCTGAAATCGTTGTTTCAATTTAAAAGCATCATGTGGACAGCCTTAAAGACTAACAAATTTATTTACTGCATGAGCTTATGAGCTTTCTCCCGCTTTGTCAGATGCTTTGAAGATGGGGGAGCTTATAGAATGGGAGGAAATAAATGCAGGGAAGTGTAAGTCATGGGATCGAGTAAGACTGTAACAGCAAACCAAAGCAGTTAAGAAGTTGTTAATCTTAACAACTGCTTTGATTTGCTGCTATAGTATGCTCTGATCCCTTTGGAACCTGATCACACAACTTACACTTCCCTGCATTTATTTCCTTCCATTCTGTAAGCTCATGCAATAAATTTGTTTCTTTCGGTGCCACAGGGAACTAGACTAACATGGCTGCCCCTTTGGAACTTAAATACAGTAACTGAAAATTTGGCAACATGCAAAGCACTGAATAGTCATTTAACTGAAAACTTGTTAGTGAACTTTCCTTTAAATAGACTTTTCAGAACTATTTAGATAAAAATGCAAATATATTTTGGTTTAAAAATGTTAAATCCATGGGAGGAATTTCATTAAGTCAGAGCTCACTTTGGAGCAAACTTAAAGAGCTGTATCGTTAATATCTGAGCATAAACAAGGAGTCCTGTAGCACTTTAAGACTAACAAATTTATTTTATTTATTTATTTATTTATTTGATTAATTGCATGAGCTTTTGTGGGAGAATCCCACTCCATCAGATGCTTTGAAGATGGGGGAACTAACACTGCATGTGAACCTA
Organism: Podocnemis expansa; assembly: GCA_007922195.1. Taxonomy (NCBI): domain Eukaryota; kingdom Metazoa; phylum Chordata; order Testudines; family Podocnemididae; genus Podocnemis; species Podocnemis expansa. Next base: position 28,039,406 of record ML682021.1, read on the forward strand.
AGGTTTTTCTGGTGGAAGTCAGTACCGTAACATTAGGAATGCTTATGCTTTCTTTTAAGTTTTTATAATAAACATAAAATTGTAGGTGTCCTTCCATCATTAAATATGGTAGCTGACTTATGATTTCACCCACCCTGGCAATTCCCTTTATATAAAACAACTGCAGGGAACTTGACAGCATTCAGCTGTTTGACTGCCAATTTGCTGAACATTACTTAGGAGTATGCAAGGTGTAGTCAACTGTGAATTTGTATTTAAACTCCTGAAGTAAGTCCATGGAAAGGTCATGCATTGCCACTGCGCATTGTAAAATAGTGTGTAAATTCTAATTACTGCTATCTACAGAGTAACCTTCCCCACAATTAGGCACAGTAAATCCAAAATAGGTAAGTGATAGAATGGGGAAGGAAATAGTACAGACTTTACATAAAAAAGGGTATTTGTGAATTGGTGTGGAGAAGTAAATGTAGTCATTGGAAGGCTGGGAAGGAGAGAAAAGACTTGCAAACTGTTAAGAATCTGCTGCCCAAAGGCAGTATCGTAAGCTCTTCAGTTTAAAATAATTTTATATAGCTCTGGAAAAAATCATGTCTGAAGTGTTTGTTATTTTATTAGTAAGGCTAACTAACCGATCATCTGATTTATTATTAAATTTTGCACTCCAATATGAAGGTTGTAAAGCAGCTGGGTTTGTAAAACAATACCCAATTCAGATTTTCCATAATGAGAATTGAAATCTGCAGCTTAAACCTTTTTCTTGATAGAAAATCAGATTGACTAATATCCCATCCCCAAACAGCTACCTTAACATAAATAATTGTATTTGAAAAGTGTTGTTAACAAGAATTGCTGCTTCTGCTAACTCTTATAAAATTGTGATGCCTTTGATAATGTTCTTTTAGGCTTCTATAACTAATAAAAATTAAACAAATCCAACAGATACTTGTAAGTAATAGTTCCAAAGGGGCAGCCCAGTTAGTCTAGTTCAGTAAAACAAACAAGGAGTCCTGTGGCACTTAGACTAACAAATTTATTTATTGAATGAGCTTCATATAATTATGTAAATTATTATGTAAATATTATGTGAGTAATACAAAACATGAATTAAACAAGCAGAAGCAAGGAAATCTGTCAATCTGCATTCATTCTTAAATTGCTCTGTTGTGTCTGTTAGTCTCAGAAGAGTGGATGATTTTTACATGTTAAGTGTGCTGCTACTCTAGGTAAAATGGAGGCAATTTTCTGTTAATATCCTTTATTCTATGAGTTTAAACCAGGGACTTTCAGGCTATATTCTGCTTTTGTTTAGAGTCATGTAACTCCAATAATCACAGTTTATGACCAAGAGCAGAATTTGGCCCATAGCCTATTAAATGTTTAAATATATTAAGACCAAAAAAGCCTGTTTGGAACCTTTTTTGTGACTAGTGGGGTTTGGAACATGGGGAGTTGGGTGTGTATGACATATATCTGATGGATTTAGAATGTAGAGAATTTATGGAAAAAATCCAGGGCCATGCTACAAATCCTAGGGGGAAAACTCAACCAGCTCCAGATGTTGACATGGTTGACTCTGAACACATGAAGTGCTACATATTAACTGTTGCAGCCTGAGAATATTTTTTTCCTCTTCCAACTAATAGAAATTGAATACATTCTCACTTCTAAAGGGAAGGGAGATGCTGGGGAGGGGTTAAGAAAAGCTGCCAACGGTATCTGCCAATTTAGAAGAGATAAATGCAAAAAAAAAAAAATGTTCTTAATTCTCTATGCAATTCATTGGATTTTTAACAAGATAGGAAATGAATAAAACGTATATGTAAATTTTAATATTGTAGCAATACATCAGTGCTTGTATGTTGCAGCTAAACTGATGATAAATTCTTATCTTCCAGACTTGTAGTTGCCATAAAATTTGTGAAATCAAGCATCCTGGCTCCTTAAAGCCCATGGAAATCTCCTTCGGCATAAAATGCTACAGTGCCCTGGCAGTTTTATTACAATACAGACTATACAATTCAGTTAAAAATACTTGAGAGTTGATTTAGGCAGTTTTGAATTGAAGGTGGAATTCCTTTATAACAGCAGAACACTTGCATATGCATGTGTTATTATGGGAATGATGCATAGGTGAAGAAGTGGTTAAGGTAAAACAGTTTCAGCCTTCATCTGAAATATTTGACTTCCAGACTCAGAAATTTGAAATTAAAAAAAAAAAAAAGTAAGAATGTACACTTTTTTGTACTCATTTCTTCTGTTGTTTAACTAAGTATTGAAATAAAGACATCCAAATGGCTTGCAAGCTCTAATTATTATAAGACTACTTCAGCCCTTTTACAGTATTATAAAGCTACAAACTCCATTTACAGCATTATATTCTTTAGTTTTTATGATATTCATGATACAGCTCTAATTAATTCTTTGTCGTAGCATGATATGAATGATAATACTAAGAAGAGAGAGAAATAAAAACTGTTCATCGATTGCCATGCATGCAAAGTAATGCCTTTGCATGCAGCAGTCCTTCATCAAATTCAGCTCTCTTTAAACCGGAAAAAACTGATTAGTTCACATTTTTGTCCAGTTTTTGTTAAACTCATTGATTGAAATTAAACAGTATATATGGGTTCTAAAAATACTAAAAGGGAACAAGAACTGGTACATTTGTACATTTTTCAAATAATTCTTCAAAACTAAAGAGCCAATTTAATCCTTTAAGACAATGGCTAATTCTTGGGAGTGCAACCATTTAGCTTATTAATAAGGAGAGTCCTTTGGAGGCCCTGTGTCCATGTCTGGCCTAAGGCTTTTTGGCACCCTAGGCACTTGTGATGTTGCCCCCCCCCCCCCAGCCTCGCCAAGCAGCAGGCCAGCTTAGGGGCGTGGGCTGCTGTGCTGGGCCACACAAAGTGAGTGGCAGGCCGGCTGGTGGGCTGAGTGGTGGCTGGGGGTTGAGGCATGGCGCAGGCTGAGTGGCCACTACCCCTCTCCTTCTTAGCCCCCACCCCCAGCCTGTCCCACCCCCCCCAAGCACTTACCTTTTCTGGAGAAGAGTGCAGCCAGCTGAAACAGCTTCCCGCATTGCTGTGCCTTGGGCTACGTGCCTGTGCATAGCAGGGCAGTGCGCCCTAGGTGACCACCCAGGTTGCCTCTATGGTTAGGACCAACCCAGCTTGTACCTTTCAGGGAAATTTTTAGCTGCTAGGAGACTGGTCTAGGTCAGTCCAGATTCTTGTCCTAGAATGAATGAATCACCACTACTTTTTTTTATCCATGTCCCTGCTGCCCTCCCAGCCTCTGTCACCTCTACTACCAGTCTGTATTCCAAACCTGTCCTAGTCCTGATTCATCCTTCAGCCTGCAGATTATCAAGGAGAGCAAGAACAAGCACTTGCTTCTAGCACAAGAGCAAGGCAGTTGATAGTGTGAGGCTTTCTGAACTCTCGGTACATCTTCCCAGGGATGGAAGGTCTGTGGCATGACCAAGACTAACTCAGATCCACTGACTTGGGCTTGCAGGACACAGCCCACAAGGTTAAAAATGTCTGTCAAGTTCCAAAGGGGCAGCTGTGTTTGGGCTTGGACTAACTCTGGGGCCCTCCACCCTTGCAGGGTCCTGGAGATCAGGCATAACCCTCAGAGAATCCTAGTGCTGAGGCTCCAGCCCAAGGTAATATATCTTACTGAACAATTTTTGAGCGCCTGCCACCTAAGCTCCAACCTAGTTTGTTGACTTAAGCCAGCAGCAGTTTATTTATCTCTGTGTAAATATACCCTTTGGGCATGTCTACCTTACCAGATATTACCAAGCTAGAACATGGTTGTGCAGAATTGAGTTAGCCGACACAATGCTGCATATAATTTAGTGATCTGTATAGATCATGACAAATCATAGTCAACATCATGTTAGCTAACTTGGTTCTTCACAGTGGTGTTCAGAGTGTTTGTAAAATTTTGCTGTGTAATGAGGCACTTTGGGGGGGTGTTTGGAGGAATAGCCTGGCCGATGGGTCTAATTTGGAAAAGGAAGGAAGAACAGGAGGGGCTCCTGCTCAAAGGGTGCTGGTCAGATAACCATCTCTTGCTGTTCTGGTGTGCCCACACACAACCCTCGCACCCCCCCACCACACACCTCAGATACATGCCTTGAATTTGAAAAGACCAACCCTTTTGCCCTTTGGGAAATACCTTCTCATCCTCTATGACAAGTTTCCTGTTAAAAGGTATCATTTGGTGGATATGACTTAATTGTAGTATGCTTTCTAGGGCAAAGAGTTAATGAAAATTCTCTTCAGCAAGTAAAGTGTATGACTTCAGTTATTAAGATTTAAAAAGTCATAAAAATAGGTATCTCACATATTCATTATTTATTCATAATTGCTAAGCCCTCCCTATCTGGGATTCTGAGAGAAATATTTTTGTTTGTAGAATGCAGTGAAGTCATTTAAAAAAATGCTCTCCCTGGGGGAATGCAAATCCCAAATTCTTTCAGAGGGGTTTTATGCCAAGTCTTATCCTTGCAAATTACTCAATTTGAACATTTCTTTTAGTGACTTAAAATGCTATGGAACCAAAGTGTTACTGGAGTTCCAACTTTGAGATGGATGAGATTTGGTCAGTCTTGTGTAGTAACAGGTAAAATTTTTCTTTTTACTTGTTATCAGATACATGCAATTACCATTAGACATGCCAGCTGCTGAATAAACCATTAAAATTAGGCTATTAAATGTGGGTATGAGTGCTACCTTTTTTTCTACCTAGTTCATGATAGATGCACTTGTCTGGATGATTGGGAAATGGGTTTGTTTTGTGTTCCAGTTGTATCCACAAAGATTCAGCCTTTTCCAAAAGGACTTAGAGCTGTAAGTAATTTTTTAGAAGTATGATTTAGGCAGCTTTGAAAGTTTTATCCATTGTGCTCTATGGCAGAAGTACAGTGGTTATTGAGACTTCTGGTGAAGGGCAATACTTGTCTTGAAGTTGTTGGCATTTGACTTTGATCTGTTTTTCTGTGTGTGTTCTTAGCATTCCAGTCAGATCTACAGAGCAAAGAAATGCACACCCTCAACCTCTCTTAGTTTTAACTTTTGCACAGTACCAAGGGTCTGGTAAAATAATTTGACTTAGTCTCATTGATCTAAAAGGGGTTCAGGATTTTATCCTTAATATCCTGTTGGGTACAATGTCATTCTGCTCTTTCAGATTAGTTGCAAAAGGATCTTCCCACCGCTCCAAAGATGCAAACAAAGCTTAAGAATATTAATTTAGGGCTTATGTAATTTGACAACCCATCAATGGTCCTTAAAACTTGATATTACCTGGTTTTGCATACCAGAAACATCAAGAGAGTCAAGACGTATCTTTGATAGTGTAGTCATATTTGCAAAAATGTTGATGTACTGCCATCTGCTGTTCTTTTTAGTAAAGTAGTAATTGCCTGTTTTCAGCTCTGCAATCTGAGGAAAAGGAAGTAAATTGCATGAAGGATGCTGACAAAGTTTTTAAAATGGAAATGGGGGGAGGTTGTTTGGTGTTTTTTTTTTCCCCCCCCCAACTTAGTTACCTTAAGAAGTATGGTATTTCTTTGTGCACAAATAATTACTTTTGCTTCTGCTTCAACAAGGAGGAGCTCAAATGTTAAGAAGGACGTAGCAGCTGAAAAAATGAGTAGGAGCCATACTCATTCTTTTTGAATATTCCCCCCTCCCTGCATGCTCTTGATTTCCTGCAGAGTGGTCTTCTCCTTGCAGATGGAAGGGCTGATACTTCCAGCTATTTGACATCTTTTCCATAGATGCAGAGAATTCCAGCCATCTCCTTCAATGTCATGGCTAGTCAGACCATGGACAAATGTTATCTCAGGTTTGATGGATACTGAGTGTCATACTTTCTGGAGTGACCCACAGACATGAGTACCTACCTCAGGGCAGATACAGGAATGGAGATGGGAATCTGCCTTTTCTGGGTGGGGTGGAATTTAGTTGGTGGTTGGTCTAGAGAGGAAGGTTAGACTCTTAAGGAGACCTGTCTGTTGTTACCTCTGCTTGTCATATAGGTTCTTGGTCTATGGCCTTGTCTATCCCTGTTAGTGATAGTGACCAAAAGCTGCCATTTAATGACTGGTAGCCCATGTGAAATGAGCATGGTGAGTCTCAATCTTACCATTAGAGCAGCAGATCTCAACCACTGTGTCATGACAAAATCACAGCACAGTGGCTGTGTGTGTCCTGTGAAATCAGCTGCTGCTGACAACTTGAGAAGAGCTGCAGCAGCTGGCTGATTTTGTGCTGCTAGCCCTTTAAGAGGTGAAGCTGCGCAGCTCAATCAATCCTTCTGCTGCCAAAAAATCCCTTTTATAGGGAGATTTCTTCCACGGTGAGGGGAGCAGCAGTGGTGTGCTGTGTCGCAGAGGCGAAGGGCTTGAGAATCTCTGTTTTGGAGAACAGACTTTTGTATAACCAGAATCATTGTGACAGTTGGTGCTATGTCACTGGCACTGAACTCCCCAACAAGGTGTTGGGGGAGAGGAAACCAGTCCCTCTCTCCTGCCCCTACACCACCAAAATACCTGCTCTGTTCACAACATCAGATTCAAAATACACAAAATGCCTAACATTAACTAAATAATACTCTGGCAAATCTTGTAAAATTACATAATCTTAATAAAGGATATTAAGTCATCTCTAGAGCAAGTCATTTTGCTTCCCAAAATTAATATATTGAAAGCTATATTGCTTTGAATCTCTAAGCTTTTTGGCATGGTGAGGTATTGGATAGTAGCAGATAATGACAGTGTAAAATTAATTATTTCTGAAAGTTTGTGTATGTAGCTCTGTTTAAAAAAAAAACAGTATTGTAGGGTTGGCGAGAGATTGAAGATGTACATTAAGGGAATGGTATCCATTGATTTTCACTTTTATAACAGGTTTCTCTGCTCAAGAATTAAATTTTAATATAATGACCCCATTGTGTATGCTACAGCTACTAGAATATTCTAGGTTATGAAGAGAGGTTTTTTTATATCGTAGGTTTAATTTTTTTTTAAATAAGAACAAGTTAGAGCATATTTTCTTTCTTCTGCAATAAAGGCAATGTATTTGCAGATATTCTATTTATAACTCATCTGCTGTTTAATCTTGTTAGTTTGAGGTTAGCAAAGTGTTCTCTGACCAGGACAATATCTTTAATAATGCAACCTGTCAGATACATAGTTCCATATTTTGGTCATGTCTAGGACCAGCGTATATCAACTGGCTCTTTAAAAACTTTTAAGATAGTAAGAAGGAGCAGCTGGTAAAGGTCTAGGAAAAACCCATTACTGTTCTGGTCCAACATCCATTAGACAAAAGCATCATCTATTTAGGCCAGGTCTGCACCATAAACTTGCATCATTGTAACTACATGGCTGAGCGATGTGAAAAATCCATACTTCTGCACAGTGCACTTATACTTACCTATAGACCAGGGTGGCCAAACTTATGGAACTCAAGAGCCACACAAGTTGATTATTAAACGTTCAAGAGCCGCAGTGAGGCATATAGCCATATACTTTTACCTAGTAAATTGACTTGCTGACGTTTTTCTGTGAGCCACACTTTTTCATTCAAGAGCCACATGTTTTTGGCAATGCCTGCTATAGACAGTGTGTTGATAGCAGGGAGAGCTTCTGCCCCCACATAGCTTCTTCCTCTTGCACAGTTAGATTAACTATGCCAACAAAAGCTCTCCCATTGGCATAATAGCATTTTCCCTAAAGCAGCACAGGTGCACTGAGCGGTTGTCAGTGTAGCTCTGCCTTTACAATACTACTACTTAAAGAAGAAACAACATCATAAAACAGTCCAAACAAGTTCCTCCCCTTCTTGTTTAGTAAAAAACATTTGTTTCCAGGGCTTGAAAAATCCAGTGGCCCCTTGGAAGCTGGGGATGTGAGCAATCTGGGAGATGCCTGTGTTGTGTAAAGGAGTTCTCCCACTGAAGGGTGGTGAGGCAACCCTCTTGCTCAGTCCTTTAGGTAGCCACATCATCATACCAGTGGAAGAGTAATGGAGCACTTTCTCCTCCTTCTCAATTTTCCAGTTATTCTCAGACAAGCCAGGAGACTGTAGAGGGAAAGGGATAGAAAAATTTTCCCAGGAGCTTGGCAGAAATGGATTTTCAACATCTTTATTAGCCAGATGCTGACCTGAAACCAGGGTTCAGGGACAATAGTCTAATAGAAATATCAGCCCATTTCACTTCCGAATAGGAGTGTGCTGGCCTTCTCATGAATCCCTGGAGGCTTTGCAGGTAATGCAGCTTCTGACTCTTAACAGTGAAATTTCTCCCTTTTATTGTACTTCACTTTAGCATCTACCTCTGATTAAAAGGGCTGTTTCTGATCCCCCGTCCCCATCCTCTCTTACCAGATCAGCATATGGCCCCTGGATTTGTTACCAACACAGAGTGATGCTAACCCCAAGAAAGCTACTTTATGACTGGGGGATTGATTTTTGTCAGTTAGCATTGTTGGGGTGATAGCTGGGAGGAAACTGGAAGAGGTACAGTGCTACTGACAGTGGTACGCCAGGCAGAGTGCAGTCAGGGAGATCGAGCAAGATGTATCTTTATTAGTGTTTCTATCAGTGTTGTTCTGTGTCTGGCGCTGATATTGGTTTGGCTGTGTGTGAATGCATGCATGAGTCTCTGAAGTCGTGCTCCCTCAGGATTACCCCTGGCTCAGATCTCTAGTGGGAACTCCTTTAGCCCAGTGATCTAGAGCCTGGCTTGGATCTTAAGCAGGGACTGAGTTAGCCTGGTGATCCTAAGCCGAGGTGTTCCTTTGGTTAATGCTTTGAGTTACCTTTGGCTCCAATCTCTAGTGAGAACTCAATTAGCTCAGTGATTTGGAGTCTAGGCGTACCCTGTGTGCAAGAAGTAAACTGAGGCAACACTCATGATCGAGGAAACCAGCGCAGCCATGGATCTTTGTAGAAACAAAGGTGCCAGGCTAGGCTTTATTGCAACATAGCACTATGGCAAACAATCTATATCTATATATCTATATCTATATCTAAATAATCTATATATTTGGGGGTTGGACTAGATGACCTCGTGGGGTCCCTTCCAACCCTATGATTCTATGATTCTATATCAACAGATTTGTTGGCAGCCTTGGTGCTCTCAATGCAACGGAACAGCTCAACTGACAGCAGGTCTCCTGTCACCCTCTTGAAGGCTGCACAAAGTCTGAGCTCTAGGGTTTCTACTTTTACACGTTATCTGTCTTTATATTAATTGGTCTGCGCACCCCTTCTCTGATGCCACCCCCTTAATTTGATAGATTGCTAGGCATCACTATTCATCAAGGTGTCATGATTTGGCCAAATCTCTCCTTTGCACAAGTCACGTATTCGCAGCATACCTCCTTATCTCTTTTGGCATGAGACCGGCCTAACACCACCTTTCTCCAAGTACATTCTCATCTTTATCCATGTTATTGCAGTTTCAGCTTATTTCATGCCAATTTTGATGAGGTCATATTTTTGCAACCTGTCTCATGGTCACTTCAATTCATGCCCAGTGTGCACGCCCATTCAGGCTTGCTTTTCCTAGATCACTTCGTTAGGCCTTGAGCCAATACCTAGATGCTTCTACTTACCTTTTCTTAAACTTTTACTTTCTCCTACACTGACCATAGTCCAAAGGATTTCAGGGCAGTCCCAGATCTTTTGCTGAATTTCCAGGCTTGAGTGACATCTGGGACAACTAGGAGATTTACAAATTTTCCTCATCACTCTCAGACAGTAGTGACAAGAACTAGAACTACCCTTCCTATCAAGTCCAGCTTTCTCCAGACCCACTCCTTCTAGCCCTTCTCCTGTCACAGCCTTACCCCAGACACACAAGTACCAGCCAAGCCAGCTTGGTGGCCTGAGCACCCCCCACCCTGGACCGCAGCTCTGCCCCATTGCAAACGTAGGCTGGCATCTTGTGTTCCACTGGCACCCTCCTCAAGCACCAACCAGCACCTGCCAACGCTGTCACAGTGCCAGCCCATCCTGCCCCAGAACCAGCATGGACCCAACCTAGCCCTGGGCTCACTGGTCCTCCCCAGTCCAGAGCAACTCCAGCCCAAGCACTCCATTGCTAGCCCCCTGAGCAACTCTAACCTGCCATCCTCCTCCCTCAGGGTGGATGGGCACCACCCTGCCCCACAGCTGAAGTGGTGCACAATTTTAGTTTAGTGTGCCAAAAAGCTCATCCATAAAGCTGCATACATTTATTTTAATTTCCGTGAAATTTAGAATCTTTCAGAAAATACACTGAGATTTAACACACACACACACACACACACACACACACACACACACACACACACACACACACACACACACACACACACACACACACACTGTCTCTCACTCACTCTGAAAGGTGCAGGAAGAGGACAGAAAATTCCAAAATGATTGGACAGAGTGTTTTTTATTTACTAATTTTAAAAACTGAATAGGACACAGATGGAGCCAAGATCAGGGTTTGAACCCTGGGCAGCTAGAGCTGTAACCATTGTGCTGCCATGCCCCTCCACCACAATTTTTTTTTTTTTAACAGTGCAACCTGTCAAGTGAACAATTTTGTCTTAAATAGCCCTTGTGGAAGTTAAAACCAGAAATGTATGGGCTATTCAGAAAATAAAATGTGAACTATTGCAAAAAGAGGATTCCATGTAACTATATTTCTTTGCCGGTGACTAACCTTTATATAGCTATGTGCTTGTGTAAAATATAACACATTTGTTTCACGAAATGGCAGTGAAAATACCACATAAATGATGAGTTATTACAGAAGTAGCTTGATAAATACAACTAATATCAGCTTGCTACTGCTAATATGAAATACTCTAATCTTTTCACTTAAATATTTTTCAAGTGGGTTTTATACAATATAACCATGAACTAACAATTGGCTATGGGCAGAGCTACACCTTTGTGCCACTCTTGCCATAGCAAAGCCAACTATTCTTTACAAGGTCCTTGATATATTGGCATGCAATTGATTGTGGGGGCCAGGGCATAAATTTGTTGTTGGCAACTTGCTGTGCATCACTGTGTTTCTTTAAAGGCAAAGGGCTGTAACTTTATTGTCGGCATTTAGCAACAGCAAGGTCAGCACATGGTCTTGCATTGATTGTATGGAATTTAATAATTTTATAATGGTCATACTTGTGAGTGAAACATAATCCATTTCTTAATTCCTTTCTTCTGTTGTGTGTTTTGGAGTCTCTGAGCTTTTTCTTAAATTTTCTTAAACAAAGGGGGAAAAAAACAGCATGATGTTTCATTTAGCTTTCCTGCTAAGTGCATTCGGCCATTAGATAGCATTGTAATCTTACTGGCTAAAAATAAAAGTTCATAGATTGCATTTAAACCTATTGCTGCCTCTCTTGGGCTGTTGCTCACCTATGGCTATATAAGGATACAGTCAATGGCATGTTTTGTGCCAAAACAACTGTAATGTATGATAGAGATCAAGAACCCTGGCACTCCACCCAGAAAGAGTAGACTGCCTCTTTGAATTAAGGCCTAAACTAAACTGTCTCTACCTACGGACCAAATGCTCTCAGCAGGAAAGCTTTAATGAAATTTGCCCCTTCTGAAGATCTGTAGGAAAACAGGAAGGGCTCAGAGACTGACGCACACAGGAGCAGATGTCAGCATGTGGTGCAGAAGAGTTCAGTGTAAGTAGAAACTAACCTAAAATGTTAGAAAGATTTATAATGGGGGGGGGGGATCAGGTTCTGAAGATCTCTTGTGGAAGTGAAAAAATAAAGTTTTTAGTTATTTTTATTTGTCTTAATTGTGATTTGTGTGGCAGCACAAGCAAGTAAGAGGGTGGAAGGCACTCTGCTCCACGTGTAGGGAGGGAGGAGGTGAGAAGTAGTTTTCTTGGGCCTTGTACTCTTCTGCACACCCCTCTGAGGATGGGCGTGAGTAGTGGCAGGGAACTGAAAGAGGCTTGGCTTTCCCCCATTCATTACTGAAACCAGCACAGCTCTACCAGAGAACATCCATTACATCAATTTCTTATAGATCAGATTCAATGTATTTGTTCTTTCTTCCTTGCCTCCCCCAACTATTATATTCATGGATACTGGAAGTGGAGGTGCTTCTATACCCCTTGGCTTGAAGTGGGTACCAGTACATACAGAATTTACAATTTGGTTTAGCTTCTCTCTGCACCCCCCACTACACAAATGGTTCCAGCTCTTCTGACTGTATTTTTAAATCAGATGTCCTCTGCTTTCAGTATAGGACTGCTTTATCTAATGGGGGCAGAAGGCAACAGAGCTCTATGCAGGGAGCAGCTATAGCTGTGAGGATCTGGTGGTAAACCTGGGATCTTACCTTCCTGTGCATCATCACTAGCTTTAAGAATTCCACCAGCCAAATTATGTTTTTACACCTCTGCAACCATAATAAACCTTAATAAATTCCAAAGGAACAGTCTTGTTAATCTTGTTCAGTAAAATAAACAAGGAGTCCTGTGGCACAAATAGTTGTTTACACAGCCTTTCCCCAAGCATGGCCAGTGGGTCTCCAGCTGCACACAGTGTTCCCTGGCTGCCCCGCATGTGGCCAGCGAGGGCTGGAGCCACGCGTGAGGTTCTTTGCCCTGCATGTGGCTAGCAGGGCTCCAGCCACGCCCGGGGTTCCCTTCTCTCCTGCTCCACTGTGCTGTGTGTGGGGTTCCCCTGGCCCCAAGGAGCCCTGCCAGGAGAAAACACCCCCTGCCAGGCTCCTACCTTCTGAGCCCTGCAGTGGGAAAAGCATCCCCTGTCCAGCTCTAGCAGCACCATGCCTACAGCTGGGCAGGGGATGCTTTTCCCTGTGCTGGGGGTGGGGGGATTGGGGGGTGGCATGGCCCTTCTTGTGAGGCCATGTTTCCACACCTCCCATGGTGCCCCTCTTCCAATTCAAACTAGCAAGTCCTGTCCATGAACACGCTAGTTCGAATTGGTTTTCCTAGTGTGGCCATGTTAGTTTGAATTGACTTAATTCGAACTAATCATTATTAGTTCAACTTGATTAGATAGAGTTCAGTCAATTTGAACTAACATTCTAATGTAGACTTAGCCTTAGAGACTAACATGTATTTATTGCATGAGCATTCATGGGAGAAAATCCCATTTCATTAGATTCTTTGAAGATGGGGAACTTACAGAATGGGAGGAAATAAATGCAGGGAGGTGTAAGTAAGAGGATCAGGTCACACTGTAACAGCAAATCAAAGCAGTTGTTAAGGTTCAAACACTGGGGAACAGCATATAGAGGAGGGTGAGGTCAAATCACCTGTTGTTGTGAGAGAAAAACCCAAAGTTCCTATTAAGCCCTGAAGCAATACAATCAAATTTGCAAATAAATTCATTCTCTGCAGCTGCTCTTTGAAGTTTTGATCTGATTTCATTAAGTCCTGTGATAGTGTCTTTTGTGCAGATATGTGGGCAAAGTTGGTAGTTGTGGTCTGTTGCAGAGAGAGGTGCCTGCATAAAATGAGCTACTCCATCAAAGGCTCAGTCACCTGCTCATCCATCAATATAATTTATGCCATCATGTGCCAGAAATACCCCTCTGCCTTAGATTGGACAAATAGGACCGTCTCTGTGCAAAAGAATTAATGGGCACAAATCTGACATCAGAAATCACAACATTCTAAAACCAGTGGGTCAGCATTTCAATCTTCCTCATCACTCCATTGACAATTTACTAATTGTGGTGCTCAGACAGATGAATACCAGATAAAGGCTTCAAAGAGCAGCTGCAGAGGTTGAATTTATTTACAAGTTTGATTGTATTGCTTCAGGGCTTAATAGGAACTTCCGATTTTTCTCTCACAATTACAGGTGATTTGACTTCATCTTCCTCTGTATGCTGTTCCCTATTGTTTAAATCTTTACAACTGCTTTGATTTGCTGTTACAGTGTGACCTGATCCCATGACTTACACTTCCCTGCATTTATTTCCTCCCATTCTGTAAGTTCCCCCATCTGCAAAGTGTCTGAAGTGAGATTTTTCTCCCATGAACGCTCATGTGATTTAATAAAATTTATGTGTCTTCAAGTGCCACAGGACTCCTTGTTTGTTAATAAAGAATGTAGAGATGTGAAGCAGAGGACTGACGGTCAAGACATTCTGAGTTCTGTTGACTCTGCAATGGACCGTATCATGTTTTATTGTTTTGTTCAGCTGGTGCCTCGAGCGAATCCCCTTTCTATCATGCTGGGGCACCAGCATTTTCTCTGCCATAATCTTTTCATTCTTGATGTTATGCTCTTCTCCTAACTGGGAAAGAGACTATTTGCTTACTGCCCTATGTAGCTTCTAAGTAGAGGCATTCCTGAACAGATCAGCTCTTATCCACATGAAACCCAAGTATTAAATTTGTTTTACAGTCCTGAACTTCACTTGTCCAGAAAGTATGAGAGTAAGCCTAGATCAGTGGCACCCAACCTTTTTGGCTTGGGGGCCACAGATGTCATTTTTACGACCCTGAAGAGCCAGCAGTTTCCACCAGCAACTTCCATCTCCCACCTCTCCAGAAGGAGTTCAGCAAGGAGTCTGCCTTCTCGTTGATCACCTGGTCTCCTAGCTTAGGCCTTGACAAATGTACCACACATGTAGGTGCCAGCCTAAAAATTGAGGCAACTGTGTGTGCGGTGCTTTAGAGCCAGACCCCCCCCCCAACTCCCCACCTCGCTGAAAAACACTTCCAACACTTTAAGGCTATGTCTATATGTAGACACTTATTTTGAAATAAGTTAATTCAAAATAAAATTATTTCAAATTAACTTAAATTGAAATAAGCAAAAACCTCAAATCAAAATAACAAGTCCAGAGACAGGACTTGCTATTCTTAATCAGGAGAGGGGCAACATGGGAGGTATGGCAATATGGCCCCCTGGCAGAGCCATGTTGCCAGCCAATATGTAGAAAAAGGAAGGCATCCTGGGGAGGAGAAGGGCAAAAGTGTTAAATCGAAGTAATGGTTATTTCAAAATAACACATCTGAACGGCGTTATTTTGAAATAACGTCTGTTTCTATTTCAGCCTAGGTTTTACTGTTTCAAAATAAGGTTCGTTATTTCGAAATGACGGGGCTCATCATTTCGAAATAACGAAATGTTCGGACATGACAACTTTTAAATTGAAATAACGGTCTTCGTTTTGATTTAAAAGCATTGTGTGAACATAGCCTAAGAGTCCCTGCCACCGAGAAGCCACTGCCTCTTTCAGTGGCACGGTGCTAAAAAGGCTGCAGCGTGCAGGAAAAAAGTGCCTTGCTGCTGAAAAAAAGGCATATGTCACTTGAGGTACCTGTGGCCTCCCCCTGCCACCTATTGATGAGGGCATTCTGCCCCTGATGTATGTCAGTGCGTACAGGTGCCACAGTACAATTCCATAGCAACCTGGAACCAGGGATTTTGTCAGGCTCTGCCATATCTTCAATAAGGAAACCATGCACGTCTAGGTGCCCCATGTGTTCCACCTGGGTACCAAGGCAGTGGTTCCCTTCTGTACCTAGGGAGACAGGAGAGGAGTATTCCCCTCCCTCTGGCTCCAACAGGATTCCCAGCACCTAGGGACCCAGGGGGAGCGCTGATCTCCCCTCCTTCTGGTTCCAGCAGAGACCCTACCAGCTGTGGACACAGGGACAGTGCTTTACCACGCTCCCTGCTGCAGCCTGGGGGAGCGCTGATGATCATCCCCATGGCTGTTGCAAGGAGCCTGCACTGGTCTTGTAGCCAAGGGGCAACACATTCCACTTGGGTCCTTTAGGCAGTGGCTCTCGCCGCCAGGCAGCAGAAGGGGAGCCACGGCCCACTTTGAAAGACCCCATGAACTACAGATGTGGTTCCCAATGAGCAGTCTGTCAAACAACAAAAGCCAATCCAGGTGTGGTTTTCTTCTTACAATGAGCAGGACACTAAGCTTATGGTAAGAATTGATGATAAAGCCTTAATTGGCAAACCTAGGAAGTTTCACCATGATGTTGGAATATAGTATGTATTGTATGAGATTACAGTGAAATGTAAATTCATATCTGTTAAAAGGTGGAGTATGTATTATTTTGAGCAATTTTAATTTTTAATTTAGCATTGAATTAAGATTATCGTAAATCTAATTTGTTTCTATCTCATTTTTACTTTTTTACAGTTGAACAAAGAGAACCTGTGGATGTAATTGTAAAAGAAGAACTAGCTGAAAATATGGAGGCCATGCCACCAGACTCAACTGATAAGGATGTTTTGGAAGATGGACAGAAAGAAGTTCAAGAAGCTAATGAACAGTTGCCATTAGAAGAAAAAGTAGAAGAGCTAAATCAGCCTGGTGAATCTCAATCTAATGATGTTGGATTCAAAAAGGTGTTTAAATTTGTTGGATTCAAGTTTACTGTTAAAAAAGATAAGACAGAAAAGTCTGAACCTGTTCAGCTACTCACTGTAAAAAAAGAGGAAGCAGAAGTGGCAGCAAATGGAGCTGGTGATCATGAAGAAGTCAAGCTAGAAATGGTGGAGGAGGCAACAGAAAGTGAAGTGACCCACCTACCAGAAAAGATTGAAGAAGATGGCATGAAGATTGAGGAAAAGAAAGATGAATCCCCTCATGAGAAGGTAGCAGGAATCCCCAGTGAGGAAGCTGATGGAGGCAAAGAGGCAGAAGGCAAAAAAGAACCTAGCAAGTCATCAGAGTCCCCAACAAATGCATTAGTTAACGAAACAGCATCACCACTAAGAAAATTCTTTACTCAAGGCTGGGCTGGGTTTAGGAAAAAGACAAGTTTCAGGAAGTCTAAAGAAGATGAGCAGCAGACTGCTGAGAAAGGAGAAAAAGATGTGTCAGAAATCAAAGTAGAAGCCAGTGAGAAGGAGAAAACAGAGAAGGAAACGCAGGAGAAGGAAAAGGAAGTGGAAGAGGTCCCAGTAGAAGCAAGTGAGAAGGAAAAGCAAGAGCAAGAAAGTGACGTGGCAGGGATCCCAGTAGAAGCAAGTTTGAAGGAAGAAATTATTCCTTTGGAAGAGCCACTTCCACAAAAGACCACTGAAAGTGTAAACAAGGAATCTGAAATTTCCTTAGAAGAAAAAATAGACCTATCCCCTGAAGAAAAATCAAAACCAGTACAAGAATATAAAATATCTCCCAAAGAAAAAACTGAAGTACACTTTCAAGAAAAACATGAACTGTCTGGTGACAAATCTGAGTCTGCTCCAGTGGCAAGAGAAGCATTTGCTGAAAAAACAGAGAAATCTGAACCAATAGCTCCACTGGCAACTGAAATCTTTGATGAAAAGCTAGAGACAGAGGTACAAGTTCATGTTAGCACTACAGATGATAAAGTGATTAAAACAAATGAGAGAGAACAAATGCCCTCTTTAGTTTCCGAACAATCAATTGAAGGAGATGCTGGGCTACAAATAATTCAGCCCACTGAAGAACAACTAAAAGCTGAAGTAACAGCATGCATAGTAGCGGATGACCATATCAAGCAAACAGAACCAATCCATGAAGATGCAGCTGCATATAAACCTCCAGAAGGCATCACAAGTGAGGTTGAACTGTTGTCATCACAAGAAAGAGCCAAAGTGCAAGGCAGCCCCTTAAAGAAACTTTTTACAGGTACTGGCTTAAAGAAGCTTTCTGGGAAGAAGCATAAAGGAAAGAAAGAAGAAACTAAGGCAGGAGAACAAGCAGAACAAATTCAACATTTAGCTGATTCCCCAGAAAGTCCTGAAGAACAAAAGGCAGACAGCTCTGCCTCTTCACCTGAAGAATCAACAGAGCCTCCATCTGTGGATAAAGCCATAGATACAGCACAGATAGCTGAAGCTGAAGAAGGAGCAATTTCAGATGCAGAGAGGAAAAGGGAGAGTGTTACTCCCTGGGCATCTTTTAAAAAGATGGTTACTCCCAAAAAACGAGTAAGGCGACCTTCTGAAAGTGACAAAGAGGAAGAAACTGATAAGGCAAAGAGTGCTACCTTGTCATCAACTGAAAGTGCAGTCTCTGAAAATCAGGAAGAAACTAAAGAAAATGGTGAGGAGCAGAAGCTAGAAAAAAGCACAGAAGAACCAAGACGAAAGGTTGATACTTCTGTGTCATGGGAAGCCTTAATTTGTGTAGGCTCCTCTAAGAAAAGAGCTAGGAAATCATCCTCTTCTGATGAGGAAGTAGGACAGAGGCTTGCTCAGGAGGGCCAGAAGATAGATGAAGCTGGACAAGGCAAAGAAAGTGCCCCAGAAATGGTCCTAACTAGTTCCCAAGAAAGTGATCAAGGACAAGGGAGTTCTTCACCAGAACAAGCTGGAAGCCCATCTGAAGGAGAGGGTGTTTCAACCTGGGAATCATTTAAAAGGTTAGTCACTCCAAGAAGAAAATCCAAAACCAAAATGGAAGAAAAAACTGAAGAATCTGTGGTAGTTTCTGGCACAGAACATTCTACTTCAGATGGTGAACCTGGAAAAGAAGAAACATGGGTTTCATTTAAAAAATTAATACCTGGTCGTCGAAAGAAAAAGTCAGATGCAAAGCCAGAACAAACATGCGTTGAGGAAGCTGGAGAAGAAATGACAGAAACCAATGAAGAAGACTCTGATGTTCCAGCAGTTGTTCCTTTATCTGAATATGAAGCAGCTGAGCAAGAGAAAATTGAAGCCCAACAAGCAACACAGGCTGAGGCAATAAAGGAAGAAACTCCAGAGGAAAAGAGAGCTGAAAAATTAGAAGATACCTTAATTATTGAGCAATCCAATGAAGGACTGGTTCATGCAGTTACTGTGACGGTAGTAGAGGGGGAGAGAGCAGTGACCAGTATTGAAGAAAGATCACCATCTTGGATATCAGCTACTGTGACAGAGTCTGTTGAACAAGAAAAAGATGAAGATGAACGAACTGAGCAGAAATTTGAAACAGAAGTCATTGTAGAAGAAACAGTGGTGGTTACTCAAACTTTGCCAGAGCTGAGAAAGGATGTCAGTGATGATGCTATAATAAGTGAGCTGGAGTTAACCTCAGAAGCAGTGACTGCTCTGGAAGAGGCAACAAAAGTCTCTTGTGGAGAAGAAGCAATAGAGGTATCTCTTGCAGAGGAGACAACTGAGATGGTTTCTGCGGTATCACAGTTAACTGAATCCCCAGATACTACTGAAGAAGTTACACCCGTACAGGAGAGAGAAGGAACTGAGCAAAATTTAGAAGAATTAAAGAAACAAACACAGGAAATTCTTGAAGAAGTTGCAGAAAGAGTGCGTCTATCAGGTGAAGCACAGATGATTAGTGAAAGAGCTGTGACAGAAGTCATAATTCAGTCAGTGCAGAAAACTGGATCTGAAATGAAGGATGAAGCTGAGGAGGTTAAAGTAATTTGTCAAGAAACTGTGTTGGTTGAACAGTCTTTAAAGAAAGTAGAACCTGAAGAGGCCAACATTCAAAACATGGAAGGTGCCGGGAGTGTTCAAGGTAGAAATGAAGCTGATGAAATTGTTCTCCGGGAGGTGTCAGAGGTAGGTGAAAAGTATGGTATGATGAAAGGCCACACAGAAGAAGCTAAAAGACCAGATATGTTGCCAGATGAAAGTCAGCGGCAAGAAGCTGAACAAGTCTTTGTAGAAAGACATGAAGAAACATCTGAAGTAGAAGGAATTGCAGAAGAACGTAAATTGAAAGAGGAGGAATGTTACAGTAGTATTACAGTAGCTACTGAGGCAGAACCCGAAGGGAAAACTGAGTATGTTACAGTAGTAAATCAGAAGGAAATGTCAACAGAAGAGGCCAAATTGGATTTAAAAGAAATAACTCCAAATGAAATTACAGCTGAAGGTGCTCCAGAAGTGGATGGATCTGTAAGCGACATACATGAAGCAAAGCTTGAATTGTCCCAGGAATTTAAGCAAGAGGTGGGCATTATGCCTAACTTAGAATCAAAATGCATCAAAATAACTGTAAAAGAAGCTGAAGACCATATGCAGAATGAGAGAACTGAACATCCTGTTCAGAAAGAGGTAGAAGTAGCAGAGTTTCCCATGCAGAGTGAAGGGACCGATATCCAAGGGATGAGGGAACTGCGAGATGCCACAGACATCCAAGCGCACAGTGAAGTGGGAGGTGCCAGCGTGGTCATAGATGCAAGATGTTCAGAAGCAATTGTAGATGAGGCCCGTGTGCAGAGTGAGGTTATTGATACTCCTCTGAAGAAAGAGGTGGAAAATGCTGTGCTTATCTTGGAATCAAAATGCACTGAAGTAGTTGCAGCTGAGGCTCCAGTGCAGAGTGATGTAACTGAGCCTTCTGTACAAAGTGAGGTGCAAGAAGCTATGCTTACGTTGGAATCAAAAGGTTCTGGGACTAGTGTACCTAGTGAGGTGAGTCAAGCCGTCCTACAGAGCAAGGTGGAGGAAATTGCCACTGAGGTGGCAATGCAGAGTGAGGTTCCTGTGAAGGAAGAGGTGGAAGATGCCAAGTTTAGTTTCAAATCAAAATCCACTGAAGTAATTGCATCTTCAGTGCAGAGTGATGTGACTGAGGCCTCTGTGCAGAGTGAGGTGGAAGATGCTCTGAAGAGCTCTGAAAAAGAATGCACAGAACCAGTTGCAACTGAGGCTTCTGGGCAAAGCGAGGTGGAAGATGCCATGCTTACGTCAGAATCAAAATGCACAGATGCAGTTGCGACTGAGGCCACTGTTCAGAGTGAAGTAACTGAGGAAGCCACCGTGCAGAGTGGAGTGGAAGATTCCATGCTTACCGCCGAGTCAAAATGCCTAGAAATAACTGCAACAGAGGTGACCACGAAGAGTGCTGCAACTGAGGTGCCTGTGGAGAGCACAGTAGAAGATACTGTGCTTCCCTTAGAATCAGAACGAACTGAAGTACTTGGAGCTGAGGCCCCAGTTCAGAGTGATGTAGAAGATGTCCCAGCCAAATTAGAATACCCGGGGGAAGCTGTGAGTGGGGTTTCTCTGCAGAGTGACTTGTGTCTTAAAGAAATATCTGTGCATGGAAAGGGAGATGAAGAAGAGTTCAGGGAAGCAAAACAAACCCTTCTGACCACAGCAGCCTCAAATGGCGGTCAGAGCAAGGAAACCAAGTCTGAGCTAGTGATGGAAGAGAAAAAAGATTTGTTTGACTCTGGAAAATTGAAACTTGCAAGTGGTGATCAACTTTATTCAGCACCGGCACAGCAAGAGATTTTAGCTGTGCAGCTGGAAAACATTGGCTCCCCCATTCCTTCTATTGAAAGCTCTGAGGCTCAGAAAGCATCTTTACCTGTAGCAGCTGCAGCAGTTGAAGAGAAAATCATTGCAGAAACTGTAACAATTATGGAAACCTCAGCTGAAAACCTGGCTTCTGAACTAGTCCCAGATAGTAGCATTGTTCATTCAGGCTTTGGGGCTGCAGGTGGTAGGAGTGAAGAAACTGCACTCGTGTCTGCATCAGAACAGACCACGGCAACAGTGGATGGAATGACTGAGGCACCAACAAGTGGCATGGCACATGATTTGGTCCAAAAAGATGATGGGGATGAGACAACCCATGGAAAGAGGCATCAGATGCTGGAATGTGAAGAAGCTGGGGAAAAAATTGTTCCTGAAGATAAAAAAAGCCACATAGAACTTGAAAAAGATGTCCAGTCTATCACTATAGAATCTCAGAGTACAAAAATTGTATTAAAGATAATTCAGACTGCAGTCAATAAACTTGAGAGAACAGATGAGCCAGCTGTTGCGTTCCCAGCATCTGAACCACAGCAGCAGTTTCAATCAACAGAAAGAAGCCAAAAAGCTGTAAATATATCTGAAATCCAGGAAGGTGAAAAGGCTGATCAGCTGCTCCCTGTACAAGGTGAAAAGACAATAGTGGGTAAAGAACAAGAGTTCCAGCAACCAAGTACAGTTAAATATATTGATTTGACGCAATCTTCAGAGAAAGCAGCTACCCTAGAACAAGCCAAAGATGTGCCGTTTATTTCCGATACGTCAAAAGAGGGAGAAATTCAGGATTCAGGAAAGATTGTAGCTGTCCCTGAAGATGTTTCAAGTGAAAGTTTAGGAGCTCAGAGATCAGCAGGAGATGTGAGTGTTTCAGAAGATTTATCCAAAGAGACTGGAACAGACCAACCAAAGCTAAAGGAAAAAGAAGCTGTGGAAGTCCAAGAGAAAAATATGGTTCAGCAAATGCACATAGAAAGGCAGGAAGATGAACATAGCCAATCGGTGGAAGATGTGAAGACACATACACAGGAAGATATAAATAATCAAGAATATACATCTTGCAAGAGTTCATACCCAAAGTCAGAACTCACCGAATCTTGAACCTTAATGTAAGTAGTATTTTCATTACATAATTTTGATAATATTATTCAGGCTCTTTTCCTTTTGTCATTGTTATCAATTTGATACTGTGAAGTGCCTTTTTGCACACCTCGGAGGCTTCCTCAATACTGTAAACCACCATCAAAATTTTCAAACTCTTTAACCAAATTGAGACATATAGACCCCTATTGATTGAAACTATAATAAAGACATACTGACTGAGAAGGAGTGAATATGGTTTTTGCAAAAGGAAATGATGCCTTGCCAATCTATTAGAATTCTTTGTGATAAAAGTAACAAAAGTGGAAAAGGGCGATCCTCTTGCTATAGTGTAGTTGTGCTTTAAAGCTTCTGCTTAACAGTCTTTGATGAGGGACCTTGTGTGAGTAAGCAGCCATGGGATAAGAGGGGAGAGTCTCTGCATGGATAAGTAATTGGTTAAAAGAGAGAAAAAAACCAGGTCAGTTTTCAAGTTGGAGAGGTAAATAGCAGTATCCCCCAGGGATCTGTACTGGAACCAGTGCAGTTCAAGAGATCTATAAATGAATTGTGGAAAAGGGGTAAACAGGTTGCAGAAGTTGTAGGTGATATACAATTAATTATCTTCCAAAGCAGACAGAAGAGCTACAAACACAGCAAGCAAACACACCCACCTCATACATAAAATGAAGCGAGTGTCAACTGTTGGATATTTATGAGCAACCTGACAATAATAAACGAGTTCAGCCATGACATTTATGCTTCTGTGACGTAGGAGTTAAAAAGTTCACTGATGTTTAAATTCTGAAAGCTATTTTGACCGTAACTTTGGTCTTATCTAAACCACACAGACAGGCCAACTTACAGCCACCTACAGTAATTACTGTAGTGGTTTATGTCCATACTATCCTCCTTGGGCTGATGGTGTGCATCCTCACCTAAGTGACCTATGAGGGCCAGTGTGGCGAACTGAGAGACCAGATTCGCAGTTCCCTTCCCAGATATTCTCCTTTCTCTGTTCCCCACCAGGAGCTGGGGGTGAGAGGAGGAGCCGCCTGGGGCATCTCACACTGCTCCCAGGCAGGAATGGGTTCAGCCACTTAGCTCTCCAGGGGAGCAGGGACAGCCAGATGCTGCAGAGCCCTAACTACACCAGCATTAGCCCTACACCTCCCATTGAGGTGGTTTTAGGATGGCATTGTAGGAGTGTTATATCGGTGGGAGGGGCATTTGAACACAAGTTTGTAGTGTAGCCTTGCCACGACTTGCCTTTCAACAATGTGAACTGAAACAAAGTGGAGAAGATAAAAGTTCAAGTTCAGCTATCTGTACCCCAAAAATAGCATGGATTTTAGAATGGGTTCAACCATGCATTTGAGTTTGTAGGGTAATCTGGGAGATGGGGTGTTTTGCCCAAGTTTTTCTTACCTACATGAGTCTGGAAAAATAAAGGAAATTTTGTTGATTCAGTCTGGGGAAGAAGTAAACTGTTTCTCCCAAATATGAAGATAGTTGGTAAATAGGTACTGAATTAAGATGTCCTAAATTAAATATTTGTCATTTTTTGCTATTTTCATAATAAAACAATGGAAAAGAAGAGAAAGTTTAGCTAATTTTCTCAACTTCTATTCCTGGTGTAGGACACAAGATAAAATTAGAATACAACCACCTAAACTTTGTCTTCAGCTTTAAATGAGTTGATGTCAGAATGATCTGTCAGTCTGAAAGAGGTTAAAACAGGCTGTCAAATGACTGCAGGAAACTAAACTCACTTTTTTTATTGTGATGAAAATCTTTGACTCTTTTCTGTTTGGACAGAGGCCTTGAAATGTAATCCAGTCACTACAAGAGCTTGTTCAATCGAGAAAACAGAATGTTTACCTGTACTAAAGTTACTTAGACAAGCTGTTGGAAAAAAACTAAATGAATAATCTGAGCTAGCAATCACAGCCCTTAAATTCTTCTTGATGCCTTTTTTTTGGGTCAGATTCCAGATTTGCAACATCTGTTTAGGGTAGGGGTGGGCAATGCTTTTGTCCCAAGCACCACATGTCATCTATGGCCACTCAAGGCACCGGGGTAGGGGCAGGGCTCAGAGGGGCCATGGCCAGCGCACCCTCGCCAGAGAAAGGGGTGGATCTGGGCCCCTCTCCCCCTCGCTGCCAGGGAGAAGGAGCAGTGGCAGCACTCTGGCCCCAGTGAGAGCTGCCACTTTCCCTCCCCTCCCTGGTATAGCAGGGTTTGCGCCAGGGCCAGAGGGCTGCCGTCATTCTTCTTCTCTCCTGGCTTCAGCTGGAGCTAGGAGGGAGATGGAAGGGGGGCAGTGCTCTGCCCCAGCACGAGCTGCACTGCCACTCTCCCTTCCCCTCCCAGCTCCAGCAGCAACTTCGCTGCTTCTCTGTCTCCCAGGGGTGGGGAGCTGCTGCTCTCCCTTCCCCTCCGAGGTCCAGCAGCAGCTCAGGAGGAGACAAAGTGGCTGCAGTGCTCAGGGCCTGGTGAGAGCCCCTGCTGGAGCTGGGGGCAGCGAGCAGCAGCTGGTGGGCCTGAACACAGGGGCTTGCAGGTGGCCCATAGTTTGATTTAGGGTGTGCCTCTGCACATTCTGTTGCTCCCTCATGTCTCTTGCTACCCATGATCCCTCTCTGGATTTCCTTTAGGGACTTACTTTATGTGAGTCTTAGGAGTTCTGCAGGAGGGTGTCTGTGGATGTGTGCACATAGTGCAGGTGTGTTAATGGAAGGGCTGACGGAGCATGGAGCTCAAGGAGGACTCTGAGGAAGGCTGTATGAATGCTGTCAGTGGGAAGGAGGGGGCGTTCACTCGAGAAAATGTGGGAACTGAGCAAAGAGTGAAGATCAGCATGTGGAGGCAGCAAAACAGGGAGCATTTGATACCCTACAAGATGTGACACACTGTATTCCTCCATTTCTCCCTCAAGTCTAAGAAGGTGCTACGCCAGTGGTTCCCAATCTTTTCTCTGCCGTGGCACACCTTGATACCTTCAAATTTTTTGAGGCACACCACTATTAAAAAACTAATGAATATTCAAATTAACTTAAATTACTTATGAATATTCATGAAGCATGGCACAGTGTTTCGGAAATGCTCCTATGTGGGGTAGTAAGGATAGCAAAGCAGGGGTGGCAAAACGGGAGGTCAGGAGTTGTGTGCAGTGGCAGGAGTGAGTGTGGGGAGCAGAGCAGGGCAGGGGTGGCAAAAAAGGACAAGGGCAGGCATGTGGGGAACAGCACAAGGGTGGCAAGAGAGGAAGGGAGAACAAGAGTGGCTGGGGGGGGGCAGAGTGGGAAGGTAGGTCAGGGAAGCATAGTGCAGCCTCCATTTCCCCCTTCTCCACAGTGGCTCCCTGCCACCCAGGGCAAATCCTCACCACCACCCCCGCTGCCCCCTCCCACCCCAGTGGGTCCTGGCCCCCCCCTCCCTCAGGCCTCTGTTGCCTGTGCTGGACCCTCTCATCACTGCAGGGGCCAGAATTAGGCCTCCAGCCCCCGGCTACACACCCCCCAACTAAACAGCCGCCCCACAACCCCAGCTACATAGCCTCTGCTACACAGCCACTCCCACCCACCTCTGCTTCGCGCACACACCTGCTCCACACAATCCCTAGCAGCCCTCCCCCCCAAAGCCGTTGCTGCTGCTGTTTTCAGACTGACTTGAACCACTGGGAGCTGCTCCACCCTGCAGGGGGAGATTCACACCCCTCCTGCCCCTCTCTGCTGGCTGGGCCTAAGGTGGAGCCACCAGAACACTGCGTTCTGGCTGCTCCTGCTATTTTTAGGGGGCCCCTGGAACTCCACGTTCTGGTGCCTTCCTCTATTTTTAGGGGGGCCATAAGGCTGCCTGCCTAAAAATAGGGGACCCCAAAAATATGTTCCAGTGCCTTCCCCTTTCCTTCACCCCTCCCTTTTCCCAGCCCTGCACAGCCCATGCAGCTGGGCTGAGCAGGGAGGATACTTTAACTCCAGCTCTCGGGGATGCTCACGGCACACTTTGGGTGTTGCCGCAGCACACCAGTGTGCCCCAGTACGCTGGTTGGGAACCACTGCTCTGTGCTACTGCAAGCCCTTAATATGTTTTCAAAAGACAAATGTAAATTCATAACTCTGCTAGACACTAAAAATCATGGACTGAGCCAAGGCTGGTTGTGCTTTTTAAAACAGTTCTGTAACCACTCCCTCTTTTTGTCCATAATGGACCACTTTACCTTGGTATAACTCTTTCCAAAATAACAATTTAAGAGGTGAGGCTTTTCTCAAATGTTTTGAATTTTCAAGTGAATTTTCTTTATGTGGAGATAATGATCCCAGGTTGTCTTCAGCTTTACAGTCAGTTGTGTTTGGCAGAGCTTTTTCTTCTTAAGGTGGAGGATGTTAACTGAGTTGATACTCTCTTCTCTGTTAAGGTGCCTCACCCTCCCTTAATGAATTTCTACTTCCCCTCTCAGAATTTACTTGAGAAAGTAATTTGTGATTACCAAGGCATTGTTAATATTTGTTGTTTTATTTCAGCAGTTCTGTTAAATGTGTGTATTACATTTGGAGAGACGAGAATGTGAAGAAGGCAAGAGCAGAATGTGGAATCTGCTGATTGCTCTGTAGACCAATGTTTCTGAATTGTGAGACTACACCATCCATATCTGATGTCATTCCTCGAGAACAGCTGACAATCCTGTGGCAATATCAGGAGCTGTAGTCATCACCTTCTACTCTTGGATGTTAACACTTACTCTTTTCAAGACTTCTTTATTTTTGTTTGATAAAATAATTAAAAAAGTAATGTTTTTGATTTAAAAGATTTCCATAGCCTACTGGCAATGTCTAATTTCAATTGTTCCAGATTTCCTCCTTCTAACATGCTTCCAAAACTGGAGTTTAATTCTTTGTGTATTTATATGTATATCTTAAATCCCCCAGTTCTGATTTTAGTGTATATTTTCTCCTCCTTACGTTACAAATACAAAATGATATACATCAGCATCACACAATATGAGACTTAGCGCATGTGACCATGCTGAAGCACTACGAGTGAGCTACAGATAGCCACACTTCATGAAATTTAGGCAGATTTTCCACTTAGTGGAAGGGTATAAGAACTGATATTTAAGGCATTACACTAGTTGTTCCTGCTTCCATAAAAGAACATTCACAGTCAAAAGGTACAATTCCTATTTAGAAACCTACTGAAATAAGTTTAGGCTGAACTTAATTTTACATCACCTCTTCTATAGGGAGGGCAGTATAAATTGTATTGAAAACATTTAAGGTTCACTTTATTGCAATCTGATTTTTTCTGACAGCACCTAGTAGAAGGTGGAATTCCTTAAGAATTACATGTTTATCCATTTCGTATTGTTCAGCAATCTTGAAATGGCCATTTCAATAAATTATTGTGCTTAAATCCCTGAGACAAAATTTTTGAACTGTTTCAGTGTTACGAAGAAAAGGATTAACTGTTCTTGTTTTTATATTCTAACGTTACCCTGTCTCTTGGACCACACAAATGCCATGAAATGAGAGAGGTTCTTTTTTTTTTAAAAAAAAAAAATGTTTTGCTAGATACTGGATTATGTCCACTCTATATCTCTTCCCGCTTCTTTTCAGAACAGTGTGTTTTCATTATGCTCATGTACATTTCGTAGATTGTTAATTTCCGAAAATGATTTAAATAAAGTCTTTGCTTTATACTTAGCTCTGTTGGTTTTAATTAAGACTTGGCAAACATGGAACAAAATATTTGTTTTGTCAGGTGTAAAGTTACAAGTATAGATCAGTGCATTAATAAAACTGGACAGTCTTGAAATACAGTATTAAATAACTGAACAAAATTTAAGTTCTGTACATGATCTAGGATAGGCACAGAATAAGCATGATGGGTTGTCATTAGTTTTAGATCTGGTTTCTACAATGTTCCATGTTGCACTTTGTGAACTTCACACCATTTAGGTTGAATAAGATGTTGACCAACTTCATTCTCCTGCCTATATAGTAATTTATTTTATAATGAACTGTTTCCTTCTAGCGTACCAAATGTTCTTGTTATGGCAAGTGCCTCCTCCTCTTTAGGATTGCAAACTGCGAGCAAAGAAATGTGACCGATTACACTGGTGTGATTTCACCATCTGGTGGTGGAATTCTGCAACTCGCAGCTTTTTACTCAGAAAAAGTATGAGCCAACTAATTCAATTTCCTTTGTCGAATAGAAGTAATTTCTTCTAAAATGTGTCTAAAACATTTTCCACAGCACCCACTAACAGACTGCATTGAACTGAAGAGAGACCTAGACCTTTTGCTGTAATTGTTAAATGAAGATTCCAAATATTGGATTGTTGTTTATGCCCAAATAAAGTGGAAATATGCTCAAACTATGTCATCACAAAGTATTGGGGCAGGGAGAGACCAGTCAATTAGTAATAAAAGTAATTTCCAATTATGTGAAGCTATCTTCTGAACATTTTAGGGGACATAAGAAAAGGGAGGGTTCTGGATGATTTTATTTTGTTTAAAAATATATTTTTATGGGTCTTTATTTTACCGTCGCTTGGCTCACCACCACTTGCTACTCTCTCTGTATTGCATAACAGCACTCAAAAATGCCTGAAAGTCTCTTACCCCTCCCTTGCAGAGCATTGACTGGAGTTGGCTGTTTCTTCAATCCTAAAATTGGAAGACCAAAATGTATTCTCAGTTAGGAGCGGGTCTCTAGTAACTTGTACTACAGACAGTTAAAAATGTAACCTGTGAAGTCTTTAATTTAAGCCTAAAGAACAACTTGGTGTTCAGAACTTTTGAATCCTTTCTTTCAGGTTGTTCATATCTTAAAAGAGATTAATCACATATTGGAGACTACAGGCCCCAAGACACTTTGATAGTGCAGTCAAGTGAGTTAGGATCTTCACTCTGCTATGCTAACTTTTATTTTACCTGCAATAGAGGACATGCGCATGGTGTATTTGACATTAAGAGGAGAAGCTGGCATAATTACAGATGGGACTTCAGAGTCCCCAGAAAGAAGTTCTCTAATAAACAAATATTCTTCAATGCAGCAGAAATGGCCTTACTCTTGTATTTGGCCCAGTTCTAAATTAGGCCAATCTGCATTGTCAGCAGTGCAATTTACTAGAGTAAAATCTGGAGATATATATATATATACTTGAAAAATGATATGAAACAATCTAGTCTTATCTTTAGCGGCAGCTTCCCCCCCCTTAATTTCTGGCAAGAATTACAAATGTAATTCTGACAATGGCAGTTGGTTTCCAGAGATTATGCTGCTTGCATTAATTGTACCCTCTATAACACCATGCACAATTTGTACAAATTATATGTCTCTGTACGTGAAGCCATATTATAATAACTGCAGCAGGTAAAACAAAATAACAACAGCATGACCCATGTAATCCTGAGTCTTAACAGTTGTAGTTCCAAAGCTGTTAATATGTAAAATTATTGTCTAGACTTCATTTAAATAAAGCTAGCTTTTATCAAAATGTAAATTGTGTGTTGGTAGAGATTGAGAAAGCAGGTGCTTCAGTCTTGCTTGTTTTTTTAATATTAATCCTGGGCCTATCTAAGCAATGCAACAAATTGAACTGTATAACCAATCTTTCTTCTTGTAACCCGCATCTATAAAATACTGCGCCTTTAGGTCCTTCCTAATGGTGCTAGGACCATATCTCTACATACAGATACTACTTTGTTCCAGTGTATTGCTTTGGCCTTTGAAATACTCAGGCTGCAACCTCTACTTTGTGCTTAAAATCCAAGCTTGCAGCTTCCTTTAATCCAATGTACTGGATTAAAATTTTTGATTTTCTATTTTCTGTTTTTAAGGTAGATTTTCACTGACTAAATAAAGTACAAACACAACTTCGTTCCAATGTGTGTATGTGTTTTGTAGTTTCATTTTTCTTGCAGATTATTTCTCTGTTTATTGATAAAGCTCCAGAGAGGAGAATGAGTTTTGCTTCTTGACAACTGAGCATGTTGATTAACATCTTCATTTTCAGCTTTAGATCTGAATAAACAAAAATTAATTACATGAGTCCACTGAATCCACAATAACTGTGTAGGTACGTATTAATGGGTATTTCAGAGGATTTTTAAGAAACACTCCAGATTGAATTCAGAATCACTGGTTGCAGTCAGTGATCAGGAAAGGTTGTGGAACAAATTCAAAAGGGATAGGCTAGGCTAGTCCAGTAAAAAAACAAGGAGCTGTGTGGCACTTTCTGTTAGTCTTAAAGTGCCACACAGCTCCTTGTTGTTTTTTTGTAGAACAAATTGTCACCTTCCTTTGTAACTACTATAGGTAGGCAAAAATAAGGCAGCAGTATGACTAAAATTATAATTCTGACATAGATTTGTCCCAGAAAATAGGCAACGTTCTGATCAGAACTTTCAAAGTGTTTCCAACAGGAAGGAGTAACTCAGTTTCTCATAAGACGAGTCATACTGCCCCAGACCAATAGTCCGTCTGTCTCATCCTGTCATCTGAGAGGGCCAGTGCCAGGTACTTCAGAGGGACTGAATAAAATAGGTAAACTCTCCTGAGCTTGTGTGCATAAAAGGGATTTAACACACACACAAAAATTGGGGCTATCAAGTTATGGAAGAAAACATTTGAGAAAAAAATAAGTTTTAATAATATCCCTCCAACAGCACTGATGTCAAAAGGAAATTGAAATTGTGGGTGTAGGGTGCTGTGTCTTGCTCAACGTAGTTTTAAAACACAGGGTAGATAAAAACAGTATTGCATTTTGGGAGAACAGCATGCAGGCACCTGATTGACATGATTTAAGACAGTGGTTCTCAGCTTCTTGTGGGTCCTGACATGCTTGGTGGCATAGTGCAACCCTACAGGACACACCAGGCCAGCCACTTCAGGCCCATTCCAGGCATTTCCCCAGTTGAGAAGCCACTAACCAAGCTAAGACCTAAGGTACATGGAGTCCTGTAAGAAAGAAGGGGAGAATGGGAAGAGACTAGAGTGAGAAAAACAGTATTAAGATTTACAGATAGAAGGAGAAGGAAGGGCAAAATACTTTAGCTTTTTTAAACAACAAAATATCAACTCTTGTTTAGTTTTACAGGTTGGTTCTTTTGTTTCTTTTAAATTGCAAAATCTGCTGGCCAGGATGTGGTTACTATTGAGTTAAACTACTCTGCCTTTGGCCTAGCTCTGCTGTCTATATGTCCTTATACGGCCCTTAGTAAAACAATATTTGAGCCCTGGGCTTGGAAATCTTATCACTAATAATCTTCCTAAAAAATCAAACTCGGTTTCTCAGTAGATGGGATTCCCACAGAGTGGCTCTTTACGTCAATTTTCCTTAAAAGCCAGCATTCCCAGTTTCTAGCTTAAAAATAAGCAGTATGCAGACACCATTATATTACTAAGATGCTGTACTGTGATGGTGAGGGCCTTTGGAGGTGTTACACTTCTTAACACCAGCTCAGAATTTGGTCCCTGGACATCGTTACAGTTAACACTTTGTGCCTTAGTTGATGTACGTACTGTAAAACAATTCCTACTGCACATATGAACAAATTCATGGAATAGAGCAGCAGTTCCCAAACTTTTTTTTAATGTGAACTGCTGCAGCAAAGGCTTTTGCAGACCACCATATAAGCAAGCCAATTTAAACTGACATCGCCTATGGCTGATGAGTCTCACATATTTATCAAGGGGTATTAAAAAATGCAGCTATTGCTAATATTATGTTCACTCACAAATATATTGCTCATGTTACAGAACATTCACCTGCAGGGATTTACCTTATTTCCCTCCTCCATGGGCCACCTATGGTATAGACAACGCGTGGCCACACTGTGGCTCAAGTGCCGCATGTGGCTCTTGAAAGAAAAAGAGTGGCTCACAGAAGTCAGCAAATCAGTTTAGCAGGTAAAAGTATATGGCTATATCCCTCAGTGTGGCTTTTGAAGATTTAATAATCAACTTGTGTGGCTCTTGAGTTCCATAAGTTTGGCCACCCCTGGTATAGATGCTGAACTAAGAATAGGTGAAGCTGGATTTAAATATGGCTCGGGAGGCTTCACTGGCACTGGGCTCACTGTTGTGCCACCACATGAGAGTGGGGGGGGGGCGGGACTGGAGTAATAGAAAGGGGCTGTTCAGTAATACAGAGCACAAGCTCATGAAACTAGGGTCTAAGATGAAGTGGGACTTTTTTCTCCCACAAAGATTCATGCAAAAAATAAATTTGTTAGTATTTACGTGCCACAGGACGCCTTGTTTGTTTGTTTGTTTGTTTACTGCCCTAGACTAACATGGCTGCCCCTTTGGGTCTAAGAAGACAGTTGCCATGAGCGGCAGGGCTTGTCACTTGGAAGCAACAGAGGAGCTTGAGCTTGGTGTATTGCACAGGCACAGAATGAAGTCACTAGCAGGATGCAGCTGCGAAAGGGCAAACACACACCGTCAGGCAAAGCAGTTTCTGAAGAGGTAGCAAGGGTTGGTGCCATTATTGTGAAAGGCACTGGTGCAAATACAGTGTTCAATTCTGGTCACCCATTTTTAAGGAAACAGGAATTGCAATTGGAACAGGTGCAGAGCAGCGCTACTAGGCTCATCCAGTGAGTAGAGGGTGTGTCTTAGGAAACTTGAGAGTTTGGCTTGTTCAGGTAGCAAAAAGAAGGCTGAGAGGTGATAGAATTGGTCACTAAAAATACATGAGAAGGGGTTAAAAAAAAAGATTAATAGTTCTGCACCTTCCCTAAAGGCCAGCGCCAACCAGGGGTGGGCGACTGCCCTAGACCCTGCAGATCAGTCAGCCCAACTCGTCCCCCCACCCCAATGGACCCTGTACCATTTTTGGGGGCAGCAGGGACTTGCACAGGGGAATTCCACCTCTCCCCAGAGAACCATGCTAAGGGTCACTGTTGACACCAAAATGACTAGCTATAAACTGCCTCTACCTGGAAACAAGCAGCTGGTCACTATCAGCACAGTGAGCGACCATCAGCCGCTTTTGTGCAGTGTGACACACTTGGCAGCCTATCAAGACACTTTAGGGCGCACTAGCCCACCCACCCCAGGCCAAATCCACCTCTCTTTGACACGATTACCACGGGGGGGGGGGGGAACAACACAGTAGCGTGTCCCCACACAGTGGTTGGGATCCAGTGGTCTAGCTCCACCACCACATGGGCATTGCAGGGACCAGTAACATATGACAAGGTTGGATCCAGGGCTGCCTTGATGTCAGGCCTTTAGAGACTGCAGTTGGGGGGGGGGGGGGGAGGGACCCGGGGGCCCCCCCCAAACCCGGGCCACCCACAAGCCCCAAGCCGGCCGGGGCCCCTTGACAGTGGCGGCTGGGGGGGGGGCATGATCTGGGCAGCCGTTCATGGGCCAACCTGGGTCCCTGAAAGAAGCCCTGCGGCTGCCCTGTCTGGAGCAGCAGATAAGTGTGGAGTGACTGGTTGAGATAGGATGGGCCTTAATGACTGGGGGGGCCTCAGGAGGCTGAGTGGCGGCTGCTCCTGCCCCTTTCACATATTATGGCGAGCTGGGCCAGGCCACCTCGCAGCCAAGCCACTGCCGAGTTGCAGTGGGAGAGGTTGGCACTGCATGGAAGGTAAAGGCAGGTTGTAGGGCCAAGCTTGCATTGGCAGCCCCCACCCAAGGCTTCACATTCCCTTCCTCCAGGCACAGCCCCCATCTCTGTGGCAGCTAGGGCACAGCACCAGGACACTGGGGTCCCCACAACTATAAAAGCCCCACTCCCACAGGAGGCTTAAACAAGCCCTGGTTGCATCGGAGGGAAGGGGTGCAGAGCCCAGCAGTATTGGAGTACCCTTCCAGTTTATGTGCCTAAAAGCTCATACTTTGGGGTTTCAGCTGGACCTGTAGGAGTCAGGAAGAGTCTTCAGTTTACATTTTTGGTCTCCTTCTGATGCCTCAGGGATGGCTACAGCTGTAGACGGGCCACTTAACAGGGTGGATCAGGGCTCTGAGGCGGCACCAAACATGCTGTCTCTCAAGTGTATAGTTACCTGGTTCTTCTTTGAGTGCTGCTCGGATGCATTCAATAATAGGTGTCTCCATGCCGGCACTCTGGATTGGTCAGAAAAACGTTTGTCCTAGCCTGTCAGGCAAGGGCAAGCAGCCACTGCCCCCCCACGCCACCCAGTGGCTATTATACAGCCGCCTCCCAACCCCTCCCCAGTTTCATTTCTTCTGCCTCACGCATCAGAGCTGAAACTTCTGCTCCTTGCAAATGCAAGCAGCCTGGCCTTTTCATGGATGTAGTTCTACCACAGGGAGCCTCCAGTCCTGGGCCAGAACATCAGAGCTCATCTCTCAACATGCCAGTGTTTAAACCCTGCTCCGAGTGCGGCAAGGCCTTCCCTCAGGACGCTCCCCACAGGAAGTGCCTCCAATGCTGAGGCAACGATCACTTGGTCTCCAC
This sequence comes from Podocnemis expansa, assembly GCA_007922195.1. Classification (NCBI taxonomy): domain Eukaryota; kingdom Metazoa; phylum Chordata; order Testudines; family Podocnemididae; genus Podocnemis; species Podocnemis expansa. The sequence continues at coordinate 28,074,175 of ML682021.1, forward strand.
CTGCTCCCTTTGTATGTTCTTTAAACCTCGGACAAGCAAGGACAGGGAACAAAGGCGCTGTGCCCTAGCCTTAGAACAGGCTCGACCCTCTTCACCTGCGGCTTCAGGGTCCCGCCCAGCACCAAGACCTGGCTCAGCACCAGAGCCAGCCTGGCACCGTGCTGTCGGTTGTCATCGAAGAATGAGTTCAGTACTACCCCTTATACCTCGGCACCGACGTAGCACCTCAGCCCCTCGGCATCACTAGGTCGCCTCCGGCGCCACAGTCCCAGCACAGCGTAGTACTGTCAGTGCCGGGCTCGCCCCAGCACTGACCACAGTCACCTCCAGCACCGCAGGCCCATCATAGCTTGCGACCGATGGTGCAGGGCCTGTCTCGACAGGGCAGCCCCCTCGCCCCAGTTAAGGTCTCACCACAGGCTCGTTCGGGGTTGCTCCCAATACTGACGACCCCAGAGGCAGTGGCGGCCGCTCAGGCACTCCTCCTGCTGCCCATACCACCCTCCCCGACACCAGTTAGGAGGGCAAACCGGCCTTCACATCCAAGGCCTGGGTCCATCGTGGGTGACACCAATCTTCCTTGCCCCAAAGCCCTCCACCTTCTACCCCATTGGGCCTCTGATACCATAGAGCCATCCCCACAGCAACATATCACCTTGCCATCATCGGTACCGCCTCAAGAATCAGGCAGTACGTCCGCCTGCTCAAGCCCTGGGGAAGGTCCATTGACGGGCTCTAAGCAGCCCCGGCGCTGCACCTTGGTGCCATCACCCTTCCACTTCCACCCTCAAGAATGGTCCCCTCTCAAGACCCCTTCCTCCCCCCTGCGACAGACACCCAGTACCACTCTGTCCCCGGCACCAGGCTCATACATGGGCAACCTATCAGCACACTTCGAGCTGTCGCGCCACACCACAGCCCACTTAGGGATGAAGGTCCAGTCCTCCGACCCCCCCCCCCCCGCTCGGACACCCTGTTTGGGCTGGTCTTCGCCTCGGCAGAGCCACTTACGGTCACTCGCCACCCAAGTGTTTGGGACCTGACATCCTCCAAGTGGCAGAAGCCAAGCTCTATTGCCCTGGTCTCAGACACGGTGAGTTTCAAGTATAGGGTCCCCGAAGTAGACTTCCCCTCTCTCCCTGCCCACCCAATCCCTCCTAGACACGTGGTACAGCTGGCGCTAGGCCCGGGCGTGCCCCCCCCCAGAGACCCCCTCCCTGCTTCGAGGGAAGCTGGGGGAATTGGATCTCTTGGGATGTAAGGTCTATTCTTCCTCGGCCTTCCAACTATGGGTCACAAATAATCAGGCCCTAACCAGCAGGTATATGCTGGATGTGTGGGAATCAGTCACAAAATTTAGACATGTGCTCCCACCAGTGGCCAAAGAAGAGTATGATGCATTCCTGGTGGCGGGAAGAATAATTTCCCAGGATATCCTCCTCTCAGCCTGGGGTGTGAGAGCTACAGCAGCCCGCATGATGGCCTTGGCTGTAACCATTCACTGAGCGGCGTGGCTTAGGGAAGCCAGTGTGTTCCCCCATTGTCAGTTCTCCATTACCAAGCCAAGAGCCTATTTGGTCCCTCGGCTCCTGTGAGAGCCTTGTTCACTGGGCTCCTTCCCATCTAGGGTGTTTCTGCTGTGCTGAAGGCGGAAGGGCCAACTCCACCTGCCATCCATCAGCATGGCTAGTAGTCACCTATTACTAAATGCATCTGAGCAACACTCAAAGAAGAATGGTGGGTTACTCACCAGTAACCGTCCTTCAAGATGGGCTGCTCAGATCCATTCACGTTCCTCCCCTCCATCCCCGCATCTGGAGTTGGCAACTCCTAGGAACTGGGGAGGGGTCGGGAGGCGGCCATATATATAGCCACTGGGTGGCATGGGGGGCAATGACCACCTACCCTCTCCTGACAGGTCAGGACAAAATTTTTTCCAACCAATCCGGTGCTCCAGCACAGAGACACCTATTATTGAATGGATCCGAGCAGCCCATTTTGAAGAAGGACAGTTACTGGTGAGTAACCCACTGTTCGTGCTCATGTGCTTCACAGGCAGGCTGAGAAGGCGTGTCCTGCCAGATCAGATTGCTGGATCCAGGTCTGTAGGGAGGGGTGACCCACTTTAACAGTAGGGATCACCACCTGCTTGACTTATAGTTACACATCCACAGTAGCTGTCAGCTGAGGACCAGAAAGCACCAATAGCTGTTGGGAAAGAGGATCTTGCTGTTGGTATTGTTTGAATTTTCTGGGTTGAATTTGCCACCCCCGCCTTGTACCTGCTCATTGCAGAATCATGTGCCCCAGTACAAAGTAAATATAAACCATCAGCACTGGATTTTACACTCACTTTTTCCAGGTTAAAGCAATGGAGAATAGTCACATCTCCTTCTGAAAGTCTAAAATGGCTCCCTTACCTCAGTCAGAATTTTAGAAGTCAGTACATTTCAGGCCAGGACAGCAAGAGGCTCAGGACAAGATATGCTTCTTTAGTTTAGCAAGTGGATTTTGTTTTTGTTTCAGTTCCTGTAATTAAAGTTCTTAACTTCCATGGCAATAGGAGCTGTAGACATTAAGAAAATAGGAGCTCTGGACCAGCATATTTGTGTTGGTTCAAGTAGGAAGAAAGTGACAAACAGATTACACAGGCTAATATTCATTTGTTGTTAGAATTCCCATCACGTATAGTATTTAGCCTTTAAGAAGATCTGTCATTCTTGGTGGCAAGCAAAATTTAGGGACACAGAGGCACATAAGCACTCCACCATGATATCTGAGAAACCCATAGGCTGTTTCTGCTCCAGGATCTGAGTAAAGACACAGAAATAATTAGAAAGAGAAGGACTGGGGAAACGGAGGTTACTCACCTTTATGTGCAGTAGCTATGGTTCTTCGAGATGCGTGTCCCCGCACTGCTCCACTGTAGGTGTTTGGCTGCGCCTGCACCCGACATTGGAGACTTTTACAGCAGAATCCCTGTGGTGGGCGCACGCGGCCAAACGGCTCGTGACCACTTTCCCGCCATTCGGAACACACGCGCCTGCCCCCCCACCCGGCTGTTCCATCTCCACTGCGGAGATCCCTGACAAAGGTTACTCTGAAGTAGAGGGGAGGCGGGAGGGAAGTGGAGCAGTGCGGGGACATGCATCTTGAAGAACTGTGGCTACTGCACGAAAAGGTGAGTAACCTCCGTTTCTTCTTTGAACACTGTCCCCGCTGCTCCACTGTAGGTGACTGCCAAGTAGTACGTCAGATGGGCTATGTCTACACATGCATCGTTATTTCAAAATAAGGATTTTGAAATGAGTTATTTCAAAATAAAATCCTTATTTTGAAATCAGTTAATTCAAATTAACAAAATGTTAATTTGAATTAAGGGAAAGCCTGCAATCCAAATGGCTGTTATTCCAAAATGGTTATTTTGAAATAAAGCCTTTTGGACCTGTTGTTTTGAACAGTTCTTTCGAAACAACAGGTCTACACAGTGTTGTTTCAAAAGAACAGGTCTAAACAGTGTTATTTCGAAATATCCTTTCCCAAATAACGGCCGTTTGGGGGGGGGCAGGTTTTACTTTTTTGAAATGATGATCCTTTCGAAATAAGAAAACGTGGTGTAGACCTAATTTCTTTTATTTCGAAATAACGAGTGTTATTTCAAAATAAAAGTGCCGTGTAGACATAGCCATGGTGGAGGATACTTCGGCATTAGCCCTGCCAACTGTATTAAGCACCGCAAGCCCCACGGATGCATCTGCCGAGGCATCAGTATTAATCATATAGTGCTTTATAAAGGTATCAGTGGATGCCTATATAGCTACCCTACAAATGTTTATGATGGGAACATTATTAAAAAATGCGGTAGAACTGGAAACTGAGCTAGTAAAATGGGCTTTAAGTGAGAGTGGAGGCTCAAAACCATGCTTGTCATATGCGATGTGGACACAGGTAGTGATCCATTTAAATAGTCTCTGCTTTGAAACTGGATTACCCTTGAACCTTTGGAGTAGAGAGGGGTACCATGTTTGCCTCGGCCACGCCAGGGCTATGAGTATGATTGTTGCCTTGTCTTGCCTTATCTTTTGAAGTGTTTTGGATAGCATCGGGATAGGGGGGAAAGGCGTATAGTACAGTCCAATGCCACTTTACTAGAAATGCGTTCCCCAATGACCCCTGACCAAGTCCTGCTCTTGAACAAAAATGGACGCACTTCTTGTTGTTGTGTGTCGCAAACAGGTCTATTGACAGTTGACCCCCCCACCTCTGGAAAATGTCTGCGAGAATTGCATCGTCCAGTTCCCATTCATGGGGTTCTGTGAAGTTACTGCTCAACCCGTCCACCATCATGTTGAGCTTGCCAGGTAAGTATGTTGCTGCTAGTTGTATTCCATGGCATATGGCCCAATGCCATAACTTGAGGGCTTTCACACATAAAGACTGGGAACAAGCTCCCCCTTGTCGATTGATATAAGACATCTCCGCAATATTGTCTGTCAGCACCTTTATGCTTTTCCCCGCTATCATGGGTAGGAAGTGTCTGCAAGCATTCCTTATTGCGCATAATTCGAGAAGGTTTATGTGTAACTGCCTCTCGTGACACGCCCACTTGCCCTGCACCGTCAGGTTCACGAGATGCGCCCCCCCTCCCCCCGCATCCTGTAAGGGAGGCATTGGTTACAAGCAGAAGACCTGGTGGCCTCTGGTGGAAGGGGACACCCTAATGCAGGTTTCCCAGCAAGGCTCAACAAGTAAGAGTGTCCTTTATTGTTTTTGGAATGGAAAATATATGGTGCTTTGAGTGTATGTGTGGTTTGAAATTCCTCAGGAACCATAGCTGCAGGTGTCTCTCATGTGTAGTCTTGCATCGGGAACGAGGTAAGTCGCTGCCACCATATGCCCCAGCAGCTGCATGCATGTGAGTGCTGTTATCGTAGGGGCAGAACGGACATTTGCCACCAAACTTAGTATGGCCGCAACTCGGTTGTCTGTAAGACATGCCCTGCATGAGGGTGTATGAATTGTTGCTCCTATGAACTGGATCTCTTGCGCTGGGTGCATGGAACACTTTTTGTAGTTGATTGTCAACCCCAGGGAGAGAAAAAGTCTCTCTGTAATTGTCACTGCTTGTTGGGCCTCCGGGAGTGACTGAGCCTTCAGCAGAAAGTCGTCCCAAAGAACAGTAACTAATTAATCAACTAACGAATCAACTATGTACAATGAAAGAAATAACCAAATCACCAACAAACACTACACTAACTAAGTGAGGCTACGGAGCTGCTGTAGGACCGACACAGAGTGAACAGTGGTTGAGAAGGAACTGCCAGGGGTGGGGGGCGGGCGCATGCGCATGCGTTTCAAACAGCAGGAAAGTGGTCGCGAGCCCTTTGGCTGCGCGCACCCCCTTTAGGGATTCTGCTGTAGAAGTCTCCAACGTCGGGTGCGGGCGCGGCCAAACACCTACAGTGGAGCAATGGGGACACTGCTTGAAGAAGAAAGATTTTTCTCACATAGATGGAACCTCAAAGAATTAAGTAGACACTCCACCTGAGGGGGGGGGGTAGCTGCAGAATGAAGCCATTAGCTTAAAAACAAAAGACATTTGGCTGGTTCATTTTCTGAAACAGCTGTGGTTTCTGAGTCAGCTCTTAGCTATGGCTGCATGTAGCGTGCTGCTGCAGTGCATCAGGTAAAGAGGCTGTATTGGAGAACTCTCTTCTATCAGCATAAAAAACCCACCCTGGTGAGGGACAGAAGCTATCAAAGGGAAAAGCTCTCCTGTCAGCATAGTGCTGTGCATGCTAGTGCTTCTGTCAGAGTAACTTATGTTGCTTGAGAGTTGAATATTCCCATCTTTGAGTGACATCCGTTTTTTGCCAGCTTTGGCAGTAGTGTAGACATAGCTTTATATACATGCTTACCTGTATCCACATGAGCAGTCCCATTGACTTTAACAGACCAATTCACACATAGATATTTAAGCACATGCATAAATCTTTAAAGGAGTGGGGCCTTATTTTTTAAATAATTGAAATATTGCTATATAAATAGCGAGAATTCAACACAGGGCCGGATCAAAGCTTAGGAAGGCCTGGCGCTGCTCACCGCTGTGGAGCTGCTCCATTGCTGTGGCAAGCTGCCTGGGGGGGGGGGCACCTGGCCCTGCCAGTGTTGGGGGGGCAGGGGCAGGGGCTTCAGGGGGCTAGGGAGGGGACTATGGCTGGTGTTGCTGCAGAAGGCTGGAGGGGGGCCTGCAGCTGGCACTGTTGCAGGGGGTGGGTGCGAACTGGCCTTATTGCGGGGGGATGTGGGCAGGCCCACTGGTAGGCATTGCTGCAGGAAGGGCGGGGGGACCCTCCTCGCCGCGCTGTTGGGGGTGGTTCTGGGGGGGCTGTGCTATGCAGCACTCCTGCCCTGCCCTTGAACTGACTGGTCTGGAGCAGACCACTCACCAGGACTGGGTGGGCAGGGTGACGGTGGGCAGGGCACAGCACAAAAAGCCAGCTAGTGTCAGATTTTTGGGGGGCTGTGGGGTGGCCCCTTTAGGCCAGGGCCCAGGGCTGCTGCCTTTATTAACTCCTGCTTTAATCCAACCGGCTCTGATTCAGCGATGATTTATTCTGTTTGTTTGTTCCCCTGAAGTTACAATAAATAAATCACAACAAACAAATATACACATTTGTTTGTATCAGAATTTCTATTTTCTTTCCCCAAGGCCACTAATCAGTTTCCAGGAAGAGTCAGTGGCCAAGATTCCCACTCCATTAAGCCTAGGAAAATCAGCTGCTGAGGCAACTGGGTGGCCAGCACCATTGCCAGGGAGCTCACGTAGATTGGCAGCTCTCTCAAGCAGGGGCCACTCTTGGTTTGCAGTCAGGACATCAGGCCCTTGCTCCATGACAGGTGCTACTATAGTAGAAATAATAAACTATACTTAATATCCCTGACATTGGCTCCACCTACTTCTTCCAAAACCACCCAGACAGTGATTGGGGAGTCAATTTTTGGGTGTCATGAGGGCCTAAATGATTAAATTAAGAGCCAAACTGTGCACTAGGTTCTGAATCACTGACCTATCAACTAAAGAGACTTGGGAATAACCAGAGAATTCAGTGAGGGTCTAATAGGATCAGTTTAAGAAACAGCCAGCATCTCCCTTCTGTCTGAGACCCAGTTACTTAGGGAAGTCATGCAAACAGACATCAAATGGCTAATTAGGGTTTTGCCCTTCATTTCCAAAAGGGGTAAAAGAATTGAATGAGGAATTGGAGTGGCAATCTGACAACCCAATGGAGGGTGGACTAGAGCTCTATAAAATTTTATTCAGCAACCCATGCTGCCTTTTACTCACTCCTCAGTAAAGGATAAGAGGAAAGCAGCTACAGCTTGAATAAGAATTTAAGTGCTGAGATTAATTAAAGCCTTAACACAGAGATAGGGAGAAGGAACTATGTATAGTATAGTACTAGTAGTGATTAGAAGTTATTTAACCATATAAAAAAAAATCCCAAGGGAAAGTGAGCACAGAGATTAAAGAACTATCAGGGATAAGAGAACAGCATCTGGATCTGCAGATGTTATTGCATGAATGAATTTATAGCTGAAAAAATTTAGGCATTCTTTACCAACCAGAGGGCTGATCATGTGGAAGAAATTCAACAAGCAGAGCCTTTCAGCATCAAAAGGAACTACCACCAGGAGCAAAATATGTGAGTAACTAAAATTTTCCTTTGAATTTACCTGGGCAGAATTTACATAGTTTCCTGTGTTCTTTTATTCTAGCATTTTGACAAATAATGACTTAACATGTTACAGCATGTGGGTTCTGTCTTTTATCTATAAGGCTTCACTGTGGAAGCTTTAGCAATCTGAGTAATCCTAGCTCATACTAGTAGCCCCATTGACTTTGATGAGACTATTTCCCTCATGAAGATTTGCCTGGTCAGTCCTACAGTCAGTTCATGCATAACAGTGATTGGTGAAATAATAGTGGTTGGGGCTCTATGGAGTCTTTCTTTATTCTGTTACAAGAGAGTTGCCAAAAATACAGCAGCATATACAGTATTTGTCACAAAGGGGCAGCTCTGCTTTTCTGGCTCCCATAGGCAGTCATTTTGCTCACATTGTACTGATTTCAGGAGGGCTGTATCTTCCTAACGTTCTTCCATTTTTGTAAACTCTAAATGTTTTCTTCTTTCCTTTGTTGGTTTGCTAGTAGACAAGGGCAGTTCTTCCATAGAAGCAAACCTATCCTGCCCTGCTCTGCTCCCCGCTTGTGGCTGGATCCCAAAATCAGTGTTGGCCTAGGGCACCAAAAACCCTTGGGCTGCCCCTGGTAGTAGAATCTGATTTTACTGTCACAGATTGGATCATTTGGTATGCCTGTGATTGATTGATTGATTGTCTGACTGAGGCAATGGCCTGTAATACACAGCAAATATTGTATGCCCTCCCAAAAAACCCAACAAACCCCTTCAGAGCTTTGGTGTCTGAGGAAAGCTAACTTTCTTGTGTAGCCTACGGGGCTTTTAAGGACAAGCAAGGATAGGCCATAGGATTATCAATAGGAGAAGGAGAGAACAGAGATCAAATCCACTTCTGAGTATGCAAAGCTAGGGGAGGCTAAGAGGGCATAATGCAGTGGTTCCTACCTTTTCAGTAACATGGCATGCTTCAATGAGACAAACAAGTCCATGGCACACCCAGTTTTTTTCAGCTGAATCAATTGCTCATAAACGTTGCATTTACTATGGTTACAGTCTTCTGAGAGAGGTTTTCAACATAGTGCACACAACAAGCTAAAGAAGAATCAACTGCATTAATGATTCAAAGCCACTGGAAGAAATACGTTATCTGAATTTTGCCCTTTGGCCACCTGCATTTGGAACATTCATGTTTTAAACTGAGAGACTGATTCCTTCTTTGTAATTTGATGATTAATTTTTATGAGTTGTAATTTTGGTTGGCTAGAATACTGTTTCAAGTGAAACAATGTTTGTTTTACATTGACTTTTCATTACCTTTGTACAAAATTTTGTGGCACATTTGGATGGGTCTCACATCACACCAGTGTACTACAGCACACAGTCAAAAACCACTTGTGCAATGTATATATGTGGAAGGGCCAGAAGGAAAGAGTGTGTCTAGATCCTGACAGAGGAAGGGATATAGATGTGGAGGTACAAGTATGGCTCTTTCTTTTCCACCAATTGGCAAATAATTCAATCATTTTAAATCCCTTAAGTAGATAGTGTCAGAAATGACACTTCAGGGGGTATAAATTACACATCAGTAAGTCTTTGACCCTCAAGGATTTTATGTGAGTATAAACTACACACTGATGGAGGCAGAAAGTGTAAGTTTCTTGGCTGCATCAGCAAGTCATTCTACAATAAGGTAGAGTGTGAATTTAAAGCATTAGAGCTATTTCAGAGTAATTCCCTGTGTGAGCATTCTTATTGCGCGACGTTAACACTAGGGGCCATTCTGGAGTGGCTGTGCCACATGGCTGCCCTAAGTCCTGTACACAAGACCTGAGGGTTGTGTCATATTTAGTCCTTTTCTGTCTAAAGATAGAAGTGAAATGGTCTGACTTTAAAACCAGAGATTCCATAGACCCTCCCAGTTCCTTGCTGAGGGGAATTGCTATCATCAAGTAACACCCTCCCTCATTATCAGCTCACCAGGATAGCATCTAATGTATTGTTATGGCATGAATTGATTCTTGTTTCAGGAGTCAGGTTTTATTGAGAGAAAGTGTGTGAGGATTAAAAAAGAAAAAGTTCCTTAACAAAATGCCTCTTTGAAGATAACATTTTCATCACCTGATAGCCAAAATCTCCTAGGGCTAAGGGAATAGGCTGGGATCCTGTCCACATTATGAACTCCCTGGCCAGTAATTGTGTACTGAGATCCGTGCTAGCCCATTTTGTCCTTCTCCCCCCATGTAGCACAGTCTATGAACACTTTTTTTATCTGTTAGGTCCTGGCTATGCTTTCAAATCAACCATGTCAGAGTTCTGTGTTACAAGATGGAGGTTCCCGATTGCTTATGGTAGCTGAGAATTCAGCATGCCATAGCCTTATCTCCAGTGTTACAGCCTGGGACAGATCATACAGTTACAAACACTTTTAAGGTATGTCCTGGCTAAATTGGAAATTTGAATAGTGTTTTAGCCCTGTGTTGGGAGCATCTACGGCAGTATGCATCAGATTAACGCAGGGGCTATCGAGAACGAAGTCCTGGGGCCCTGGCCTAAAGGAGGAGGGGTCTGGGCTCCAGCCTCTAAGGCCCATGCAAGATCTGGCACGTCACAGCACCAGCAGGACTTGTGTGGGAGGAGGGTTGCTGGGAGGGCCCCTGCCCTGCTAGCGTTGCAGGAGGGACAGTGAAGCCCTGGGGCCAGAGGCTGGGCTCTGGGCGGGCTGATCCAGCCCCCAGAGGTGAGGCAGGCCGGCACACGTTCACTCTGTTCTGAGAGTGGGGCGGACTGGCATGCAGTGAGCCCCACGATGCAGTCTCTCAGGTCCATAGCCCTGAAAGGCCATCTTAGTGGCCATACCACATGCCAGCCAGCCCCCCACCCCCCGGGGGCAGACTAGCCTGCCCGGGATTGAGGAAGAAGTGCCACCCGGCCCAAGGCACCCACACTGACAGCCTGCTCACAGGTTGCCATGGTGGGGGGCTGGGGCCCCAAGTGGGGGGGGGCACAGTGAGGCCAATAGGGGGACTGTAGTCATGGGCAGTCTGAAGCCCCGGACTACTTATTCCGACCCTGATGGCAGTGGTTCCCAACCTGTGACCCAGGGGCCAAATGTGGCCTTTGGGGGCTTTCAAAGTGGCCTCCAGCTCCCTTTCTGCTGGCTGCAGAAGGAAGCAGCGCCCAAGGACCCAGGCAGAGCATGGTTCTGCAGGGCTGAAAAGACCAGTGTGAGCACCCTGGGGTGGCCAAAGGGGATGGGAGCCCAGCGCTCCCCTCCCTTTGCCTGCAGCAGGGAGCACAATGAAGTTCTCCAACTAGGTCCATAGGCACTGGGGTTTCTGCTGGAAAGAAGGGAGCTCTGGTCTTCCAGCCCCCTGGCTGCAGAAGGGAGCTACAGCCTAGCGACCCAAGTGGAGCACACAGGGCTCAGGATGTGTGCTAGTTCTCTGCCGCAGCCTGGGAGCTGGGAGATCACCATGGAGGCAGCTTCCTTGATGACTTCTGTCTGGCTGCAGTGGTGGTGGTGTGGAGTGGCAGCGAGAGACTGGTGGCCCTTCAGAGTTGTAACAATATCTGTAGCCCTTTAGCCAAAAAAGGCTGAGAACCTCTGGGGTGTAACAGTCCTTCTGATACTGATGGGTTTTTGGCAGAGGTGAGACTAGATGTGAACACAAACTATGTAAAAAATGTGTAAGACTGAGTGTTTTAAAATGGCTTCAAACACACAGCTCTAATGTGACAGGGCAAATAATCTAGCTCAGACGTTTCTTCCATCTTTAGTTCTTGTGTCTTGGAAGAGATGCAGCTTGCTTTTCTCAAGAATATAAAACTAAATTGAGTGCGTCTTGGCAACAGGTCTCAGGGGCTGACGTTTTCTGTCCACCAAAATCCACTAAGAGAAAGTATGCACTGAATGAGAGAATGGAAATGTAATGAATTGATTCACTAAGAATAAATGTACTGTGTGCTTTTACCATGCAAACTGATACAAGACAAGATCACAATGCTGTAATCATTTCTCCCATAAACCTCTCAAGATTTCACAACTTCTTCAATATTAAATTAATTCAGCTGGTCTCCTAATCCTTGTGCCCTGATCATGATCATTCCAACCTGACCTTTTGATCTTCCCCTATCTACTGTTGATAAAGGAAATATAAGGAAGTGAATGAACTGTTTGTGGTCAGTGGAAAATAATAATGTACTAAAAATAGAAATTATCAGCTCAAATACAAAGGGGCAGCTGTTCAAGTACAGAAGCATGTTCAAGGGAAACATCCTGTCTGAAAAGAAAAAGACAAAAGAGAACAGACTAAGTAGTACAGTGTATCTAGAGAACTTGCATTCAGCTTCATAAATCTTTTTCACACTCCTCCTTTCTGGTTACAAGCGTGCTTCCCTGGATGTTCTGACAAGAATCCTTAGTCTATGTGTTTCTGAAGCAGGAAAAGTACCAGTCTCAACCCCCGACTCTTCTGTCTTTCAAGCCATGCCAGCACCTCAAAGGATGTTAAGCCACTTGGGACTGCCCTTTATGGCTCAATGCATCTGCAGACTGGCCCTGGTGTCAAGTTTCTAAGGAGGAAGGGATATGAGTGGCAGAACTCAGTAAATGACACTGGGATGTTCTTGTTCAATTTCTAGTAAAGCAAGAGGAGAAATACTCAAGGGGGGGGGTTTAGACAAGAGTAAAATGTGTAATGACATGGATGGGGAAGGAGAGATTAATATGTCCTTGTGATTATTGGGAATTCTTGCTAGCTGCATCAGGGACACATTTTGGACCTGTAACTTTCTCCTTTGCCTTACAACAGAGCTGCACTTCAAGGAGTTAAGAGAAGTGAGTTTGGTGGCTTCAGTCTAGTAGTTCCATGGGAGGCTGTTGACATAATTGGCTTCCGTTGCTGGCAGTCTGAACAAAAGCCAAAACTGAGCACAGACAGTGAATTACTCAGCCAGAAGTGATCAGTGCTCACCAGGCTAAGCACACTTGGTGGAAAAGGATGCAAAAGACTCGCTGCTCTTTGCCCATGATTTTTCAGGGTATGTCTGGGATCTTGTTATCCAGGGTTGATACGTACCGCTTACAAGCTCAGAAAGTAAAAACAAATTAACGATTGCAGACACCCATTGCCTTAGTAGGATAACAGCCCTACTAACATTTGGCCTTATTTTTTTACACAAACTGACGGCCCTTATTCATAGTAGTCTTTATTAGACATAGCACTTCAATAAAAATCTCAAATGGTAAGTAATTTTCTTGTGTGAGGTGCATTCCTGACACCCAGCTATGTAAACCCAGCATCAGGCTGTGGAAGGAAGTAGCTTGTGATTTAGAAATATCTTCTGTCTTTTACTGGAGAGTTATTTTAAACTAATACATTTAATGTAACTAAGGTTTTTTTAGACAGAAACTCTTTTGTACCTATTAAGTTGAACTGAAAAGCAGATGACTTTCTAAAACTCAGGGAAGCCATTTGTTCATATTCACTAAGCACCCCTAGCAGCCATGAGTGAACTATTCATAAAAAAAAGTGTTAGTTCTTTGGATAAAGTGAGTTTTACTGTCTTTCCTTGCACAATTGGGAGGATTATTGGGAGGCCAGAAGAGTATGGACAAATAGAGACATAACAGAAAGGTGATAAGTCTTGCACTGTGCACACTGGCCTTAACTTTCAGAAGTGCTAATCATCTGCTGCTTCCATCATCTGGAACTGGAGTTGTGGGAATCAGCACTTCTGAAATCAGGGCTGTCTCTAGAGGACCCAGGCAAATCACCCTCTGCAGGGCCCCCACACACCCCCGGCTCATGCCAGGGATCAAGCTAGCCAGCCAAAAGTGATGGCCCAATTCAGTGCTGCTGGACCCTCCGCCCCGCCCCCTTTTCAGCTCTGTGCTAGAGCCTTGGGGAGGGGGTAGGAGATAGTGTGGCCGGGGCGGGGGGGTAGCCATACAGGCCCCTCCCTGCTGCTCCAGCACAGAGCCGAAAGCAGTGGGGGGGGGAGGGGCAGCAGTGCTGAACCAGGCTGCTGCTTTTGGCTGGCTAACCCAGTCCCTGGCATGGGAGGGGGGGCAGTGGTGCGGGCCCCCTAGGGCCCCCACTAGCCAGCTGCTCCACTCGCCCTACCCTAGGGACAGCCCTGTCTGAAATCAAGCCATAGGTGGGTTTTGTTGTTTAAACTCGTACACCAGCCTTCCTGGCAACAATTACTTCTTTGGCCTAGTCTACACTTGCACTTAAGTTGACATAACTACAGTGCTCAAGGGATTGAAAAATCAAACACAAGCTATCCTGGTCTAATCCAATGTGGAAGTGTAGCTTCATGGATGGTGGAATGCTTCCATAAAGCCAGTTACTGTGGTTGAGGTAGCACTGTACAACTAAAGAAACATGTTCATTACCGTAGACTCCATCTATCCAAGGGGACTGCATTGGCCTGGCTACAGTGCCAGAGCTATGCCATGATAGCTTCTGTACTGTAGATGTGATCTTTGGAAACACATTAGTGGTAAAATACTGGTCCCAATGATGTCAGTGGCAAAACTCCTATTGACTTCAATGGAGCCTTAATTCCACCCACATTTAAAACTTCCTGCAGTAGTTTTCTCTAATTTTGGTGTTCTCTTCAATTTTAAAAGGGGTAGCCGTGTTAGTCTAGTCCAGTGAAAAAACAAGGAGTTGTGTGGCACTTTAAAACTAACAGATTTATTTTTTGCATCAGCTTTTGTGGGAGAAGATCCCACTTCCTCAGATGCTTTGAAGATGGGTGAACTTACAGAAAGGAATGAAACTAAATGCAAGGGGGTGTAAAACATAGGATCAGGTCATAAAGTAACTCGATGATGGATTTGTTAACGACTGTCGTTAGAGCTGTACCTGGGACATCAAGACTTCAAAGAGAGACAGCTGAACTCGAATTAATATGCAAGCTAAATTCTGTGAAAGCAGGACTGAATCGACACTATGGATTCTTTTCCCATTACAAAGGGTAATTTGACTTCAGGCTTCCCATGGTTTGAGCCTGTAAACTGCTCTGATTTGCTGTTACTTTATGACCTGATCCTATGTTTTACACCCCCTTGCATTTAGTTTCATTCCTTTCTGTAAGTTCACCCATCTTCAAAGCATCTGAGGAAGTGGGATCTTCTCCCACGAAAGCTCATGTGAAAAATAAATCTGTTAGCTTAAAGTGCCACACAACTCCTTGTTGTCTCTTCAGTTTTACCACTTAGATAGTCTGTCCTCCCATGTAAGAGGCTTACATAAAACTAAGTTTCGTGTTTAATAAGAAGGTTAACTCAGATGGGATAACTACTTTCATGGCTTACTAAAAAGGTTAACTCAGACAATACAAAAAACTTGAAGAGAAGCATATTTATTTTGCAAAACTGTAATATTTCAAAACAACCAGAGTCCCATGGCACCTTAAAGACTAACAAATTTCTTCAGGCATAAGCTTTTGTCGGTTGCAGCCCATGAAAGCTTATGCCCCAAGAAATTTGTTAGCCTTTAAGGTTCCATGGGACACTCAATGTTTTTGCTTCATACAGATTCACATGGCTACCCCTCTGGGAACTTGTATGTCAAGGAAGTTTTATAGTGTGCTAGTAACTGCTTACAAACTTTTTTTTTAACCAATGATCCCATATTTTAGTGACCCTGGAGACCAGAATGTTCCTGACTTAAGGTGAAGGAAAAACCACAGGCCAAGCAGTAGCACTAGAGTACTGAGGAAGACAAAAACTTCAACATCATCAACCATTGTTTCAGACAGTCACATGCTATCTAAAAATAATTTTTTGTAGTGTTACATGCATACAAAAAATTCTCTCCTTTTATGCACAAATTTTTCCTGCCTCCTTGAAAAGAATAGCTCATGAGGATGGTTTTGAACAGCCAAAGATATCTTCATAAATTACTTATTGGTGTGTAAGGAGATCTAAATTTTCCTGCTCTGCAGATACTGACCATGAGAACCAACAAAGATCAAATTACAGAAAAGTCACTATCAGTTGAAGCCCCAGACTTAAACTGTCAGCACTGAAAGTGGAGAAAAAGACAAACCACAACTTTATCTTGAGAGAGTTATAGCAATTCATGGAGGCACTCATTCCTGAAGTTCATATTTTGCAATTCTTAGTTTGGTCTTAGTTCTGTTAGTCTGACACAGCGCTACTAACCTTAAGGTTCAGAAGGAACTTTGGCTTTCAATCCACTGGTTTTCAGCAGGTGTAACTTTCTTAAATAACTTATTAGTTCACGTGTCGGTTTTACTAACGTTACATGCTGCATGCTTCTCATCGTGTATATGTTGCTTCAAAAATTAAAAGTTCTCTTGAACAGATCACAAGCCAATTATCTGATCAGAATCAAAATAAATCACATACCATTTAATTCAATTTTTATTCAATGAAATGATGTATAAAAACTTACAAATCTGAGAACTTAACTATACACAAAATAGGATGATACTCAGTTTAAACATATACACAGAGCAGAGCTATGGTTTGTGACTTGCCCTACCCACCCAAACTACCTCCCCCCAAAAACACATTGCCTCCATTTATGGTGGGGCACTTACTCTGCTATGTAAGCCTTCGTATTGACCCAATGAGTGATCAATGGGCTTTCCTTACTGCTGTCAGCTTAGTTTTTAGGCTACTGGCAAAAAATCCAGGCATCTATTAAAAAAAAAATTAAATATAAAAATCAGCAACTTGATTTTAAATACAAAGATGCAGTGCCATCCTGAGCAATAGCTAATGCTATGGTATTCGTCGTCCTAGCGTTTGCATACTTTGCCTTGGAGCCTAAAGTAATGAGAATCCCTTACACAGTAGAAGTTGCTGGCCAGCACTGCAGCTTCACTTTAAAACAACCATGATCCACAGCCACCTTTCCCTCTGCCTGCTGTTAGAAGGTGACTATCAAACAAAGGGCTAAATCTTTTTCACCTTAACTCGTGCAATTAGACCCACTGAAGTCTTGAGATGACTTGTGTGAACAAGGTGATCACGTCTCCTCTCTCCTCCCATATCAGGAATGACTTCGGATCTACTGCTATAGCACATGTGAACGCAGCACTGATAATCGCACAATGCTCACTAGTATGCAATTCCTCTAGTCTCCAGTTCCCTCCGTATCTTGGGTGACAGCACTAATTTATGTTAGTTTCCATTCAAACACAATAGTAAAAATGCACACATCCTTGGACAGTTCAAATTTAATTTAAAAATAAGTGTTGTGTAAAATGGCTAGTTTTTCAAATACCTAAAACATAGTCCTTTTTTAGCTGAACTTGAAAGCAGATGACCAATTTTTTTAGATAGGGTGTGTGCATTTATTTACCTGTAAATACCAAACATACAAACACACACACGCTTTCTATATATACACATATAAAAAGATTGCCATCACATTATTATTACTGCTACTTTAGTCAGAAGTTGACTAAGTAACTAAATTTTCTTGAACGGACATAATGTCAATGATACCACCTGAAATACAATACCCCAGGGAATACTTGAGAAAACCCTAAAGACTTTAAAAAAAAAAATAAAATAAAATAAAATTCCTCGGTTCATTGTGAAAAGTTTAAGCCTTTTTTAGTTATCTTGCAGGGTTGTACATGTAGCTCTAGAAAGCAAGCTGTATCATCTGCTAGTTCTTCTCAAAAGGAAGACTTGTTACCAGGGAAAATAATAATTAAATATATATATATCTCCTTTGTTTACCAAAATGGTATTTTATTTCTCATTACACACTTCATTGCATCTAAGTATGCATTTAAATAATCTAAAAATTGTTTAAGATCTATTGATTTGCATTTACTAGTATTAATGACAGTTAGCTGAATTATTTCTACACACTTTCCTTTGTATTAAAATCAGTTACGTTGTGGTTTGAGGCAAAAGCCTTTAATTTATTTGTTTTTGGTGGGAGGGGCAAGATCTAATTTTCTACCATGCCAGGGTAGTTCTGGTGGTTGCAGGGAGAGGAGGACTGGGCTGATGCAAATGAATGAACTTTTAAAAAATCGTGATAGATTTCACCTTCAATCTAACAATACTGCTTCCTGCTCCTTTTTGATGGATGTTAACACTGAGTTATCAGTCTCTGTAGCTTCTGTGTCCCCACTGCCTAGCAGAATGGATCTATCTTCTTCCAGAGCAAAGACAGAGTTTTGATTTTGGCACGAATGTTTGACCACTTCATTGGGAGTTGAAAATGTTTTGTCACACAAGTTACATTTGTAGGGTTTGTTGGTCTGTACTAACATATTGTCCATTTGACTGCCTTCCTCAAAAGTACAAAGTTCCAAAGTCTGTTTGTCCACCATAGTATACGTGTCCATGCTCTGGTTTAGGCACACATGTCTGGCTGCCTGGTTGGCCCTGCAGAAGCTTTTGTCACAAGTGCTGCACTTGAAAGGTTTGCCGGTATGTATGTACATGTGCTCCCTCCAGTGGCTTTTCTGGATAAATTTGCGGCCACAGATGGAACATTCGTATTTCCGTCGTTTAACTTCTCTTTCTTGATCTGCCTGCTCCAAGTTGTCTATGTCTGCAATGTCAGATGGTGGTGGTGTTTCTGCCTGCTGCTGTCCGTCAATTATTGGGGAATCTGAGATCTGCTGCAGCTCACTGTCACTAATCATTCCTGCTTCAGGCACTTCCATAGCATCTTTTTCAACTGCATTATTACAAAGAGACAGGGAAATGCTGCTTTCTCCTGGGTGACTTGTTGTGAAGGGTACTCCTGTGTGAATCTGCAGGTGCTCACGCAAACTGCTTCGCAGATTGAACCGACGACCACAGAGGTGGCAGGCATAGTATTTTGGGAAGCTTCCATTCCTTTTCATAATGCTTGGCTTGACATGTGCTATTGTCAGCGAAGCAGGCTGTTCATCTGAGGAAGATGCTTCCAAGTTAGTTTCCTCCTCTGGAGGAGAACTATTACCAGCAGTGGAAACCAGTTCTGGAGACAGTGAAGACTGCAATGGGTCAGAAGTGGTCATGTTTGTCCGGGTCACTTGGGGCAGATTTGAAGCCAACTGTGAGAGCTGAGAGCCCTCAGACACTGGTTCTTGAGTCATCCTGGAAGGCTGTGGCCTGGGGTCTCGCCCAAGTTTGTCAGTTGCTGAGGTAATCTTAGTGGGATGTCTTACCTGGTGATCTGCAATTTGAATGCCATATAAAGAAGAGGCTAATGGAAAAACTTGTTCTGGATGAGAAAAGGCTCCCTGACTGGCAAGGCTGGCCTCCTGAATCAGTGGATATGCGTGCAGAAACTTTATGCCCTGTTCTAATCGAACTGGGTCAATGAGCTGAGGTGCCATCTTCCCAGTATACATCAAATGCAAGAGATAGCTGAAGATATCTGGTTGTATGTCAGTTGCTTTCAAACGGACACATTCGCTGAAAGAAAAATATGCTTTAGTAAACAATGGGATAAGAAAAAAATCTCTAGAATATCATCTGTATCATTAAAGTGTACATAAAAATTCATTTTATGTTTGAAATACAAACAAATATATTGGATTTTAATAAACCACCTCCTCTTTTTAACTGAATTTTAGGAAATAGAATGATGGATGGTAGTAACACATTAAAGAAAGAAACTGCCAACCAACAGACTGATATCCTAAGTATAGGGACCAATTCTTATTTTTTATAGCACCAGAACTGAACATAAATTTTTCAAATGGCATGTAGAAACAAAAGGATATTTTGACACATAGGGGAAAAAAAAATCACATTTGTTATAATTATCAATATGTGAACACAAAGTGCAAGTGTAAAATCATAATTCAAACCAGCTAGCAATTCCAGGAATGATGAGTTTTGCTTGGAAGGAGAAAGTGTAGCTTGTCAGAAGAGACATGATTTGTAAGTGGAGCAAAAGGCATTCATTTATTTGGCCAATTGAAAGATGCTAATCTTATTCTCAGGGAAATCAGTTGCGCTGAACAGAAATGTGTTCTGCCAGACCTCACAATAACATTTTGATTCTGCTGTTATGAATTTTGCTGCCCCACATAATATGTAGCTTAAAATAATGTGTTTTCTCCCCAGACTTGTATTTAAAACTTGCTAACAGCTAGATTAAATCCCACCAAAGCCGTGAATCACTAAAACACAAAGTATAATTTGTGCATTGCAAAGCTCTGAAAGGACTGGGAACTTTTATTTTCTAGTTTCATTACATCTGAGGTCACGAAGGGGTTTCAATGTATATGATGAAGATAATGAAATTCAGCAATTTGTCAATAGAAAATTTGGTACATGCTTCTGAGGCTAAATGGATCCTGATACACAATTTTCTTTTCCTCAACCCTTTTTCTGTTACATGCAGCTATATTTGTCATAGTCTTAAAAAGCTGTTTTCATGTATGTACAGAGCAATACTGCAATTGTCTCTAGGTTTACCGACCGACTCTAAGCATACACTGGGGAGAAGACAGTAAGGGGCACTATAAAAGGGAAATAGATTAGAAGGGGTAGGGACTGAGGACAAAGGACTTTGTGGCATGGAGCTGTGCCCTGGGATGAAGGGGCTGGAGAACTGAAGCTAGAGTTGGGGGGTGGGTGGGGATGAAAGGAATGCAGAGGACTGAAGGGACAGCGATCGGTAGAGACTCTTATTCATGCTACACTTTCAATGCTTAAATTTCTAGATATAAGGCATCAACCATTTAATCAGGGGTATAGTCTTCATTTGCTTAAACTGTGGTCTCTGTCCCTGCCACCACAATGTTTTGGTATAAAATGGTCATGCATGCAGCATGACTTCACACACAGGGTGTGAGGTCAACAATGTTCAGAAGTGTGGGAACAGTTCCCACCCTACTACTTTCAATGTAAGGACTTCCCTAACACCCCCTGCCACACCCTCTCTGAGTTTCCCAACACTCCCCAGTTGTCAGCTAGTAACAGTGTTATACCAATTTAGTGACTGCCCGAATACCCCCCCACACCTCCCACTACACCCCCCCCATTTTCAAGTCCTAGGGAAAATACTGTTTCAGTAAGATGCTTCCCTTCTCCACTGTGTACCACTCCCATCCCCCCCCCTTTATTTTTTTGCTTCTTCCCAGTCTGTGCCAAAATATGCAGGGAAGGAGCCTCACTTTGTTGGGTGTTAGTTATCTGAGCAGGCTTTCCTCCAGTGGACCGTCTAGATCAGATTCAAAATTTCAGTGCTATTTTAAAAACTCTTGAGTTAAGGGTGACCTTGTTTCACTGGAGTCCAGCTAACACCCCAAAATAATGCTACATTTTCTTTTAACAAATGTTACTCTTAAAAAAAACACGCCATTTTAGTATAAAATTGGAAAGCTGGAAATCAACAGCTGAGAGGCAGTCTGTGCTCCATTGCCAATCCTTCACTGCTCACTATCAACTCCCCAAACCTAACTTTGTAATATTTGTACAAATTCTATGGCGCAAAGATAAAAACAAACATCTAACACATTTTACAGTGCCATTTCTCTCAGTTCCTGAGTATTCCTTTGCAGATTTGAGGGAGTGAAGTTCAATTTGGGTGGATGGCAATGACCAAGATCTAAAGAGAAGTGGAGACCAGGCTGGCTATCTTACCTAGTCACTTCTAGACATTCTAGTGTGTGTTTTTTGTTTTGTTTTTGTTTTTGTTTTTTTTTTCTTAAAGGTAAAGAATTCTTACTGAGGTACATTAGTTTTAAATATTAGCAGGACTCCAACAAGGCAATTTCAGTCTTAGCATTTCTTGAGGATGTTCCTTGTCTGCAGATGAGAATAAAATTCAGGTTCTTTATGAACAGTAACAACCCCCCCCCCAACTTTTTTAATGCTTTAAAATGCAGCAAGACTCTTAGCCAAGTGAAATAAACATTTTAGTAGTCAACCTTTTTATAGTTACCTGGTCTGATGAACGAACAGCATCTTAAAGTAGTTGGAGAAAGAAGCAAGGACAGATTTGTGTGCCTTGAAGTAGACATCACCAATTGCAACTGTGCAGTCACACAGGAAACCAAACTCCCGCTGAGCATTTAGCTGCTGTAGCAGTATAAGTCCATGATTGGCCAGATCCATTTTTCACACTCTGAAAAGCAAATTGACCTTTCTGTAGAAGTATTTACTTAACAGTAGCTACATATGAGCACTCGTTTCCAATGCTGATATACTGTACTTCTACTGAATCTTATATACAACTGGTAACCAGGTGCTTTATAAACAGTGTCTTAAAAGGGGGTAAATATCTGCATTTTATATGGGCGTAAAATGAGAGACAGACAGGTAAACTGATTTGCTTAGGGTCACGTAAGTCAACAGTAGAAACAAAAGGCATTGTAGTAGGATATAGAGAGAAATATACACAAGCCAAGAGAGAGGAAAGGGAGAGCAGAAAGAGGTGAATGTTTATGTTTATGTTTAAGGGGAGATTGTATTGAAGAATTTTGGCAACTAAATTAATGATTATTCTCAGGTCTTGGTAGACCTAAACCTCCTCAGGGTTTCAGTCATCTCTTTCAATACATCCGTGTGGGTAAAGATCACAAATACATATGAAAGTAAACACCTACTTGCAGGAGAAATGGAAATCCAAACACTGGCTGGAAAATCCAGAGTGATAATTTTGGAGCAGACAAGAGGAGCCAGGGACACTAGACTTGCTGACTCTTTCCCCTGAGGGCAAATCTCTGAGAAGGAGCAACTCAGAGGTACAAAAGATGTTGTATTGGGGGGGAGAGGAAAAAAGAGCAAAAGCAGTCCAGAGGGGTCATTACTGATTTTGTTCAGGATAAGGTGAATGAAAGAAACAGTGCAGCAGAGAAGCAGTCCATGAGCTGTCATTGTTTTCTCAAGAGTGGAGGCAGAGAGTATAGCAAAAAAACAAGGAGTTGTGTGGCACTTTAACAGATTTATTTTTTGCATGAGCTTTTGTGGGAGAAGATCCCACTTCCTCAGAAGCTTCGAGGAAGTGGGATCTTCTCCCATGAAAGCTCATGCAAAGAATGAATCTGTTAGTTTTAAAGTGCCACACAACTCCTTGTTGTTTTTTTACTGGACTAGACTAACATGGCTATCCCTTTTGAAATTGACAAGATGCAAGAGAGTATAGCACCCTCTAAGACCCAATGTTTTAAACTTTTTGGGGCAGATGGGCCAAAAATCTTTGCATGGCTGCGTGGGTACACGAATAGATACATGTGAGTGAGTGCGTGGGTACGGCAGGAATGACAGTGGGAAGAAAATGAGGGGGGATCAAATATCAGGAGAGAGAGTGACTTTCAGGAAGAAAAAATAAACAAGGAGTATTGTGGCACTTTTAGAGACTAACATGTTTGTTTTATCACATGAGCTTTCATGGGAAACATCCCACTTTGTCAGATAACTGAAAATAGAAAAAAATAGTGTAGGAAGGAGGGACAAATGCAGTGAAGTACAATCACAGTATCAGATGCAGTGAACAGGACAAGATGAACAAACAAGACACAACTCCTTGTTTGTTTTGCTGACCTCGACTAACAGGGCTCCCCCTTTGAAACTTTAGGAAGAAGGGAGAGAAAGAAAGTAGAAAATAAGGGATTAGGGAAAGATGGAGGAATGGGCCAAAAGCAGAACAACACGTCAGAAGGAAAAACATCCATCCACAACAATAAGAAAACCACACATGATCTATAATAGGAAAAACAAAACAAAACACCCCCCCCCAAAACAAAAACAAAACCTGAAGCCAGGGAAGTACTGCAAGAGCAAAGGATCCACAGAAAGTGATGTTTCCCAGTATTTAACAGAACATTTTGAACTATTACAATTCAAAACTATTTCCCTTTCAATTACAGGAGAATGTTTGTTTTTTCTGAGAGATGGTGGTCCAGATTTCATTGGCGCTAACAGGCTGAGCCATTGTAGCAGGATGAGACTTGTCAAACCTGGTGAAGGACCAAGGTACTAATTCTAGTCAGTGTAATAGTCACTAAGCTGCCTGAATACATTCCACAAACACAGAAGTTCATGTGAAATAGGACCTTCTCAAACTAGGGAAATATAATTTAGATATGGGTCTTAAGGTGGGTGCATCACTGATTGGAAAACTTTCTAAAGAGTAGTCGTCAGTGGGTTACAGTAAAGCTAGAAGGGCGTGACAAGTGGGGTCCTGTGGAGACCAGTTCTGGGCCTAGTTATGTTCAATATCTTCAATAATGGGTTAGATAATGGCTGAGTGTGTGTTTCTTAAGTTTGTGGATACCACCAAGCTTGGAGGGAGTCACATGTGCTTTGTAGGATAGGATTAAAATACAAAATGATCTTGACAAACTAGAGAAACAATCTGAAGTGAACAGGAAGAAATTCAATAAGGACAAATACTCCACTTGGGAAGGAACGATCAGTTGCGCACACAAAAAATGGGAAATGACTCCAGAGGAAAGTTCCAAAGGGGTAACTGTGTTAGTCTGGGTCAACAAAACAAATCAGTCCTGTGGAACTTCTAAAAGGCTTTCAAAAACTTATCACATGACTTTTCCTGGGAGAAAAATCCCACTTTGTTAGATGCTTTGAATTTCTTCCTGTTTAGACTGTTTCTCCATTTTGTCCAAATCATTTTGTATTTTAATCCTATCTTCCAAGGCACATGTCCCCCCCTCCTAGTTTGGTATCATCCACAAACTTCAGAAAGATACTCATCTTCAAAGCATATGATGAAGTGCAAATAGTGTAGTGGCTAGCACCGCTGCTTAACATGCAGAAGGTCCTGGGTTCAATTCCCAAGGGGTTGGACTTGATGATCTCACAAAGTCCCATCCAGCCCTATGATTTGATCTGAAGTGGGATTTTCTCCCACGGGTGCTCGTAGGACGACTACTTTTTAGCCTTTAAAAGTGCCTGGGGATGCCTTGTTTGTTTGCTCTATAGCAAAGAATACTGCAGAAAAGGATGGGGGAGAGTCATATATAGCAGAGGATAAAAATGAATCAGCAGTGCAACACTGTTGCCAGGAGAGCAAACATTCAGGGATTTAATAAGCAGGAGGGTTGGAAGCCAGACACAAGTCAGTCCTCCACTCTGCTCTGTGCTGATTAGGCCACAGCTGAGGCACTGTGTCCAGCTGTGAATGCCACATTTCAGGAAAGGTGTAGAGGGAGAATCCAGAAAAGGGCAACACATTTTTAGAGGTCTAAAAAAACATGATCTCTGAGGCCAGACTGAAATAAAAATGTTTGTTTAATCTGGGGGTGGGATGGAGAGATGCACGTTCTCAGGCACATAAACGGTTATTAGAAGGCAAGGAACTGTCCTCCTTAATATCTGAAGATAGGAAAGCAGCAACCGGGTTAAATTGCAGCAAGGGCTGTTCAGGTTAGACATCAGGAAAACTGTCTCTCAGGATAGGGTTACCAGATACCAAAGCATGGAAATAGGACAGGGAAGTACAAAAAGGAGGACGCTGGGAGGCACAGGGAGAAGAGACAGTATTAATGTAATGTTCTTGTTTATAGGGGGCCCTGGAATGCTTCCCCCTAAAAAATAGGGTGTTTTGGGGCATTCCAGCATCCTTTTAAGCCCTGTAAGTAAAAGCCAGACAAAATCATGTATTTTCAAAATGCCCAGCGGCTGGAGGATGTGGCGGTAAAAAGGCCACGTCCTCCTTTTGCCTGACATCTGGTAACCCTATCTCAGGGCCGTGAAGCAGCGGGCTGCAACGCCGAGAGCTCCTGTGGGGAACATGGAGCCGTCGCTCAAGCAGCCGGAGTACAGCCAAGACGGGATTAAAATCCCCCCCCCCCCATTTTGAGTTTTCAGGGTCGGACAGCACAGGCCGCACTAACCCCGCTCCGCATTTCGCCGGCGGCGGACGAAGCCCCCACTCGGCTGCCCGCGCAGCCCGGGCGGGAACCGACCCAGCGCGGCTGAGGAAAAACCCCAACCCACCGCTCGGGGCGGGGGAGGGCGGCGCCGGAGAACCGTCTCGAAGCAGCGTCACTCGCCTCCGCCCCGCCGGGCCCCTCCTGGCCAGGAGCGGCAGCCCCTCGCCCCCCAACGCCTCCGCAGCCATCCGAGCCGGCGCCAGGGCGGGGAATGCGCCGCTGAGGCCCAACGGCTCCCCAAAGGGCAGCGGGAAGGCGGGCGCGAGGAGCAGCTGCGGCGCCTAGTCGGCCGCCAGTGGGGGCGGGGCGGCGCGAGCTGCAGCTCCCCTCCCCCCGCCCCGCCCCGCAGGGCGCGACGGCGCGCGGCAGCGGGGGGGCGGGGCCTCGCGCCTGCTCGCCCCAACCCCCTCCGCATTGCACCGCGTTCGGCCTGTGGCGGGAGTGTGGGAAAGGGGAAGGGGGGGGGGAGCCGCGCGCGGGCGGAGGCCGCCTTCCCATTGGTCGGCGAGGCGGAAGGTGGAGGGCGGCCGCGCGCCGCGCTCTGACTGGCTGGGCCCCGCCCCCGCTGCCCCGCGCAGCCGACGCGCCCTCCTCCCTCCCCCAGCACGCGCGCACGCCCGGACGGCAGCCGGACGGGCAGAGACGACGCAGCGGCAGCGCGACTCAGCGGAGCCGCCAGGGCGCGCGAGACGGGATCGGCCGCCCAGCCTGCTGAGGAGAACCAGACGGAGCCGCCCCCTCCCGCTCGGCGCCGCTCTCCTCGCCCCTCCCCCACGCCGGATGCCGCCGCAGGGGGCCGCTCCGCGGCTGGCGCGAGGGGCGGGGTGAGGGCGCGAGGGGCCCCAACCGACCGAAGCGACCCCCGCCAGGGGAACTGGCGCGCGGGGGAGGCGCCCGCTGGCCCCCCCCCCGTTTTCGCCCCCTCCCCCCGCCAACCGCGCGCGGCCTGCAGGGCGCCGCTCGGCCCGTCGCCGCCGCCGCCGCCGCCGCCGCCCCCC
>ML682021.1:28101125-28162423 GCA_007922195.1 Podocnemis expansa
GGCGGAGCCCGCGTCGCCGCGGCCGGCTCGGTGCGGCGGGGATCGGGCACGTGGGAGCGGCCCCGCGTCCCCGCTGCGGGCCCCGGCGACCGGACGCTCACCTGGGGGCTCGGGCCGCTGTGGCGCCTGGTCCCGCTCGGGCCGCCGCCGTCTCCGCGCCCAGCAGCAGCAGCAACAACGGAGTCAGCGCGGCGGCGGCGGCGGCGGCGGCTTTTCCTGTCCGGTTACGTTAGGGTCACATGACCGAGAGCGGAGCACAGAGGCTGCAGCGAGGAGCCCCCGCCGGGGGGGAGGGGAGGCGGCGAGCGCTGGTGGCGGCAGCAGCAGGAGCAGGAGCCTCCCCGCCCCTCCCTGCCCCCTCCGCCGCGCCCAGCGCGGGCCGCGCCGCACCGGCCCGACCGGCCTCCCCGCCGCCGCCGCCGCGCTGCGCCTTGAAAATGTCGGGGCGGGGAGGCCCGAGTGCCGCTCCCCGCGTCCCCCGGGCCTAACCGCATCCTGCTGCCGGGGAGCAGGGCGCAGGCCCGGCTCGCGGCGGGGCCTCTGAGCGGCCTGGCGCGCCCGCCGCATCCTCCAAAACTGCCTGCCCCTGTCCGCAGCGGACGGTGGCCTCTGGGGAGCGGGGCCGGCCTCTGCACATCTCCGCCGGCCGGAGGGGGGGTGTGAGGGCCAGTTGCAAGTGTTCATTTAACCCTGGCCCGTGTTATTTCCCCCCCCCTCCCCAATTGTCAGCGTTGGGCGTGACTGAGCCAGCGCTGGCCCTGGTTCACTTGTGAGTGTAGTCAGTGCCGCTTCTCAGTCCGTGGTAAAATCTTGGTCTGCTTCGGCTCCTGCTCGTCGGCAGCAGGCAGCTTTTGGGATAAATATAAGGCTTTTAAGGTGTATCTAGGTGGCTTTGTCTGTTTCAGGTGGTTGTGCCCTGGCTGAGGTTGCACGGGTTGATGGGGAAGCTGAAAACGGTTCTGCTGTACCAGACCTGTCAAGTGAGAAACTACAGACTCTGGTAGCCGTTGCTTTAGTGCTGGATTTTAAGGGTATGGCTGCACAGCTGTGAAACGCTCGCAGCTGGCCTGGGTCTGGTGACTTGGGCGCAGGGTGAAATGCTGTAAAATTGCAGTAGCGATGTTCAGGCTTGGGTTAGAGTCCCAGTTCCAGGACCCGTCCGGGAAAGGCTCCCAAAGCTGGGACTGTAGCCCGAGGGCCAGCATCTACATTGCAGTTTGATTGCTCTGCAGCTTGAGCCCAAGTCAAATGACACTGTCCAGCCAGGGGTACTCACTTGCTATGTAGGCATACCCTGAGAGGTTAAATCAGGTAAGACAGATAATGGCCTGCATTTTACAGGACTGTCAAATACATAAACCCTGTTAAAAAACCAACAAACAGTTGTGTGGCACTTTAAGACTAACAGATTTATTTTTTGCGCCACACAACTGCTTGTTGTTTTTTCACTGGACTAGACTAACAGCTGTCCCTTTGGAAATAAACCCTGTTGTCTAAAATATTAAGTTTAAACATTGCTCAAGTATAAATGCAGTTGAAAAATGAATACTCTTTGTCAGTGTAGTTTTAAAAGTTTCAGAAAACTTTTTTCCTTAAAATTTGTTTACAGCTTTGTGTACTTGTGACTTTGCCCATTTCTTAACAGTTTGGGGGAAGAGGAGAGGTGGTGCTGGAGTGAGCCCTCAACTGACAAAGATCTGATGTGCTGTGCAGAACATACGTGTATTACAAAGTAGCAGAAATAAATTTGAACAAAATACACTGATGTGATCCTTGGTCTTTGAATTGTTTATTTATAAATTTCAGTATTTGATAATTTGCGTCAGACGTTAGTGTAGATCCACATGGTAGGCCTTCTTTGGAAGGGGCAAGGAGTCACTTGTGAAGTGGAAGGCTCCAGCTTTCTTAATGGCCTCCAAGTATTTTTCTCTGCTTTGCCTCTGTAGTCTCCAGGATCAGACCTGACCTGTGATATGTGTATGCTACGGATAGAGTGGGTCAGAAAACAAGTTTTCTTTTGCTAAAAATTTCACAAAATAATGGATGAACTTGCTTTATTTGTCTCAGTCCACTTCTTCGGGGACAGATATTCTCATCGCTACTTTCTTTGCAATTTACACTATTTAAAAAAAAAAAAAAGAGAATATAAAACTTTTTACCTTTAGAGCCAGTTATGATTGAGACCCAGTGGGGAAGCTTGCACCTCATGCTGTTTTAATGGTTTAGTGGGCAACTGCAGTTCCCCAAGCTGTTTGTCATCACATTTTTCAATCACTAAATTGATAAAATGCTTGATTCCTACCAACAAATCTGTCCAGGTGTGTCTCTGAGCTAGTGTGAAGTCCCATTGAAATCAGTGGAAGCTCTGCATGTATGCAGGTTTTTCAGTTTGATTGGGAGAATCTAGGCCATAAAAACTTAAAAATACTTTTAAAATTCAAATCTAAATCTATTAAGCAATTCATGAGTGTCAGGTGCCTAACTATGTTCATGATTTACTGACTGCAACAACTTTTGAGTTGTTCACTTCCATGAGTCAAAATGTGAGTTTAAAGAAGTTTCTACAGTACAGATATAATTAATAAATGGGAACATTTCTGCTCTACTTGTCAGAATAGTGTCTGGTACTTTTGACACTTTCATGCTTGATTTCACAATTTGAAATAGAGAGTAATACAGTAGATAAGTCAAATGTTTGACATGAGGGTGTTTACAGAAGACACCAAGAGACTGTTCTTACTGAGAACAGCAAAACCATAATAAATTTTACATGAAATAATTGTGGGTAAGTCTCTGGACTAAGAAGGGGGAAAACAAATAACATTTCTAGAAAACTTTCTATTTAAAAATTGAAGGCTAGAGCTTTGAGTCTCATTTAAGCAGTTTTGCAATGGTGTAAACTACAGTGGCTTCCATGGATTTACTCATTCACATCAAGCGCAAGAGGAAAATCATGTTCTAAAGCTGGAGGCAAATGTAATTGTATTTAATAGTTTACAGTCCTCCTAAACTTCAGTTGCTTTTTGTAATGTTTTCTAAAACACTGATAATTTGATACCTTGATTTAAAAGGATCCTTGATCGGATCAAAGCCCATCCAAGTCATGGAAGAACTCCCATTGATTTTGATCTGCTTTGAGTCAGGGCTGTATATTTCTAAAAGCAGATTTCCTCTCCTTTCTTATGAATAAAATTGATCTCCTTTCCTTGGATGACTTCTGAAAACCAAAACTGATTAGAATATTGGCCTTATTCTGCAACCCTTGCTTAATTTGAGTAATGACTTGAACAGGAGTGATGCCTGTTAACGTGATCATGGGCTGCAGGCTCCAATCCTATGTCTTAATTACAAAAAACAGGTCATAGTAGTAGCCCTTTTTCTGTCCTACCAGGTATCCTAAAGCCAGATCAAAGATACAACATTGTCCATTATTGCTGCGTGCCGTATCTTAGATCAGTGCCCACCAGTGATGGTCCAGGTGCTGATGGGAATGTTGGAGAAACATGTTAATACCACCATCAAGAATGCATACAAATAAGAATTCAGGTTAGTAGCGTGATACGTCTAGATAGATGGACCCAAACCGTTCAAATGATTTTATTTTTGATAAATATAATCATACTAACACTAAACTAAGGGAACACAACACAGGCCTGAATGGCCCTGTGTCTTCCTGCTATTCACAATATTCTTTTCCCTCAAAGATGACAGTTTCAAACTGTCAGGTAAATGGCTCCTTCAACAAAACACCTGGCTGTTTGGAAGCCAGTAGATTGAGTTCTTACCATGGTAATTGTAGTTCTGGGCAGAGTATATAGATGGGGGCTCTCAAATGTGGCCTCTGGGCCGCATGCGGCTCCTAAAGCTATTTCCTGCGGCCTGCAATGACGATTACTACCGATAATTGCAATATTGTTGTATGGAAAGGTTTCAGTGGTGCGGCCCTCGGGCTAGCATACTAATCCTCATGCGGCCCTCTGGTGATTTGAGCTTGAGACCCCTGGTATAGATCCTGTGTTCCCAGGTATGGGAATGGCTCTGTGTCTTTTCCTCCTTCCTTTCATGTACTGTAAGGGGTGTTACTGGAATGCACTGGCTTCAGTTGGGTGAACAGCTCCTATGACTGGCCTCCAAAGCTTACCTGCATCTGAGAATATGGCCAAGCAGGCTTAAACTGCCTCTCCTATAAGCTATGTCAGGAGGAAGACTGGAGAGTTGGAATTCAGGTCTCTGTCTCCAGACTCAGTCTTCTCAGTTCAGCTTATTACTTGAGCCCTGTCTCTATGTGTAAACTCAAAATGTGACTGTGCACTCCTGACTAAAGTGTGACATTTTTCAGAGAGCTGCTCTATCATATGTCAGTGTGAATGACTATTTCTTGTAAGAGAAGGAAAAAATTAATGTACTAAGTATTACTGCTTTTACTGAGTGCTTCCATAGTTATATAATTAAAAGCATAAATAGTTGTGAAACTAAAGCGGAAAAAGCACAAAATCACACCTGCTTGAATTGCATCAATATGTATTTACAGTATTTCCCCTAAATTTCATCATACACTGAAAAATAATAGGAAATTTTGTACTGTGCAGATGCAAACTGATTTCAGTGTTTAACAGATCAATATCTACTAGAACTTCGTTGTTGAAAAAAAATTTCAGGTACACATGTGCAGTTTTACAACCACTGGTTTTTGGGTTGGAAAATTTTTCTTGTCCAGTTGTTCTTTGAGACACCCACGTAAGCAAAAGGGGAAACATTGAACATGTCTGGAGGAGAATTAACAGCCTAAAATAAACTGAAGGAACAAATTTTATTTTCTGTAATATTCCATGGGCAGTTTCCAGGTTTTGGTGGTAATAGGGTAAAAA
Organism: Podocnemis expansa; assembly: GCA_007922195.1. Classification (NCBI taxonomy): domain Eukaryota; kingdom Metazoa; phylum Chordata; order Testudines; family Podocnemididae; genus Podocnemis; species Podocnemis expansa. The sequence continues at coordinate 28,105,994 of ML682021.1, forward strand.
AAAACCCAGAAGTGACTTTTTAAAATTTGGTGTTCTCTCTTCCACTTCTTAACTAGCCCTTGTGGGAGAACTTGCACACTTTCAGCGTGTAAAGGTTAGCCACTGGGGTTGCGTGCGAAGTCTTGTTTCTTAACAGTAGAAAAGACGTGTGAAATAAAACAAAAACACCCACTCTTCAGAACAGCAAAACTTGATTGTTTCTTAAAAAGTTGTGGAGATTTTTGGAACAATTCTAGTGTGGTTGCCAAAGTATGGGGGTGTTGGTGTAGGCTGTTCTTTAGTTCAAAGGCTCCTTGCATTATTCTCGCAGATTATGTGGAAATCTCATCTTTAATGTCTTATAATCAAGTTTCTGGTTTTAGTATGTACTACTCACATGATCTGTCATTCTTTTGTAATGAGTCTTCAGGGCTCCTGTGGTGCTGAGCATAGAAACGGAGGACAAGGAGACTACATTTCTGTGCTCTCAATGCTATCCCTGCTGGTGCCCATCCAATGTGGAGGGGCAGAAGCAATGGCCTGATTTATAATGGATAGAGAGAGGTGAAATAGACAAGGCAGTGAACAGGCGCAGGAATGAGGGGTTGGGGGGAGAGACAGTTTAGGAAGGTCAGGAGTGGGAAGGAGGGAACAAAGATGCTAGGAGTATGGAGAGATGGAGGAGAGAAGCAAGACATGGGGATGGACAGAAGTGGATGGGGGCAGGAAAAGGAAGGGTGAGAATTAGGGGAACAATGGGTGGAAATGATCTGTAATGACTAGATGCCTGGAATGGAATCAAGGAATCCCAAAGCTTATTCCTTTGCTGCCTTGCCGCTAACTGTGAAATTAATGGGCAAGGAGCATGTCATTCTTTCAGTGGAAGAGCTACACAGAAGATAAAGAATTTTCTGTTTCTAGTGGGTTCTCCTTTAGCTCAAGTGGCAGAGGTATTAGTGCATCTAAAAATCCCAACTTTGCTGGTGACCCATGTAAGAGATTAATAAGAGTCAATAAAATGATTTTCCTTAATTGTTGCTTTTTAACAAGCTGGAAGTTGCTTAAAAGTACGTTAAATATTACAGTTGCAAAATCAAGTACTCAAAAGTTACTGAAGGCCAGATTTAAGGTTGTTCATGCAACCTTTGTCTGCCTTCCACATATCTATGTATAGACCATTGTCATTTGCTATTTTTCCAAGGTTGTGTAATGAATATGGTTTTTATCTCTAGGACCACTGCCTCATTTGTCGCAAAAGTTGGAAGGCGTGGTGAAGGAGGCGAGAGGAAATGGAAGGATGGTCTCATGGTGGAAGCAGTTGAATGCTGCCTTACAGAATTATATTCTGTGTCTGGCTCAGTCATGTAAACCAAAATTTTGGCTGATGTCTTGAGTTGGGTTACCAGAAAATTGGGAGCAGACATTTGGTTTGAGGAAATGCTGACTATTCAACTGAGATCAAGAGGATCTCTGCTTTGTACATACAATGTGCTGAAACATGCTAGGTTCTCTGAAATGTCAAGGTGCAAGATTTCTCGAACTGGGTTTCACCCATTTTTATTTGACACAGCTGGCTTCCATCTCTGTACCGTCATCCTCTGTGTGTAAAATGGAGATAATGCAAAGCCCATTGGGAGATGAAAATTGAGGATAAATTCATTAATGGTCTGTAAAGAAAGTGGCTATGATGATGCGAGTACCACAGATTTTAATATGTGGAAAATAATTCTGTACTCTGTGCAGCTTGGATGACATGTAAATAATGCATGGGTCTGAACAAAATCATGAATTAAAAAACAAACAAACAAAACTACCCCTTCAGTTTAGTATTGTACATCCTGTGTACTGTGGGGAAGAATCAGTATGTGTGCGCACAGACTGAATGGAGACTGCATAAATAACCTTAATTCTGGCATTGTCTAACCTTTAAGCTTTATTTTGTAACCTTTTCCTACTGTAATATTACCATAGGGCAGAATGTTGGAACTGTTTAATAATTAGGAAGACAAAGTGACCAAACTAGCCTTTGTCTGATGCTTTGTACTCTTCTTGCTTGTGTATTGTAAAATAGTCGTTTTCACAGCTGTCCTGGTGGGTGCATTTGTACTCCAGCTGGCTGTTGCTAAAAGAATAAATAAGTTTCAGTTTACTGAAGACTACAATAAAAATGCCTACTAAATTTAACTTCTATAGCTAATCAGATGGTACATAGTTAAATTTCTTAATATAGGGATGACTACAAGCTCCCTGAATGAGAAGGATTCTGAACATTGGTGGTTCTTCAAGTGCTGATCACATCACTCAGTTCTAGGTGTCAATGTGCCACAGCGCACGATTGGCTGGAAACTTTTTGCCCTAGCTTGTCAGAGCAGGGTCAGTGAGCAACACCCCTTCTGGCCGCTCCCGCAGCTATGTATCTGACCCTGACCCTGACCCTCCTTAGCTCCTTTTTCTGCCCTCACCGACGGAACAGCCCCTCCTTGCACTAGTGCAGGTGCTTGTCTGTTCCACTGTTTATGAGCCACCTGTTCACGCTAGAAGATCTGTTCATGGATATTGTCCTGCTGCAACCCAGTGCTCCTACTGAGTCTTCACAGCTGGAGTGGGAACACCGCTCCCAACAGCTGCCCAGCATGCCAGGGTTTAAACCCTGCACGAGTTGTGACAAGGCCTTCCTGAGGGACAATCCCCGTGAGAATTGCTTTAAATGCCTGGGTGAATCTCACCAGGCTAATAAATGCTCAGTCTGTTGGTCCTTCAAATGGAGGACCTTGAAAGACAGTCTGGTACATCGGGGACTTCTGTAGAGCTGCTGGCACCATGTGCCAAGTCAGCACCAGGGCCCTCTCAGCGCTGCTCCCCAGAGGAGCACAGGAAGCAGCCTTGGCATTGACCTTGGCACCGAAGTGCTGGTGCCCCTCCAGCTCTTCCTGGCCGACACCACTCTCGGGGGCAAGGCCCGGAGCCCAGGGGCGTCACTGGTGCTGGGCACTTGGGCCATGTGCCCTGAATCCTGGTGCCAGTGCCCTGGGTCTGGTGGTCCCCCCCCCCCCCCCGTCCAAGTCTCTGGCCCAATTGGGCCAGAGACCTGGGGCCCAGCTGCCCACAGCCATGGTAGCCCTGTCCCCAGCTGGGAATCCAGGGCTTAGCTGTTTGCGGCAGCGGAGGCCACTCCTGGCCCTGTCCCCAGCCGGGGATCTAGGGCTCAGGCGCCTGCAGCAGCGGTGGCTGCTCCATCCCCATCTGGGGATGCGGGGCCCAGCCGCATGCAGCAGCTTCTGGCCCTGGCCCTGTCCCTGACCAGGGGGCATGGTCTATGGGCTGGGGGTGGGGCCTGTGGGCCAGGGGCGGGGGCTGGGCCAGTGCCCTGGGTCCCTCCCCGGGGCAGCAATGCCCCTGCTGGAGCCCATCCCAGTGCCATCTACACCAAAGGCCTTTGAAGCAGTGAAGGCTCTTTTGCTCCTGCCCACTCCCATGCCACCTAGGCCACCAAAGATGAGAAGGAAACCAGCCTTCCTATTGGGAACGTGGCCTGCTCAGGAGCAGCACTATCCACCCTAGCACCACAGGCTTCTCTGCACCATGTGGCACTGGAGCATGAAGAGGTCACTGCATCCTTCTTTTCCCTGGAGACCTCTGCCTTCCCCGGCACTGAGCTGGATCACAGGCCCAAGCACTCCCCTAAGTGCTCCCCCTCATCACCTCAGCACCCTAGTGCCTCACTGGTGCTGTCCAACCCAGTGTTGGTGGTATTTAAACCCACCTTTATGGTGCCAAACTCCCCTACCCAGCGCCATGAAAGAACCCATTCCCCAAGTCTCTGAGAGCCAGCATCTCACTCACGTGCCCATGAAGGGCCTCTGGCACCAGGCCCTCCCTGGTACTGCCCTCGCAGCCAGTCCCCTTCATCCAGGGCCTCCGAGGAAGAGCCCTTCCGTGGCACCATTGAGCTAAAGGGTAGCAGCCTGAGATCGTGGTTGTCCTCATCCCTGGACGAAGCTGTGAATCCTCAGCCATCGTCTTACAGGGAGGATCCTAACACCCACTATGACCTCCTATGCCAGATGATGGTGCGCTTGGGCTTGGAGGTTGAGCCCCTCAGGGGGACTTGATCCCCTTTTGACCTGGGGTTCACAGCTTCCCCAGCTGCAATTTTGGTGCTGCTGCACAAGAAAGTGCATGACCTTGCCAGGGCAAGCTGACAGACCCTTGCCTCCATCCTGCTGGTCTCCCAGGTGGCCAGTCACAAATACCGTGCTCTGCCAGAGAGCTTCCTGTTCCTGGTGGACCACCCTGTTGAGGGAAATCTCATCTCCTTCAACCCCAAATAGCAAGGCCAAGCACCTTAAGCTCGCTTGCTGCTCAGGAATCGGACCCCACCTAAGGCATCTATCAACCCCAGCAAATGGCAAGGAAGAAACACTCCCGTGCACAAGTAGATCTTAACCAGTAAACAGCTTTATTAAGGGGAGGGGGCAGTCCCCAGCCCTAAGAGCATAACACAATGCAAAGACCAACCCAAGAACAGAGAACTCTCCCCCTTTATAGTACCCCAAAACAACAAGTGGCTAACTCCAAGAACAAGAAGTGGGCCAAGCCCACTGACCCTCCCTTCTGTCCAAAGTATCCCCCCAGAAATAGGGGAATATTCACGGTTGGGCTTCGCCTGGCTGCGCACTGATCATGACCACCGTCCCCCGATGATCCCCGTCTGCTCCTGGGTCCAGGTCCGGTGTCCTCCCAGCATGCACCGTCTTCTTCTGGGCTGCTGGTGGCCAGTCCTGTAACTAGAGTCCTTTCACCCCAGAAACAGAGTCCAAGACAGGTCTTCAGGGTCTTACAGTCCCAGATCCACAGGTCCTCAGTGGGGTCCACTTCGGAGCTCCAGGCAAAGGCCAAGTCGGTAACCACTGGGCTATGGCCAGTGGCCCTCTCTCAAGGCCCTGCCGAACTCCCTTGAATCCTCGTCTACTTCAGGATCCTGGTCGAAGATCCTCCTACCTTGGACCGTCCCTCTCGTCTACTTCTGGCCCCAAACGGGCTGGCAATCCCCTGACGAAAGTCCAGTGGAGAGTCCCTGGCAGCACGCAAGCAGATGCCAAGCCAGCATGCCACTGGAAAGCAGCCACCTAGCAGCCCTTTCTCTCCAAGCCTCCCTAGCTCCCTGGATCCTTGAGTCCCTGGTCCCACGAAGTAATCCTCCTGAAGATCCTCAGGCAATGGACACTGCTCAAAGGAAGCTGCCAACTGACAGTGCCCTCCTTAAATTCAGACACTGTTCAAAATGTGGCAACCAATCACTGTGCACAATTCCCTTGCCACAGAGAACAATCTGGAAGGTGACCATAGGCGTTCATGTGGCACTGAAGGCTGCGCACAGCCTTACACTTGGTTGCGCATGGCACTCAGCTTGCTGTGCCTCCCATGCTGTGACTAGCAGACTTCACTGTAGCGGTCTGCCAACAGCCCCTGTCCATCACTGTTACCCTGTTTGCCTCTAGTACGCCAAGTTCTTATTCTCAAACAGAGTTACACTACTTTTCACAACCATGCTGCCCCATTGCTGTGGGATTGCCCCAGCTGTTGACATGTGGCGTGCAGCATGGCTCCAAGAGATGGGCCTGCCCCAGGACTTGCAGCAGGCCATACAGGACCTCCCTTTTGAGGGGCGGTCACTCTTCGCTAGGGCCACTGACTGTTTGCTGCACAGCATGCAGGACCCTAGAGCTGCCCTTAGGTCTTCGGGCATGCACACACCAGAGGTGCCAAGATGACCCTCCAGCCCTCAGCAGCCCCTTGAGCAACCAGAGCAACAGGTCTGTCAGGGACCCTTCCTGCATGGCAGCAATGGAGAGCAGTCAAGACGGGGCTCTAGCACCCCTCCACCTGCCAGGGGCCCCTGCTAGGGTGCGAAGAACCCTTCTGCAACCCAAGCAAGCTCTCCCCGAACCGGACCCCGCCTTTGTCTATCCATGCCTCTGAGAATCCTCTCTCCTTTCTCCCCATGGCGCCAGCCCTTGGGCCCACAGGACAAATACCCAGGGACTAGTGTCTTTCTAACTGCCCCCTCACAGTCAGGCTTGGGGTCCCTTTCTTCTCTTATGGCAATGCCAATCTGCTAACCCTTGTCTGACATAACACACCAAGGGGTTTGATGTCAAAGGACTAACAATGGAAGGGAAAACAGCAATTTATTTTCACACACACAGACATATATGTCTGTATGAGGTTCAAGGACCCTAGTGGGTAAGCCTGGAAGGGATGGGATGAAGGAGCAGGCCCACTGTTACTCCTCCTTAAACCTCGAACTGTGTGCCCTGGGGATCTCTCCCAGATAACAGACCAACTGAGGTACACAGGGGAAGAGGAACAGGACAATGGTAGCCTCCTTGCCACCCCCTTCAACCCCAAACCACCTTAGACCCCGTGGTTGGGTTAGTTATACCACCTTATGCGTTGATTCTGGGCAAGTGTGTGCCCATCAGATGCCCTTCTTATACTGGGGTGGGTAAGAAAGCAGCCTCACCCCTTACCTACAAAGGGAATGAGGGAAGGATTGCTGTTTCCCCCTAGCCCTGGCCTCTGGGGGAAGGACTGCAGGACAGTTGTGTTAATCTTCACTGTCCTCTATGAGGATGCAGCTGCCCTTGCTTACCTTGCCCCATGGTTCTCTGAACCACTTGAAGGTTTTGCAGAGCCCCACTGAGGTCTGTAGAGGGAAATGGCTCCCCCCCCCAGTTTCTGTCTCCGGGGTGACCATTCTTTCCCCATGAGTGATACAGTCATCTAATGACACCATGCCATAGGGCAAACCTCATTAGTAGCCCCTGACCTACAGGATGCATCAACCCCAGCCATCCCGACAGTCGGGCAGAAAGTGTTTTTCCCTGCTCTTCTCATCAGCCCACCTGGCTGCGGTCCTAAACGTTCTCTATCTGCTCCTGCTCAGGGTCCCAGCTCCCTAGTGGGAAGCCCAATGAATACTCTGGCCCCATAAAAGAAAGGGTCTCCTCAGAGCTTTCACGACCAGGAATAGCTCTGGCTGATGACCTGGCTAGGGGCTGAATGGCCCCTCCCCAGAGAATTCTTAAATCCAGCAGACCTACCTCGTGGCACAAAACTCACTAATGGGGGGGGGGTGGACCCCCCCCTCCCCTCCTTTTTGCTTATGTGGGGAGGTGATTTCCCCCCAAACTTTGCTTGAGTTGGACAGGTTATGTCACATATGGTCTACCCTAAGGGCATCCGATGCGTGCTCTCTTGCTCTCTCTGTCTTCCTTGGCAGGGTCATCCTCAGCCTTTGGGAAGTGGGCTGAGGCCTCTAGCAAACCAGACAGGCCCAGTCTACTGTTGGGAGCATGCCTTGCGACGGGTTCTCCCCATCACGCCTTGCTTCAGTCCCCCCAGGGAACATGGGAATGGCATCTTGCACCCTTTCAAGAGTACTATTAGGTCTTGGTACCCCCCCCCCCATATTTTTTTCCAATCTGGGATTACCCCATTTTTCTGCCTACTACTGGGATACATGGTGAGGTTCATCAAGGGAGCCCACATTCCTCCTCTGGAAGATGGGATGTGCACCTTCTCTAACATCCCTGAGAAATTGTTTGATGATTAAAGCGGCAAATGCAGGAGTCATACTTCTGATCCTGGACCTCCTCAAGCAGCCAACAACTCTAATCCACTGCCTCTGACATGAGACAGTTCATCTGGCTCAAGAGAGGCTTGCCACCTTACTATCTTCCTATCGGAGCAAAGGATCAATAACCAGTCATATGGTAACGGTGTGCCTACCAGACATTCATCTGCTGGGGAAAGTGGGCATGCACTGATAACAAGGCTGCCTTCCCTGGAAGAGTGGTTGCAAAGGTAGCCTCTTTTTTTTTTTTAATCTCCCCTGTATTCTGTTTCCAAAGACCAGAGAAGGAAGGAGTGAGGGGGGAAAAAAAGCATCTAGCTACCTAATCTGCACAACTATCTGCTAGGGTCTAAGATAGGGATTTCCCCCACTTGTCATATACTTGTCCTTGCTTGTAACCCTAATGGATGGATTAAAATGGGGCCTTTTCAACAACTCTCTCCACCAGCTGCCATTCCTCTGGTCCTGCCTCTCACCATGTTCTCCTGTTATGACCCCCCCCTCTTTCTTCATTAAGGGGCTCGAGGAGTTTTCCCCCCAGAACGGGAGTTCCTTCGGAGGGGACTCTCACCGCTGTTGCAATGACGTCTAGGAAGGATTATCCCCACTGGGCCCTCTGTGAGGCCACCCTCTTCTTTTCCATGTAGCAACAATCACTGTGGTCCCTTCAGGGGTCTGAGGGGGCCTTCTGGTCGGGCCTTTCCTGAATAGATGGGTCTCAAATCAGGGAGTCTTCACCTTCGAATACCTATGGGTCAGAATAGGCCCCTCGGTTTGGAGCCAACTCCCTCGTTCCATGGTTGTCTTCCCACACGTCCTTCCTCACTGGACTAGAACACCCACCCCTCTGGTGTGTCCTACCAGGATCCAGGTCACAGCGAACCAGACTGGTGTATCATGTAGAGGTGACTAATCCCAACCCATTGGCATTAGAGAGACCACGTCCCCCTGCCCCTTTCTTTGGGATGTAGCAGGGGCGTCCATAATGGGTTAAGGTCGCCCTCCTACCAGAGCCTCAAGTCTCCCCAATAGAGTGGCAGATAACCTCTTCAGCACCCCTCCTGTGGTCTTCTCCCAGAAGAACCCGCAGGTAGGTAGCATGTTCGTCAGTGTAAACTTGATGGCCCACCCTTCTATCATCCAACCATGTTTTGGTGATGCTGCTTTGAGCGTAGTCGTGCTGACAGTGGGGAGAATTAAAAACTCCACCGGCAATGTTCCCTCTAAGCTGATGATGCAGCTGAGCAAGTTGTGGTATTTACTGAGCAACAATTTATGAGGCCTGGGCAACAGTTTTTTGGTGCTCAAAGTATCAGCATGCCTAAGTATCTTACGTCAAAAGTAATTCATAGATGTCTTTTCATTCAAACTTCAATAAAAATGTTAAATTGATGTACTGTAGTTTTATTAATTTACTAAACAAATGTGAGACAATGAAACTTGCTGCCTGTCTAGCCTCTACCATCATCTACACTGCTCAGTTTTTGTTGCCTGTCTTTGTCAGATTTCCAGAATACATATATAGACAAAGTGGGATTTTCTCCCGCAAAAGCTCATGCAAAAAATAAATCTATTAGTCTTTAAGTGCTGCAAGACTCCTTGCTTTTTTTGCTTTACTAGACTAACACAGCTGCCCCTTTGAAATTTAAGTCCCTGTTATGCTGCCCAGCTGGGGTAAAAGGGATTCAAAGTGGATCAGGCCCTAAATGTCCAAAATGTAGATTGAAATTAAGTAGGTAGCTTCAGATTTGATCATGAGACTGACATGTTATGGGGATTATATTTAATATCTAGCTATCAACCTTGAAATACACCTATTCTGTCCTCAGTAAACATATTAAATTACCATGCATTGCAAATCACAATCACAAGGTAGCAACTGCTTCCCAGATTCCCTCGGGGCAACACCTTAAGTAAAGTTGTCTGAGAAATTCAAAACTTTTAAAGGTGGCAAGGGCAGAAACCATGTTTCTCACAGCATCACATCTCTGTAACCAGGGCCATCTTTTGTGCCTAAAGAATTTGCATCAAATAGAGCTAGGTTAGAGTCTGTTACATTATCATGCCCAATCATACCTCTCAAAAGCTAAATATGGGACAACAATCCCCCTAAGTGAATGGCAAAAAAATTGATTAGGCAGACAGGAAACTTTAAACACTGTGAGTATCCTCCTTTAATATAAAGTGTCTCTAACATCTCAGTTTTGGCGTTTATGGGGTTTTTTTAAAAATCCAAATCATTTTCAACAATAAAAGGGAGGCTATATAATTAGTATGCCTGGAGTGTAAATACGCTCAGAACTAAAATAAGCAAAATGAGGTACAATTGAGATGTGTGTGTCTGGTAGTGGAATATAATAAAGGTTGTTTAATAATTTTTAATTTTTGACAGTTAAAGCAAACCTTATCAAAGCTGCAAGAAGCAAGAGCATAAATGGATTTGTGAAAGAAAATGATTATTTTTCTAACACATTTTTGGGGAAATAGAAATACAAAGTCTCTTTTTTAAAAATTATTGCCCCACTGGCAATATTTTTTTCCTTCTGCCTTAAATGACTTTTTCTCCTTTCAGTTTTTCATTTCATTTTTCCTAATCATTAGGATTTGTTTCCTTCCATCACAGGCGTCTATACAAAGTTACATTGTAAAGCCCCACCTTGACAAACTGATTGCATTAGAATCTCTCACAGAAAAGAAAATAAATCTGAAATTAACCCAACTTGTTTTTGCTTATTTTAAAGGATCGCTTTTCTTTCAGGAGCCTTTTAGCAAGTGAAAAGCAAAGCATTCACCCTTGATAGAGATGCTAAATGGCTCAATACAATTTTGCTTGGGTCTTTCAAGTCCCAAGTCCTCCTCCAGCTCCAGCCTGGCTCCTTTGCCTGCAGCCCAGCTCCCATCCGCTGTCCCCACAGAGAGCCGTGTGTCCCTGTGGCCACTACATGGCTGCCTCTGGGAGCCCCATGATTTAGCCCTGCCATCTCTCAGGGTCCCCCCTCTTGCCCAGGCTCAAGGCTGCTTACCTGCTGGGGCCCACACAGGCCCCAAAGATGCCACCATCTCTGCACAAGCAGCCTGGTGCAGAGGAGAGGGAGAGATTTAAATTTCCCTCCCCCTCTGCTCCTTCCCTGGCTATGTGCAACAGGGTGGAGGGCCGTCAGCTCTCACTGCTCCCGGAGCTGAGACAGAAGACACATGGGGCTCCTCCGGGCTGGGGAGAGGCAGGGCTGCCTGCGCTGTCCCACATGCTCACTGCGCTGGTGAGGGGGGGGCCACTGTGCCCCTGCCCACTAGCGCAGCTTAGAGGGAACATTGCCCGCCATGCAAGGTACAGCTAGTAGGCACCTAGAACTGAATGATGCGAACAGCGCTTGAAGAATGGTGGGTTACCCATGTAACCGTCCTTCTATGAGATGAGTTGTTCGCGTACATTCAGGTCCTTCCTGCCACCCCCGCTATTTGGAGTTAGAGAAAAGATGAGACTGAGGAAGATCAGGGTTGGGGGTCATGTATATTGCTGCGGAAGCAGCCAGAGGGGGCATTGCTCACCGACCCTGCTCTGACAGTCTAGGGCAAAAAGTTTCCAGCCAATTGTGTGCTACAGCACGTAGACACCTAGAACTAAATGTATGCGAGCAGTGCTTCTCGAAGAAGGATGGATACACAGGTAACCCACTGATAGGCTGTTACTGTAGCCCTCTAGTTTAGTACTTCAGCTCTCTGAATACTGTGATTGTTCAAACCTTTGCCCAATCAAATGAGTTAAGTAACAGCCCCTGAAATTCAAAATCTTCAGTTACAAGTGGATGATCACTGAACTGTACTGGTGGGATAGAAAACTGCCTGAAAGGAGGAGAGGTCAATGGCTTACTAAAACAATAGGAATATGTTCTTAGCAGGGAGGAAGGGTGGATCTGAGGTCATGCAGCTTTCTCTGCCACTGGGACTACTCTGGCACCCTCCCAGAGAAGCACACCCAAGCTAACAAACACTGCTTTACAGAGAGCATATGGGATTGCAAATGGATGCTTTCCACAGTACCTTATCAATTAGAATCCAGCCTAAATTTTAGTCCTGACCACAAGCTTTTGTTAGCTGATGACTGACAGTTTTAGTGAAAAGAATCCATTTCAGTCCAGTTCCCAAAAGACTTATTTCACCCCCAGCATCTGCATCTTATGAGAAAAAGAGGCATGCATCAACAAGCAAGGGTAAAAGTAAATACAAGACTTTAACTAGGACAGGAATAATTCTAGCAGTGGGGATATCTTTAGGTTTTGAAATGCTTATACAACAGGTGACATGGCCCCACTTTGTGGAATAGGATTATATATAAAGCATTCTGGATACACCTTTATATAGTGGGGATTGAGGGAGACTTAGTTACTGAAAAGACTGTTACAAAAGCTTCAACAGAGGAAAGAAGGACAAATTACAGTAGTGTGGTGGAGATTATCTGCAGATTGCAGAGCTGGAAAGGAAAAGTGAAGGTTTCATATCAGTTAAATAAGGGGGCCTGTGGCACTCATAAAGACTAACAACTATCACATTAGCTTTTGTGGGTTTATTTCCTTCATCAGATGAATGATGAAGTGGTATTAAACTTGCAGAAGCTCGTGATAAAATAAATTTGATTGTCATTACAGTTGCCACAAGACGCTAGTCTGTTTTATTGAACTAGACTAACATATCTACTACCCTTCTGGAACTTGTAACTCAGGGATCGGCAACCCAAATGATAAAAAGAGCCATTTTTTAAAATTCCCTCAATAACCAAGTGTTTTGAGAGCCACAATGGGTATAGCCTGCTGCTTGAGGAAACTGGGCAAGGGCTCCTGCTGCAGGGTCCGCTGGTGGTGGGAGCCTGGAACTGGGATTGGGTTGCCCACAGGGTCCTGCAGTGGTGGGAGTCCAGAGCCTAGTGTGGGTTGCCTGTAGGTGCTTGTAGGGTCTCCTGCTTGCAAAGTTGGAGGGCCACAGAGCCCAGAGCCACAAGGGGGCAGCCAAAGAGCTGCATGTGGCTCTGGATCAGACGGTGCAGACCCCTGTTATAACTGGACCTTTTCAAGATGGTTCTGCATATTCACATTTGGGATACTGTGCCACCTCATGGCAGAACCCTCGCAGCACTATCAGCTAGAGCAGTGATTTTCAAATGTTTTTCCTTGGGACCCAGTTGCAAAGAATAATTTATGTCCATGACCTAGCAATTACATCTCTGAGCAATGCATTCCAGTCTTTTGGTGGCGGAAGCAGGGGGTGCCACAACCCAGTACCTGAAGGTCTTCAAGCCAGTACTGGCTCGTGACCCTAAATTTGAAAACCACTGAGCTAGAGTCCCTCTGCTTCTTCCTTCAGCATTCCCATGTACTGATTGCAAGGCTAGAGAGGGGTGATAGTGCTCTCTCCACTGCTGTTCTTGGTGGTTTCTTCCACCACAAGCCCAGAGACACAAGAACATGGACTAGCAGGAAAGGAAGGATGGGAAGTGTGACTATGTGGAGCCATGTTGGAGTCCAGTTACAGCAATAAGTAACCATCATTGCTTCTTCCAGCTTGCAGGAAAGATTGATAAGGAGTGGTGAAACTGTACTAGAGGAAGGAAGAGTCCTAGCATGTCCTTGGGCCTGCTCTAGGAGTCAAATCCAGAGCACACTGTTTAGTGAAGGTGTGTCCCAAAACCAAAGTTGCAGCTCTGTATGTCTCAGCCATGGTAGCTGCCTGAGACAAGTGAAGGAAGCACAACTGTACAGGAACATTGGAAAATCTAGGGAAGTATACACACCTTTGCTAGTCTAAGAACACTGCAATACATTGCTTGATTGACCAGGAACTAATCTGAGAAGCTGTATGCCCAGCATTGGGCTTGGCACACAAAACAAAGCAGTTCTGATGTTTTATGAAAATTCTTAGTTCTGTTCATGCATCTTCTAACATCCAATATATAGAGTACAGATTCTCCTTTTGTAAACTATGGCCTAGGGGGAAAAACTGATTGACTGACTGATTAATGAGAAAAATCAGACACTACTTCTGGCAGGAATCAAGGACCAGGCCTAAGCATTCGTGCTTATGAAAAAAAAGTAAAAGGTAAGCATGTTCTTTCTGCTTGACCATCAGTACAGAAAGACTGATGTTCTGAAGCATTGTGATTAATAACCAAAAACACTGTCCCAACCTGGACTGTAGACCTGGAACATTCAGTGCTGTATAAGTCTGCTTGCTTGCTGGGTACTCACATTGTTTGTGGCTGCCATTTACCCCATGAGTTCCACAGGAATACTGTTACCCCCTCTGCAGGCAGCTTTGAGTCTTTGACATTGTCTCACTTTGGGAAACCTCTTCTCTGGCAAAATAGCTCTCCCTTTACTGAGTCTAATATGGTGTCTATCAAAGGAATCCTTTGTGCAGGGCAGGACTGACTTTGGAAGGCTGAGAAAAAAAGTGTAAGTCTAAGAAAATACTAATCATAGTGGCCAGCAGCAAACTGGGCACAAGATGGGTACTGAAGTAAGAGAACCCTTCAGAAAGTATCTGGTATAGTCTGTCTACCTTCTTAGAGATAGCTTGACAAGAGGGTGGATTGGACCCCATAGATTTGGCTGACTAACTACCCATCTAGGATGGGGAATGACATCTTACTCTAGTCTAGACAGTAGGCATAATCACGAGTGGCTGTAGGCTAGTCTATTGGTTAAGCTGCTAACCTGTGACTGCTGAGACTAGCATTCAATTTCCTGTTCTGCCAAACTTTGTGCAAGCTTGGGCAAATCACCTGAGTTTCTCTGCTGCACTTTCTCATCTGTAAAATGGAGTTAATAATTCACAGGGGCATTGTACAGATAAATACATTAAAGGGTGTGATATGCTATGGTAATAGGGGAGGTGGAGCACAAATACCTTGCATATACTCCAGCAATTATGAGCAAGGTAACATTTATATTGTGGTTACTTCAGGCTGACAGTTGCATTAGGACTGCTTAGAGGAAGCTTATCCATGGAAAAGAGAGGAGAAAAGATTTAACATGCAATCATTAATACCAAAATTTGAAAGAAAGATGAGCTTTGACTAGAAATGGAAAAGGGCTAGGTGTATCAGTATCTCTCTGGTACTCAAAAGGAGGAGATGGAAGCAAACACTTCAGTAGAAGGCGAAATACTTGGGGAAGCAGTGAGAACTTTGGTATCCATGGACCAGAGCATAGTAAGTCCTCTCCATGTTGACTGAGCCAAAACTAGAACTTCACGTAGGAGACATTTATTGACACACAATATTTCATAATCACTGCAGAAACTTCACTTAAAATGCATAAATTCTACAGATTAGTGCTGCATCAATCAATCATTTAGCAGGGCTGGATCTAACCTGATTTATTCACTAAATTCAGAGTTTATTTGAACAGATTTACATACATTTATTAATTAACACAGTTACAGCATTTTCCAGAAATGTACAGAAAATAGAGGTGGAAGAAAGGAATACTATTCTGTTGTAAAGCCTATCTTCATAATCCTGTCATACTCTTCTCAGGTGTTCTTCATTTCTGCCATGATCAGAAAACTACTCTGGCAAGTTCAAACAGGACCTGCAGATTAATGAATACAAGTATTAATAAGGATTTGCATAGTGCAAGTTCTCTTGAATATACAAAAGAGGTTAAGGGTAAAACAAACAATTTGAAAAGGTGGGCTATAGCTGCAAACTGAAAGAAAAGCCTAAGTGACAATACATAAAATCAAAACTGAAAACTTATCCCCCCACAGAGACTACAAAAGCATAAAGTATTCCAGGATATTTCAGATCATGGTGTGTGATTATACCACTGCATATGTAACCATGCAACAACAGATGGAATCTGCACCTTAATATCTTCTTTATTTTACTTCCTTTTTCAAAGTGATGATTGAAAGTGTGGCACCTGACCACCCAAACTAACCTCTATAGTGATGAGTATAACTACCATCCATTCCAAGCGCAGGGCATGTTTCTCATTCAGGTGGTTTCGCATCAGATCTGTCAGCTCCATGCAGTGCTGAAGTTTCTCATTCATTACCTGTAGCAGAAACAAACAAGGAGAAACATACACTTTCAGCTGAAGTGTCTACACACTTGCAGAAAGCCTGAATTAAACAAATTCTGCTAAGTCATTAAGGAAAGCTAACCCAACCCAGAAAATGTCTTATCAACGTGGCTGAATTTAAAGCTGTTTTGTTCCCAGGCTGATACAGATTTTTCCCTGTGCACCTTGTGGTACCACACACAAATACAGTAGCAGGATTTTTAATGAAAGCTTTGAAGCTGGTCTGTCAATTCATTAACATGCTCTATGAAGACAAATAATGTTGAGTAAAAATACAGGTTCATAGGAGCGAAGCTTAAATACAATTATTAGTCCATAGCTTAAAACCCTAAAAATACAAGAAATTAAAGTATGGAAGCACAACTCACAGGGGTGAGTTGAGAAAATAATTCAAATTCCTTATTATGACCTGAAGCAACACAGTCAAATTTGCAAATAAATTACAGCTCAGCAGCTTCTCTTTGAGGCCTTGAGCTGTTATTCATTTGCCTGAGCACAGCAATTAGTAAATTAGTGGAGTGATCATGAAGACTGAAATGCTGACCCACTGGTTTTAGAGTGTTGTGATTTCTGATATCAGAGACTGTCCTGTTTGTCCAATATATACGGTGTGGGGGCATTTCTCGCACATGATGGCATAAAATCACATTGGTGGATGAGCAGGTGAATGAGCCTTTGATCGAGTAGCTGTTGTTATTGGTCACTCCACTATTTACTAATTATTCTGCTCTCAGGCAAATAAATAACAGATCAAGGCTTCAAAGTGAATCTACAGAACTCTACCTTATTTGCAAATTTGACTGTGTTGCTTCAGAGCTAAATAGGGATGCTGGATTATTTTCTAATTACAACAGGTGATTTGACCTCATCTTTAGAGCCCTGTGCGGATACAAATAAGTGGATCCGTATCCAACCTGCATCCGCAGGAAATAGTCCACGGGCAATGTTCCCTCTAAGCTGCACGGCCACACGGCTGCGCAGCCCGGCACAGCCCCCCCATGCAGGGAAGGCTGCCAGCCGCGCAGGGCCGGCAGCCAAAGGCCCTGCTCAGAGCTACTGTGGGGCAGGGAGTTATTAAAACTCCCACCCAGAGAAGCTCTAACGGAGCATGGGCCCGTGCGGGGGGCCAGCACAGCGAGCAACAGGAGTTGCTCAGCTGCCGGAGGCTCTTAGAGGGAACACTGGTCCACGGATATCTGTGTTGAATCCGCGGATGCAAATACAAAGCAGATATCTGCGGATATTTGCAGATTTGCAGGGCTCTACTCATCTTCCTCTATATGCTGTTCCCTAGTGTTTGAATCTTAACAACTGTTTTGATTTGCTGTTACAGTGTAACCTGATCCTATGGGAAATAAAAAACAAAAACAAAACCAAGGAGTCTTGTGGCACTTAAAGACTAACAGATTTATTTATTGCATGAGCTTTCGTGGGAGAAAATCCCACTTCATCAGACGCTTTGAAGAGGGAGAACTTATCAAATGGGATGAAAATAAATGCAGGAGAGTGTAAGACATGGGATCAGATCACACTGCAACAACAAATCAAAGCATTTGTAAGGATTCAAACTATCTAGGAAACAGCACACAGAAGGTGGGTGAAGTCAAATTACCTCTTATAATGTGAAAATGCTTTCACACCATCAATCTGCATATTCTTTGAATTTCAGCTGGTCCTCTTTGAAGTCTTGATGTCCCATTGATTTTCTTGAAGACCATCGTTAACAAATCATCAATGGAGTGATTAGGAAGATGGAAGGGCTCAGCAACTGCACCCATGCCTTATACACTGGACAAACAAGACAGTCCCTACGCAGAAGAATAAATGTGCACAAAACTGACATCAGAAATCACAACACAAAAAACCCCCAAAACCCAACAGTTGCTGAGCACTTCCATCTTCCTAATCACTCCATTGATGATTTGTTAACAATTGTCCTCAAGAAAATCAATGGGACATCAAGACTTCAAAGAGAAACAGCAAAAATTCAAAGAATATGCAGATTAGATTGTGTGAAAGCAGGCCTGAATCATGACTATGGATTCTTTTCACATTATAACAGGTAATTTGACTTCACCCTCCCTCTATGTGCTGTTTGCTAGATTTTGAATCCTTACAAATGCTTTGATTTGCTTTGCAGTATGACCTGATCCCATGTCTTACACTCCCCTGCATTTGTTTTCATCCCATTTTGTAAGTTCCCCCTCTTCAAAGCATCTGATGAAGTGGGATTTTCTCCCACGAAAGCTCATGTGATAAATAAATTTGTTAGTCTTTAAGTGCCACAAGACTCCTTGCTTTTTTTTGCTTTACTATGCTAACACAGCTGCCCGTTTGGAAGTGATCCTATGACTTACATTTCTCTGCATTTATTTCCTTCCATTCTGTAAACTCCCCCGTCTTCAAAGCATCTGGCAAAGTAGGACTGCCACAAGACTCCTTGTTCGTTTTGCTGTGAACAGTGATCTGAGTGATTTACTGGGAGTAACGTGAAGTGGTGTCTTCCAACACAACTCTGGAGAGTGGGAGTTTCCTTATCTTCCACAACATACGCCTCAAGCCCATTCAGCATTCGTACAGTTACTGTCTAAAGACTCTAGACTTTATCATTGCCTTTTAACTTCAGCAGCTGCATAATGCAGTTTGGGTTTGAGAAAAAATATCCAGCTCTTCTTCACAGAACTCTTCTTACCCTTTGGTGTCCAATAAAACTCCTTTTGTTGCAACCAATGCTGACTGGGAAACAAAGTTCCTCAAATGGAAGATATTTAAGGTATCCCAATAATTCAAAGATTTCTGATATTAATAGGGTCTGGTTTCATTTTCAGTTGTATCTCAGTAATGGTTTATTTTTTCCCCCTTCTATAACTGTCACTGACTGGGACTAAGAACCTGTAACTTTCACTGAAGTCAGTGCTGGCTGATCTCTGGTTAGGCTCTTAAATATGTAACTTACTGTAAGCAGCATGCTCACCACTTTACTACTCTTATTTTATCAGTCTATTAAAGTGCAAGGAAATTTTTCTTTGGTTTAACTAAAAAGATTGCTCTTCTCTGAGTGCTTGCTCATGTCCATTCAGTTATAGGTGTGTGCATGCCTCTGTGTATAGCTTTACTAGAATCTTCTTCCCCATAGCAGTATCTGTAGGGTGGCTTTGGTGCCCCTGGAGTCCTGCAGTATCAGGCATTGCCAGTACTACACCCACCCAGTTCCTTCTTTTTTGCCTGTACAGTTGCTGGAAATCCCCTCTTGCTCCAGCAAGCACTTGCTGTTTGCACCTTTGTTCTCAGTTGATAGTTTTAGTTTAGTTTAAATACCTGTTTCTTGTCCTTAAGTAGCGTACTTAGAGTAGTGTTAGTGGGGTAGTCCTGGCTGGGTTTGACATATTTTGCACAGATCCCTGGTCTGCTCTCCCTGTTGAAATTATTTAAAACTTTATTTAAAAGCTCAGAAAAATGCTCTTTAATATAAATCAGGAAGACAAAGGCTAGTTATTTGTCATGGACAAAAATGGGAAAGCATCATGACTTTATCACAGCAAAAATGCAGATCACAAACCCACAGAAAATGATGTAACTTGAAGGTTCCTATTATTTTGCAAAAAATATCTTTTTGCAGTAAACAATATTGAACTTATTACTATTTTTTAAAACCATTAACAAAAAATGGAGGTCACTCTCCCAATCTCTGCTTTACTGGACAGAGTCAAATTTATTAACAACCCAGGGAGTAGTCTTGCTGAGCAGATGGCTAACCAGAGTTACAAAGACTTGTTATGGGTGAGGGAGAACATCTTAATTGCCCAAAACTTACCTTAACTCTGCGATTAATGCTGAGATACTGACAAGTTTTGTCATAAAGCCCTTCAAGGTTCTCTCTGTCCCAATAGAAGTCAGGAGTCATCAGCAGGTCTGAACTCAGATTTATACGGTGCCTAAAAAAAGATGACAAGTTCCAAAGGGATAGCCAGGTCAGTCTAGTTCAGCAAAACAAGGGGTCTAGTGGCACTTTTGAAGAGTAACAAATTTATTTACTGCATGAGCTTTCGTGGAAGAAAATCCCACTTCGTCAGAAACTTGAAGATGAAGAACTTACAGAATGGGAAGAAAATAAATGCAGGGAAGTATAAGTAATAGGATCAGATCAGACTGTTACAGCAAATAAAAGCAGTTGTTCAGATTCAAACAGTGGAGAACAGCATATTAGAGCAGTGCTTTTCAAACTTTTTTCTTCCTCAGGACCCAGCTGATAAAATCATTTATGCCCATGACCCAACAGTTACATCTTTCAGCAATGCATCCCAATCTTTTAGCAGCGGCAGCAGGGGGCACCGCAGCCGACGACTGTGGAGTCTGTGATCCACTATTGGGTCCTGACCTGTGGGTTGAAAACCACTGTTTTTGAGGGAGATGAGGTACAAAGAAGGCAAAATCACCTGTTTAATAAGAAAACCCCCTCACCATATGAATTCCAAAGATGGTTACAGTAGTTCAAAGTTTCTTTGGTGATTAAAGGATCAAATATTTATACTGCTATTTCAAAGCAACCATTAAAGCTTATCAAGTTTTCTACCAATTTCCACAGTGCTTCTTTATTTTAAAAACATCGGCAGAAATTGTATAATGAATTTCCCCTTTTTTACCACAGAAAATACAAATCAGGGGACAGAAGAGTAATTCTACACAATAAGAATTATTTAAAATGGTTCTGAGAATACTAAAAGTCATTAGACCCTCATGAATGAGTCGCTTCTTGCCATACAGCAATGTAAGTATAGACAGTTGGTTCTGCAATAAATAAACTTATTGCAACAGAACGCTTAGGTCTGAGATGCTGAGCACCTACAACAATAGACTTGAGTGTGGAGCACCATTCCAGGCCAAGACTTTTGTCAAAACAATGTCAAATTTACTTTCTAGCGTCTCCCACCTCCAGCACAAAACTTTTCAATATTTGTTATCAGGATCACTAGCTATTGTTTTCCTAGCTTACAGATAATAAGATCTCTAGGTGTGGATATGAAATCCAGAGTTCTGTAAGTAATGTACATATCACAGCTATGTATCTTCATAAAGTCTTGTTTACCCCTTTCACCTATTATTGTACTGATTTTAAGTTGAATTGGACATATATAGTCATGTATTACAGATAGCCATGAGCTATTTGTAAAAGGAATAATTTTTATCACAGTAAAATTCTTCTTACTGTTCAACAATAAGCTTTGAATCAACACAGGGGTCTCAAACTCAAATCACCACAAGGGCTGCATGAGGACTAGTACAGGGCCACAAGAGGACTAGTACGTTAGCCTGAGGGCAGCACCACTGAAACCTTTTCATACAATGCTGTTGCAAGTATTGGTAACAATAGTGCCATTGTGGGCCGCAGGATATAGCTTTAGGGGCCGCATCTTTGAGACACCTGCTGTAGGGACTCCTCTAGTGTCTCAACACTGCTTCTAATCATCCACTTGTATACTTTGTGAGCACTGAGTGAATCACTGTGGTCATCTAGTCTGACCCTCTGTGTAACACAGGGCATAGAACGTTCCCAAAATAATTCCTGTTTGAACTAAAGCGTATCTGTCTTTTAGGAAATCAATAGATCTTGACTTACAAATTGTCATTGATGGAGAATCCAGCATGACCATTGGTAAACTGTTCCAAAGGTTAATTACCTTCACTGCTAAAAAAGTACGCCTTATTTATCAGTCTGAATTTGTCTAGCTTCAGCCTCCAGCCACTGAAGTCTATACGTTTCTTTGCTAGACTGAAGACCCCATTACTGAATGTTTGTTCCCCATGTAGATACTTATGAGATCAAGTCACCTCTTAACTTTCTCTTTACTAAACTAGACAGACTTGGCTCCTTGAGTCTTACCACTGTAAGGCTTGTCCCTCAACCATATAATCATGGTCACAGATGTTTTCTTTCACCTGGGACTCTAAGAATCTACTAATATACTTTGAAATGACAGGGCTTGAACTCTTTAAAAAAAATTACCGTAAGGCAAATAGTTCTCCAATTTTCTGCATTACATCAGCATGAGAGAGTTTCACCTTTCTTCTTGACTTTAATATCTGCGGAGAAAATAGTGATAAATTATTAGCCAAAGATAACTTATTTTATTTAAGCTCAATTAAAAAAATGAGTCCTATACTCTCAGTAAAGTGTCAGTTGTTCAAATTATTCCTTCTAGTGTGCTCTACTGCACATTTATCACACTGAATTTCATGTGCTACTCTGCTGCCCATTTACTACACATTCTTTAGTTAGTTTGGGGATTACCACTGTGTCAGGAGACAAAGGTGTGTCACAAAGAGCTGGAAGGTGTATCACAGAAAACTGGCAGCTCAGCTTGGGGCTCCTGCCGCCCACTGCTCTCTGCTGCTACAAATAGCCCACTCCTGCTGCACAACAGAGGCAGTAGCCAGGGCCAGATGAGTAAAGGAAATTAGGGGCTGCAACCCAGAAATCCTGAGCTGGGGAGGGAGGTGCACCACCCGCCCCGCAAAAATAAACCCAGCCCTATCGAGCCAGACTGCCAAGACTGCCTGTGCTGGCTTGACTCTGTCTCCATTCCAGTCCTGGAGTGCTCCATCCTCCCAAGTGCGACTGCCACCGGCAGATTATAGTTAGTGTGTCATGCATGGGAACATCATCTACCAGGTATGTTGCTATGGCAAAAAGGTTGAGAACCACTGACCTAAATAATCTGACAAGTTCCAAAGGGGTAGCCATGTTAATCTAGTTCAACAAAACAAACAAAGAGTGCAACAGGACCCTTGGTTTGTTTTGCTAAATAATTTGGAAACCTGTTATGTCATATCCAACTGGTTGACCTTTTTCTAGATCATTGACAAATATATTATACACCACCACTCCTAACACAGACCCTTTGAAAACTCCCCCTTAAACTTCTGCCAGGCTGAAAACAGATCACTTATTTCCTTCTGTTCTGCTTTGTCTCTATTCAGTTTCTAATGACAGAACTTTATCTCGTATCCTGTAACTACTAAGCTCTCAGTGTTTTCATCTAAGACACTAAAAAATGGGGGGGGAGCGGGGGGGCCCGGCAATAAATTAGTTTTAAAGGCTAAGGATTTCCACCCTTTCCCTGGTGAAAGAAGTCACCAAGTTGTGCCTCCAGTGCTGTAGTTTCTACATAGGTGGTACGTGATATTACAGTCTTGATTTAATTAAAATCAGAGGAGAGCTCTTTACCTGAGGTATTCATATTTGAGGTTTCAATCAAGTTCTGCACTTTGATTTAGATTAGAGATGCAGCACTATAGTGCTGAATTTTGAAAAGGCAGACACTTGACTGCCTATGCACATACATGTTCTAACAGCTACAGAGCACCTGTGTGAAAACATTTTTGCATGCAGACAATCACCTCCTCTAAAAAAATGTTTTTGCTGTCTTTTCTTATTCTGTCCACTGCAGATGCCTTGGGCTTCTACACCTAATATGGCTTTACAGTCAAATCTAATAGCCATTGAAATGCTCTCCAGTATTTCTTTCTAGATTAAAATCATTCTTTATAAATAATTAAAACCCTCAAGTAAGCAGAAGTTTCACCTCAGGAATTGACTGGATAGATTCTACAAAATTATCCAACGATGATTCCCAAATGGCCAGTTTTACTGCAAACAAAAAAAAACAAAACCCAATACAGGACATTATATCTCATGTGTTTTCTCTGATTTTCAAGTAACCATAAAATATAGTGCCCATCTGTCACCATTTCAAGATTCCATTACATTGTACTAAACTATTTATGACTTGAATTATTTAAATAACCAGCTATTCAAACAAATATCACTAGCTAATTAGTTTAAGACTATAAATATACATTATCATTGTAGCTGTACAAGGCTTGTGTTAGAATAACTGATCTGGGAGTTGTCTGACACTGCTCTGTAAATGCAGAGAGTCAGAACAAGCTTTCTGAGGTGGTAGTGTTAATATTTATTTTAATGAGAAATTTTCTACTGTTTTTGGTGACATTGGTGTTTATAAAAGGTGTAGAAGAGATGAAACTGGATAAAGAAGTCTTTTGTTTATCTACAGAAGATGTTCAGCATGGACAGTGGCAGTGCAGGCTTTCTTACAACACCCACTCAATATGCTTCAAGTCAAAACTGCTGCTATCTTCTAGTTCATCTAACAACTAAAATAATGTTTAGGGCTGGGAAAGGGAAGAAAATAGGAAAGAGAAGTAAACTGAAAAAAAGGATGTTTCTTCAAGCATGTTGTTTTTACCTGTGACAGAAGTCGAACTTCAATTTTCAATTATAAGTTAAAAACTATGGCTGTAATTTTCCCATTGAGTCCCTTGCAACTTATGGGCACGCCTCAGTTTAATGAATGAAAGTTACCCATGTAAATGTGCACGTACGTGTGTGTGTATAAGTTTACTTAAAGACATTATCTCCCTCTTATTGTATATATCCACATTTGTGGTGCCATTTCACGATGTTGTGTATAACTGGACACTACATAAAGTATTAGCTTACCCGAAAGGCAAAGAGCATTTGAAAAGGCAAATTTCTGCAGAATTACTTCATCAATATCCAGGTCGCAATTCAACAAGATTTCTCCTTTGTGGAGCTTTGACTGCCCCCTGTTAAAAAAGACAGGTATTTTCATTGACTAAGCCACCTCTGCAATGAATACTCAGGGTAGAATCCTATACTCCAGGAAACTACTCATTCACCCCTTTAAAATTCAAAAATACGGATATATATGACTGCTCCCCCTACTTTGCATTTTGCTCTGTCATGATTAAAGCAGGAAAACCCCCACCAAGAGTCATTTCTTTAAGCTGTGCCCCAGCAACTCGTCTGCAAAAAAACCAGCCAATGGCTCAGATATCTCCTGAGTTAGCTCCTTGAATATTCTAGTATTCAAGTTGTTGCTATAGATTCTGTAGTTGTCTGTAAGCCCAGCAATGATGGCCGAGGAAGGAGTACTGCAGAAAGAGATCTGGGTGTCATAGTGGACCACAAGCTAAATATTAGTCAACAGCGTAACACTGTTGAGAAAAAAAATAAAAATAAAATACCCATTCTGGGATGTATTAACAGTATTGTAAGTAAGACACAAGAAGTAATTCTTTCATTTTACTCTGCCCTGATTAGGCCTCAACTGGAGTACTGTGTCCACTTCTGGGTGCTTCATTTCAGGAAAGATGTGGGCAAATTGAAGAAAGTCCAGAGAAGAGCAACACAAATGATTAGAGGTCTGGAACACCTGACTTATAGGGAAGACTGAAATAGCTGGGTTAGTTTAGTCTGGAAAAGAGGAATGAGAGAGGACATAACAGTTTCAAATACTTAAGAGGTTGTTATGAGGAAGAGGGGTGAAAAAACTTCTTCCCCTTCACTGTTGATGATAGGACAAGAAGCAACGGGCTTAAATTAGAGCAAGGGAGGTTTAGGTTTGACATCAGGAAAAAATTCCTAACTGTCAGGGTGATTAACCACTGGAATAAGTTGCCTAAGCAGGTTGTGGAATCTCCATCTTTGGAAGTGTTTAACAGCAAGTTAGACAAGCACCTGTCAGGGATGGTTTAAGGGGGTACCTGGTCCTACCACGAGTGCAGGGGACTGGATTTGATGACCTCGCATGGTCTCTTCCAGTTTCTGTGATTCTAACTGCAGTACTACTACTAGAGGAATTCAAAGAAACAGCAGTACTATGAACTTCTCCTTCTCATTCCTTCCTCTCTCTTCTTGTGCTTTCTCTTTCTACTTCATTGCTCCTGTTTTCTTCTCTTCTCTTCTGTTCTGTCACTCTGCTTCCACTCCTCTCCCTTCCAGCTATTGTGTTATTCCCCCAACAGATCTCATCAATGTGCTGGGAGCAAAGTAGAATTTATAAGTTCTATGAGGTATCAGGTGACTTGCACAAGTCCCACTTGAGAGTCTGGAAAGTACCCAAAATGTAAAGTACAAACACTGGTGAAGGAGAAGCTGACAACAGTGGAACAATTCAATAGATATAGATTCAATAATCTACACATTCATTTTTCCATTGGCTATGAAAATTGCCAGCTTATTTAACAGCACCGTAGTACAGATTACAATGTTTTATGAAATAGCACTGATTTGCAATGAAAAATCTTTCTGTACCAGAACTTCAGCTCATGATCTCAATTTAACAAGTAATTTAACATGTAACTGAGTCAAGGACCATCATGTCTTCTGCCATGGTATGCCTCTTTTAACCCTACTAGGAACTGAGGCATTTACATTATACTTCAGTGTATCTAAAGTGGCAAATACTCCAAAAGAAGACCACTCTGTATAAAAGCTGTTTCAGTATGCATCTTTATATCTGTCATCATCAGGTGCACAGTGTTTTTGTTTTGAAGAATCCTTTCAAAGAGCACCTATTTTGAAGACCATTTTTAATAGTTTTGTAAGATCAGTAAATAATCAAATCACAAGTAATGCTGCAAAGCTATATTTTAAAAGAAACTTGAATGCAGACTACACATCAAGATCTATGGATTTAGTATTTGCAGCCCATATTTACCTCCCAAAATACTCATCTTACTCTTTTGAAAAGAGATAGGAAGGACTGTTTTTGGATGCATAAAAAAGGATGCATAAAAATGCTTACTCTCCTTTCCTATAATTAATCTCTTCATTCTCCCAGTGAACCAGTGCAACTTCATAAGGCTGAATTTCATGCCGCTCCAGCACTTGCATTATATTCTTCATCTAGGAAAAGAATGATTGTACATTATTCAAATGGTTAGCAAATTCTACACAGCTGCCCAGTCTAAGCTTTCAAATATCTAGTACGTTAAATTAAAGTAATATGCCAATATTTATTTGGATAATGTTAAAGATGTGCTGAAAAGACCTTTTTGTATCAGGATAAAATAGTAATTTTAATATTCTTCTATATATTGACAATTTGTGACTGGACTGAAGGATTAGTTTTATGGTGAGAGAACATGGCAGGGGGTCCAAAGATTTGGGATCTCTTCCTAGCTTTGATACAGACTTAAAATATGGTCTTTGCAAGTCATTTTTACCTGCATGCAAAGAATACCTATATAATAAAATGCCAGGAATGTCACTCTGCGTCACGCTATTATCTCTACAGAGTCAGTGATGGAAATAGCTACAAGCATTGTGGAGGGCTCTTCTTGTTCTGAATATTGCCAGGTTGAATCACCACTGGGTTTCTCAGTCTGTTACCATCTGAATTTTCAAATCCTCAGCCATTTTGACTGCATAAATTATACCCCACACTACAGTAAGGCATATATCTTTGTCAAGCCAAGTCCTAAATCATTGTGATATCAGAGGTTACACAACCCATTCACCATCATTACTCAACAGCTAATTTAAATGAAGCAATTTCTTTGGTTGTATGGAGGAGACAACAAAGATAGTTGACTACGTGGCCCAAATTCCACCTGCACAAACTAACACATCTGCCACTGCACCACCCTCTAGAAACAAATCAACACAACCATTACCTTAAAGCCTAAAATGCCTGAAGCAATGGAAACACGTATTAGTATGGTTAGACCTCCCTTCTGTTAGAATGTCATTGAGTTTTATCATACTGGAGTCACAGTCTGTTACTATCCAATTTTAAAGTTCTCAGATATTTTTGGCTTTTTTACATAAATAATTTTACAAATTACACCCCAATAATAGCACAGAGTTTCAGTCTTCTAGTCATTGATGCATTTACATATAGCCCATTATAAAGCAATCGTCAGCCATATCCATTTATTAAATACGTTCAATAGAGAGTCATGCATACTGCTAGACTGTAGAAGATTTTAGTTTGCATCTGCCTTCTGCAGGTGGGTCCATTCTGCAGCATCGGAGTATAAGATGGGCAACTCGCTTACTGTATTCTTTACACATCTAAGATCCTCAGTCATTTCAGTGAAAGTTCTGAATTCACCAGGAATGCAGACTTGGGCTCAAAGGCTGAAAACAGCTTCGCAAAGATGCTTGATCTGTCAGTGCATGTGGTCCCCCACTAATGTTCCCTCTGAGCCGGTGATGCAGCTGAGCAAGTTCCCTGCCGGTTCCCCTACCCCCACCAGGCCCCCTCCTTGCTCCCCACAGGCTCCGCTCCCTGAGTGCATCCATAACTTGCTCAACTGCATCATCAGCTTACAGTAGGGGTCTCAAATACGCAGGGCGCATGTGGCCTTAGGAATTACAGCCTGCAACAGAGCTGGAATTCAGGGGACACCAACCCCTGTGGTCCACTCCCCGCCGGCTGGGAGTTGGCAACTGAGCTGCAGCTACCTGCCTTCCACCCAGAAGCTCTGTCACATCACTTCCGAGCCAGGCCGCGCTTCACCCTGCTCAGGTCGATAGTGTTTTTCCCACCCTCTAGGCTGGATCTCCCTGCCTCCACTGCACAGCAGCCAGGCCGCTCTGAGCTGGCCCTGGCCTACCCCCACACAAGTGAGGCCCCGGCTGGGGCTGGCCTCCAGACAGTGTGGCTTGGCCGGCCGGGGTGCAGGGCCATCTCCTGGAGATGGCTTGGGGTCCCTGGCCACAGCCAGGGCAGTGGCCTCAGCTGGCTCCTGGAGGGCAGCTGAGAGCTGGGCAGCCCTTTCCATTTCTGGCTTTCTTTCTCTTCTTTTTTTCTGCTTTTCTTTCTGTCTTTGTCTCTCCTTCCTTCTTCTTTCAATTTTTTTCTTTGTTTTTCCTTTCTCTCTCCCCCTTTCTTGTTTCCTTCCTTGTTTCTTTTCTTTCTCTTCCCTCCTTCCTTGTTCCTTTTTTTTCTTTTCTTTCCTTCACTCTCTCTCCCTTCCTTCTCTTCCCTTCCCTCCTTTTCTTCCTTCTCTCCTTTTTTAAAAAAAACTTAATTTTTTTTATTTTAATTAAAAGCTGTCTAAAACTTAAATTTCAATTAAAATTCATACAAATTCAACCAATTAAATCCAATTAATTAATTCTATTTTCAATCATTTTGAATTCAATTAATTATTTTGTTCAAAATGAGCTTGCAGTGTGATGCTGTGGCCAAAAGGGGCTAATATGATCCTTGGCATTATAAACAGGGGAATACCGAGTAGGATAGGAGAAGTAAAATTAACTCTGTATTTGGCACTGCTGTGACTGTTCCTGGGATACTGTCAGCAATTCACGTGTGTATATTTCAAGAACAGTGTTGAAAAATTGGAGAAGGCCCTGAGAAGAGCCATGAAATTGATTAAAGGATTGAGAAACATGGCTTATGGTGGGGGGCTCAAGGAATCCCATATATTTAGTTACAAAGAGAAAGTTAAGAGGTAATTTGATCGTTCTATAAATTCTAAGATGCAGAACAGAGATTTGAAATAATGAGAGTCTTACATCTAGAAGACAAATGGTATAACAAGATCAAACAATGAATTTGAAGCCAGACAAAAATCAGACTAGAAATAAGGCATAATTTTTTTAAAAAATGACAGTAATTAGCCATTGAAACAACTTATTAAGGAATCTGATGGATTCTCTCTCATTGGAAATTTTAAAATCAGGACTGGGTCTCTTTCTAAAGAGATGCAGATCAATCAGAACCAGTGGACTTGAGGCTGGAATTCACTGAAGAAAGTCAACTAGATGATCACAATTATACTTCTGGTCCTTAAAAATCTATTAATCTAATTGTACAAAGCTACATTTGCTTGCGGAGACCATGAAGCACTGTACCACTTTCTAACTTATCATAAAAAGTCTGATATGGGATCCTGCATACAAGATTTATAAGAATAAACCAGTCCAAATTAACATTTACCAGGGTAACCAGAAAAGTTAACATATAAAAAAGTGCATCTATAGCATCTCGCATCCCAGAGCTTGCGAACAGGGGACAGCAAACAGGGGAGTTTGCGAGGGAGTTTGGGGAGGAGTTTGGTGAGGCCAGGATGGTGAAGAGGAGCCGTACTGCTGGAGCCAGTGCCCCTGCTATTTCCTTTAGCTCTGTTTCTACCCAGACAGAGTGTCTGACGATGGAGATCTCCACCCAGATCCTGGTGTGGATTTGCAAGGACTGTGGCCTTCATTTTCCTGCCACTGATGATCAGGCTAGGGAGATGAGCCTATGTGATAGGTGCCTTCTGGTGGCATCTCTCCGCAAACAAAAAGGAGAGCTACAGGAGGAGGTATCACGCCTCAGGGGTATCTATGCCCTAGAAAAGTTCCTTGACAGTGTCCACGATGAGACCTGCAAGGAGGAGGTCCCTATCCCAGTACCAAGGGCTACTGCCACAGCTCTGGAAATGGATGGGATGCCTATGGCAGAGGGAGGAAAGTGGCAGCTGGTCACCTCTGGTAGTAGACGGTGCTCCACGCCTGCTCACATCCCACCATCCCTTGTGGTGAGGAACCGTTATGCGGTGCTGGACACGATGCAGGAGGTAGAGGAGATGCCATCCACCCCAAAGGCTGGTCAGATCACAGCCACCTCACCTAAGAGGAAGCGTAGGGTTGTGGTGATTGGGGACTCCCTCCTAAGAGGAACGGAGGCACCCATCTGTTGCCCTGACAAGGCCTCTAGAGAGGTATGCTGCCTGCCAGGTGCCCGTATCCATGATGTAACGGAGGGATTGACAAAAATCATCCGCCCCTCAGACTACTACCCCATGCTGCTTATCCATGTGGGTACCAATGATACTGCGAGAGGTGATCCTCAGCAGATCAAAGGTGACTTCAAGGCTCTGTGAGTGAGGGTGAAGGAGTTTGGAGCACAGGTGGTGTTCTCCTCGATCCTTCCAGTCAAGGCTAGAGGCCTCAGGAGAGAGAGATGTATCCTGGAGGTGAATGCCTGGCTGTGAAGATGGTGTCGTCAGGAAGGATTTGGCTTCCTTGACCATGGAGTCCTGTTTCAGGATAGAGGATTGATAGGCAGAGATGGCCTTCACCTGTCCAAGAAGGGGAAGAGCATATTTGGGCACCGACTGGCTGACCTAGTGAGGAGGGCTTTAAACTAGGTTCAACGGGGGAAGGAGACCAAAGCCCACAGGTAAGTGAGAATGTGGGTGATCTGGGGGGAGGGATGGAACTTGGGGGGTGCTGGGACTGTAGCACCAGCAATAAAAGAGAAGGTAGTTGGAACATGGGGGGGGGAATCAAACAAATGTCTTAAGGGCTCTACTGAAGCCCCAGTACGCGAGGAGAGTGGGGGAGGAGAACTCCTAGAAAAAATGCAAGGAGGTTTATGTAAGAGAATTGGAAATCAACATGACAAAAATAGGGCAATCGGCCGGATATCTTAGGTGCCTATACACTAATGCGAGGAGCCTGGGAAATAAGCAAGAAGAATTGGTAATAATAGCGCAGACAGGGAACTACGATATCATAGGAATAACAGAGACGTGCTGGGATAGTCTGCATGACTGGAGTTCTGCCATGGATGGTTATAAACTGTTCAGGAAGGACAGGCAGGGAAGAAGAGGGGGAGGAGTAGCACTATATGTAAAAGAGCTCTATGACTGCTCAGAGCTCCATTATGGAAGTGGAAGTGTGCCCGTAGAAAGTCTGTGGGTTACATTGAGAGGGGAAAGCAACAAGGGGGATGTTGTGGTGGGGGTCTGCTATAGACCACCAGACCAGAAGCAGGAAGTGGATGAGGTGTTCTATGGACAACTAGCAGAAGCTTCTAGATCACAGGCCCTGGTGCTCATGGGTGACTTCAATTTCCCTGACATCTGCTGGGAGGCCAATACAGCACTGCATGGGCAATCCAGGAGATTTTTAGAGAGTGTTGGGGACAACTTTCTAGTACAAATGCTAGAGGAACCAACTAGGGGCCTTGCACTGCTCGACTTGCTGCTCACAAACAGGGAAGAATTGATCAGGGATGTAGAGGTAAATGGCAAGCTAGGCAGTAGTGACCATGACATGGTTGAGTTCAGGATGCTGATTAAAGGAAGGAAGGAAAGAAGCAAAACAAAAACCCTGGACTTCAAAAAAGCAGATTTTGGCTCCCTCAGGGAACTGATGGGCAGGATCCCTTGGGAAGCTAATCTGAAGGGGAAAGGAGTCCAAGAGAGTTGGCTATATTTTAAAAACACTCTGCTAAGGGCACAGGAAGTTGCCATTCCAATTAGGAGAAAGAACAAACATGTGAGGCAGCCAGAATGGCTTAGCAGAGAACTCTGCTCTGAGCTTAAACATAAAAAGGAAGCCTATAGGAAGTGGAAGCTTGGTCAGATGTCCAAAAAGGCATATAAAGATATTGCTAGGGACTGCAGGGATAAAATCAGAAAGGCCAAAGGACAAATGGAGCTGCGGCTAGCAAGGGACGTAAAAGATAACAAGAAGGGGTTCTACAAGTATATTAGTAACAAAAAGAGGATCAGGGATGGTGGAGGCCCCTTGCTGAATAGGGCAAGCATCCTTGTGACAAAGGATGAGGAAAAAGCTGAAGTGCTCAATGCATTTTTTGCTTCAGTTTTCACAGGCAGGGTCAGCTCCCAGCCCACTACCATGGGTGTGGCAGATGGGAGAGAAGAAGACAGGCCCTTGGTGATGGAAGGTCAGGTTAGGGACTGCTTAAAGAAGCTGGATGTGCACAAGTCCATGGGGCCGGACAAACTGCATCCAAGGGTGCTAAGGGAATTGGCCGACGAAACAGCCGCACCGCTGGCCGTTATCTTTCAAAACTCATGGAGAACGGGGGAGGTGCCAGAGGACTGGAAAAAAGCAAATGTAGTGCCTATTTTCAAGAAAGGGAAAAAGGAGGATCCGGGGAATTACAGACCAGTCAGCCTCACCTCAATCCCTGGAAAAATTATGGAGCAGATTCTCAAAGAATCCATCCTCACACACTCAGAGGAAAATGAAGTGATCAGGAACAGTCAGCATGGATTTACCAAGGGTAAATCATGCCTGACCAATCTCATTTCCTTCTATGAGCAGATGACTGGTTTTCTAGATGCGGGAAGCACCGTTGATGTCATATACCTTGATTTTAGTAAGGCTTTTGATAGAGTTTCCCACAGCATTCTCATTGGCAAATTAAGGAAGTATGGGTTGGATAGGTGGACTATAAGGTGGATAGAGAACTGGCTAGATCAATGGTTTCAGCGTGTAGGAATCAATGGTTCCATGTCTAGCTGGCAACTGGTCACGAGTGGTGTGCCCCAGGGGTCGGTCCTGGGGCCGGTTCTGTTCAACATTTTCATCAATGATCTGGATGATGGAATAGACTGCATTCTCAGTAAGTCTGTGGATGACACCAAGCTGGGGGGACCAGTAGACACGTTGGAGGGCAAGGACAGGATTCAGGGAGACCTAGACAAATTGGAACAGTGGGCCAATAGAAATCTTATGAGATTCAATAAGGGTAAGTGTAAAATCCTGCATTTGGGACAAAAAAACCCTATGCACTGCCACAGGCTGGGAAACATTCAGCTAAGTAGCAGCAGTGTAGAAAAGGACCTGGGGGTCATGGTGGATGGGAAGCTGGATATGAGTCAGCAGTGTGCTCTTGCTGCCAAAAAGGCCAATGGCATAGGGGGCTGCATCAAAAGAAGTATTACCAGCAGATCAAGGGATGTGATCGTTCCCCTCTATTCTGCACTGGTGAGGCCACATCTAGAATACTGTGTTCAGTTTTGGGCTCCCCACTACAAAAAGGACAGGGACATGCTAGAGAGAGTTCAGAGGAGGGCAACCAAAATGATTAAAGGGCTAGAGCACAAGCCCTATGAGGAAAGACTGGAAGCATTAGGCTTATTTAGTCTGCAAAAGAGAAGATTGAGGGGGGATATGATAGCAACCTTCAACTACTTGAAGGGATGCTCTAAGGAAGATGGAGCTCAACTGTTCTCGGTAGTAATGGAGAACAGAACGAGGAACAATGGTCTCAAGTTGCGGTTAGGGAGGTTGAGGCTGGATATTAGAAAAAACTTTTTTACCAGGAGAGTGGTGAAGTCTTGGAATGAGCTGCCAAGGGAGGTGGTGGAGTCTCCATCTTTGGAGGTGTTTAAGGCCTGGCTGGACAAAACCCTGACTGGGATGGTTTAAGTGGGAGTGGTCCTGCCTCTGGCAGGGGGTTGGACTAGATGACCTATGAGGTCCCTTCCAACCCTATGATTCTATGATTCTATGATATGTAACACTTTGTCACAAAAATGCTGTCACCTCTGGGGTAGAGATTACAATCACTTGGACAACTGGAACAAACATGCTGTTCAACAATGAAACAGTGGGATATTTTGTGCCAGAACAAATCCTGTTCCCGTGAGAAGCAGCATGGAATCATTAGTGACTAAACAGACCAGAAATCTACTTCTAAGGTGTCTCTCTAAAGATCCTCATGGAGTAAAACTGAGTCAGTTTAATTTAAAGAAAGTCTGCACTGACCTTTGTGGGGTTTAAAACGCAATACTAGAAGCATCAAATCTTAAACACTGGGCTAAGCCATCTACTCTACAGCTCATAATTGCTCTCACCTTGCCTCAACAACTTTTAGACTACATTTAAAATAATTATTATTTAGCAACCTTACAAAAGCAAGGAAATTCCAAGTTCAGACATATGATGTGATTTTCAGTCGGTGCTTGGCAGGCTCCCATTCCCTGAGAGCTGCAAGTGCTGGGCACTTCTGAAAAATAAGCCACTAATCTCTGTTCCAGCCCTCTTTTAGCGACTTAACTGCAGCACACTCGGGCCCAGGTTTTCAGTGCACCATCAGCCTGGCTTTCACTTGCATATGCATGTACA
Organism: Podocnemis expansa; assembly: GCA_007922195.1. Lineage (NCBI taxonomy): Eukaryota > Metazoa > Chordata > Testudines > Podocnemididae > Podocnemis > Podocnemis expansa. Next base: position 28,140,405 of record ML682021.1, read on the forward strand.
ACTCCCTACATACTTTTTTCTACCCTGAGTCACCCTGACCCCTTCCCTAATGCTGCTGGCTCCCCCTGCTCCCCTGAATTGCCCTGACCACTTCCCTAATCCGTCTGCCCTTCTGCCAGCTCCCTCCAGTCCCCTGGGACCTCCTTGTGACCCCATCCCCACACCCTTTCCCCACCAGGAAAGATTTAAAAATTCCCAGCCTTGTGCAGCTGCTGGGTAGGGGCTCCAGCTGCCGGACGTGTGCAGCCAGCAGTGTTGCCTGCTCAGGTGAGTGATGGGGGCTGCGTGCCCACGCAGCCTACAGGGAACATTGTCCTCCACCCCAAGTACTGTGCAACAAGTTAGCCCTTACATTCTGTGGCAAGATCCCTGGATTCTGTGACACTCGTGTGGCATGCTGGAAATTCTGTGGCAACTTCACTGTAGACTTTCAATATGACCTTGACTAATACAACTAATACCCTGTGTTACTTTAAAATTAAATTCAGTGGGTACTGACTACAACTAGTTGCATCAGAGGTGTGGGACAGCTGGGGAGTTGGAGGATTTGGCAGTGGGGAAGTGGACAGTCGGCTTTCGGAACTCAGGGAAAACATGAGTTTGCAACAGTGGAGAAATGTGCCAGCTGGATATTTTTGCTAAAATGGTTAGCAGTGAAATCATGATCTGTGTGACAGAGTAGGTCAGACAACTATCATAATGGTTTCTTCTTGCTTTAAAATATATTAAAATAGTTTTACCAATGTGGGCTCAATCTTGTAAACAGTTATAACATGTATAACTCTCATGAAAGCTCATGCAGTAAATAAATTTGTTAGTTTTTAAGTCCTACAAGACTCCTTGTTTTGTTTCATTCATTCAGATAGTCTACATCTCTCCTACCTTCCTATCCTAGGCATTCCTGAATATGCTGCAGGGCATGGGCAGATTATGGAGCTGGCCCATTGGAAGGCAGCTCCAAATAATGGCCCCCAACCCCACCCCCGATCTGGATCCTGCCACTGGTGGCAGCCCCGGGTCATTGGCCAGAGCTGGATCCCACCACCGCCGGTGGCTCTGTGTCCCCAGTGAGGGCTGGATCCAGGCCCCGCAACCTGCTGAGGCCAGAACCTGCCAGCGCCGGCATCTGTGACCAGGTCCCCAGCTGGGGCTGGATCCCACCTCCAGCCACATCACCAGGTAACCGCCAGGGCTGGACCCTGTGGCTCCGTGTCCCCACCAGGGCCTGCTCCTGCCTCTTATAAATCTACCCTGCTACAGGGAGTAAAAGGAGAGAGGATGTAGAGACTGCCTCTCACACATTCACCTCACAAATCCGTCCTTTCCTCCAATTGCTCAGTTGGGAAGCTGGGGACTGGAATATCCCATGCTCCTTCCCCTTCTTCCATCCAGAAAATCTTCCATAGTACAAGACTTTCTGACACTGTACATCTTAAAACAGAAATTTTAAACTCATTTGTCCAAAAGAGTGTGCCGGCTGGGCACTTACACTATACTCACTGCTAGAGTACCCACATTTTAAAAATGTAGCTCTTAAAAATCAGAAGAAAGAGTGGCTCTTTTAATATAAAATTGTAGTTAATAAAGCAGTTTCCAAAGACATACTTTAAAATCAGTTATATGCCACACAAGAGAATAATTTTCTCTGCAGTGTTAGCTTTCTTCATTGCTTAGTAATATTTATTGACTATATACATGATGCTACAAGAAGTCATTGCCCTATGTTTTTATGGAGGGCTGCAAATACTGAAATATTTGGTATTTCCTACCGGAGCGTCTAAGATCTGCCAAGTGGTCCAAGAAACACTACTAAAAAGGTAGAAAAATTTATATTTGTATTGCTGCGATGAAGTATCTTTCATTTTTACAGCAGTCATAATATCTAAGGCTGTTACCTCACAAGATCTTGTAGGCAAAGCGTGATCAGGCCTGATCAGCATTTGGATAGGAGTCCTGTGGGGAGAATCCACACTGCGGCAGGACTTTTACTGTTAGTGATGCAGTAGGCAGCACTCCTCCTCCCTAGAAAATACTGAATATTTGGGCCATGAGACACTGCTGCTGAGCTTACAGTAACTGCCTTTGTTTGTTCAACTAGGAAATCACACGCTTGTTCTTTGAAGCTACTATCATTCACATGAGACTAAAAAATTCAGATTCTAGCTGGGACAATCATTAATTTTTTTTGGCCCTATACTAAAAAGTAGGGCTGTTTAGCCTTCATGTCCTGATCATTCCTATTTGGGTAATTCTAGTCTGCCTAGCCAAATGCCCCATGCAGTGTACAAAGTGATGCAGTCTTCCTCTTCACTCCTGAGGCTGTCATGTATCCCTGCTATATGCTGTTGTACTGTTGCATTCACCCCAGAAGTGGCTACATTTCACTGGCAGCTTCCTTGCATCTATTTGGCGCATGATCCAAATCCCGTTAAAATCAACAAAGACTCATTGATTTAAAGGATATGTCTACCCTTCACTTGAGAGTAAGCTCAGGTAGGCGAACTCAATAGCAAGGCTTGAGCCAGAATACTAAAAATACAATGGCCATCGAAGTTCAGACCAGAGCTTGGGTTCATAAGGCTTGGGTCAGGCCCATAATGATTTTATACAAGTAACTCCAAACTGCTCCGTACATTCATGGAAGAAACTTTGCTGGGATCTTTGTTTACCCCTCTGGATAAAGCACATTACAGAAATTAAGACACTATAGGCTTTGTCACAAAACATACCAAGCACATTCAGAGGAAGCTGTCTCTGGATCCTCTTCAGCATGACACTACTTGTATATTGGGATTTGTAGATATATTTTCTCTCTTTCAAAGAACAAATGAATAATGCTATTCTCATGGTTTTTATGGTGGTTTCTCCTGCCCCAAACACTTGATATGCATCAAATTCCAGAGACAAATGAGTTGATCGTGTTTCTCTAACTCGTATTCCCTGCTTCAGAAAGACATAATTTAATGGGCTCCTTTAGCTCCCCTTTTAGATTACGTGCAAACATGTGACTTCATCAGTTTGAATTTTCCATTTTGCTGCTTGAATAACTACAGTTGGGAAGATATTTATTTTCCTTCCATCAATCTCAAAAGAAGAGATAGGTTTCAGATTCTGTACACAAAATAGGACTTTGTCCACTGTGCTCAGGATAATGCTGATGCAGACAAGTTAAATAGATACTTCTATTCATTGCCCTTTTTGGTTCTTTGATCATAACTTTTTGATGAATGTTCCTTTGGGGGCATGTTATAAAACAGTAGCCTCATCTTTACACTGAGATTGCATTAAAAAAATCTGAAATAAACTGGCTCGCCACCTCTCACAAGCTGGCTGCCCCTTTAAGGGAAGCTGGGCTTAGTCTCACTTGTGACCTACCAGCCTCCCCGCTCCCCCTCTACCCTCCAGTAGTGAAATGACAATTTAATGACAATTAGTGACTCCAGCTACACAGAATAAATGTGGAACTACTGAAATATGGCTGGGCATTCAACCTAGTGAGAAAGAGTGCAGAGGAGAAATGTCAAGTCCACAGAGAAAGCCCATCAATCTGGGGTTGGCTGTGGCCAGAGAGCTGAGCCAGAGGAGTAAGCAAACTCCTCTGTTGAGCCTCTGGGACAAAAAGTCAGATACTCAGGAAGGCGGACCTGGGGCTGGTAGGCTCCTGTGTGGGAACTCTGAGATAGGGGTTTCCCAGCAACTTGCAGCCCCTACATGAAGCCACCAGTGTTCCAGGAGAAGAAAATTATGACAAAACAGAAGGTCTGCAGGGGCTAGGAGTTGGACCAAAAAGCAAAGGACTTAGTACAGCCTGAGAGGGGCATAAAATCTATAAGGTTGGGTACCTGTAAGGACTTTCAGTTGGACCCTCTCACTATCCCAGAAGGGAAGTGAACTTTTATGTGACTTAGGAGGGTCAGGTCACAGAAGACCCAGAGAGACAGGTCATCACAAGGCTGAAAAGGTAACCATAAAGTAGAAACTAGGACCCCCATGATACTGTGCTATGACATGGGGTGGTAGGGGGACCTACTTACTGTGAGGACATGTTATAACATCACTTCTCAAACTGAGTGAAAAAAATTACATTTCTTCCTTATAAGAATATTTTCCAGACTCTCTTAACTCAAATTACTGCAAGAGTGAACATTAAACTTGGCATGATGGCAATCTTTTTTTGAGGAAGACTAATCAAACTTCAGTTTTGGGGAAATGATAACTTTTAAAGTTAAAAGATTACTCCTAATTTAAATGCGTTTTTGCTGTTGCACAAGCAAGATACTGCATGCAGTGTACACTAAAGCACATCACTGCTAAAGTGAAGCCAGTGTTTTGCAATGGCATTTCTGGAAAGCACTTGGATACAGAAAGAGACTTGCAGGCATGCAAAGCAAAATGATTTGGACTTTGTACTGCACCAAAACAGTTACTGCTCAGAAAAGTTCCTCATATTTTTAGCCAGCATATATCTTAATAATTACTAACTTTATTATTTTTCACTTGTGCATTTCTTCTGAGCAATTCATTCCATCTCCAGTCATGTAGTGCAGAGATGGGGGACTACTGACCCCCCAGAGATGGGGGACTACTGACCCCCCCCCCGTTTTTTTTTTTTTTTTACTGTGGAAGTAGATGTTATTGTGATATTTTTAACCCCTAACAATGAAGCAGATTCAATCAAAGAATCTTCATTTAGAATTGTGTCTTTAAGTCAGCAACCTTCATTTAATTATGTCTTCCCTTATATGCCTGCCTATTAATTCTATTAACTCAACCAACAGTTCAAGTTTCAGATTGCATACAGCCACCACTATGTTACAAATGCTACCAGTCTGATATTGTTTGAACATAATATCAAGAGAGAGAACTTTTCCTTGTACCTGAAATCTCAGAAAGATTCTGTGTACTGGAATAACTGGGACCTGAAAACAGGCTATTTAATCAGGAAGTTTATTGCTTACTGATGTTATATAATTTGATGATTATCAAGAGCAGTTTAAATATTGGATAACCACAATATAAATTAAATGAAAACAACAACAAAAACCTCCCAAACTGCCCAGTCTTTAGCATGAAACTGTATCTGAAGTACAGCTCTTCTGACATCTGGAAGGTCTTCTGTTGATTTCATCAGATGCTGCAGTGACAGTGATTGAAAAGCATTGATCTTTTTTGTAAGATCTCTGGAAACGTAGCATGCAATCTGAAATAAGCAGGACTAGAATTGACAGACCTCAGACAAAAAGTGTCAGGGGCAGGACGGGCCCTAGAGCCAGCCCCACTCTGGCCACTCTGCCTGAGGGATGTGGGGGTGTGACTTGTGCACAGCAGGCTGGGGAAGGCCGCAGTGGAGGCCTTGCCGTGAACCAGCCGGCCCCGTCCCTGAGTGCAACGAAGAGGTGCAGCCCCGCCTTTCTCCTGGGGACAGGCCACCTAGCCCAGGGTGAGGGATGGACCACAGACCCCGACCTCTGGCTCTACCGCCACAGAACTCCTGCCTTGCCAGCACTGTGCCGGAGCGCGGGGGGAGAGGGTGGTAGATTATCACAGGGGCCGCCTTAGGGACTGGAGTCTGGGGCCTTCTTCTTATCCAGGGCTCATGGCTTAAGCCCTTGAAGCCCCATTGACAATCTGGCTCTGGGCCAGACTTTATATCTGACTCTCTGTTGCCGTACCCCACTTAAAAAAAAGAAAACCCCTAGTGAAAAATGAATTAGAAGAAGGTATAAAACGCTCTCATTCTGCTCTGTCAGTATTTTACAGTCACTTTATACTAGTGTATCATAGAATCATAGGGTTGGAAGGGACCCCACGAGGTCATCTAGACCTACCCCCTGCCAAAAAAGCAGGACCACTCCCACTAGATTATCCCAGCCAGGGTTTTGTCCAGCTGGGCCTTAAACACCTCCAAAGATGGAGATTCCACCACCTCCCTAGGTAGCTTATTTCTATGCTTCACCACTTGCCTAGTAAGAAAGTTTTTCCTAATATCCAGCCTGGACCTCCCCAGCTGTAACTTGAAACCATTGCTCCTCATTCTGTCCTCTGTTACTACTGAGAACAGTCGTGCTCCATCCTCCTTGGAGCAACCCTTCAAGTAGTTGAAAGTTGCTATCAAATCCAGCCTCAGTCTTCTCTTCTGCAGGCTAAATTAGCCTAGTTCCTTCAGGCTTTCTTCATAGGGCTTGTGGTCCAGCCCTTTGATCATTTTTGTTGCCCTCCGCTGGACTCTCTCTAATTTGTCCATGTCCTTTTTGTAGTGAGGAGCCCAAAACTGGACACAGTATTCCAGATGCGGCCTCACCAGTGCCGAATAGAGAGGAACGATCACATCGCTTGATCTGCTGGCAACACTTCTGCTGATGCAGCCCAGTATGCCATTGGTCTTTTTGGCAGCAAGTGCACACTGCTGACTCATATCCAGCTTCCCATCCACCATGACTCCCAGGTCCTTTTCTCCAGTGCTGCTATTTAGCTGATCCCTCCCCAGCCTGTAGCAGTACATGGGGTTTTTTGTCCCAAGTGCAGGATTCTGCACTTGTCGAACCTCATGAGATTTCTATTGGCCCACTACTCCAATTTGTCTAGGTCTCCCTGAATCCTGTCTCTGCCCTCCAGGGTGTCTACCATTCCCCCCCCCAGCTTGGTATCATCCGCAAACTCATTAAGTGTGCAATCTATCCCATCATCCAGATCATTAATGAAAATGTTAAACAGAACTGGCCCCAGGATCGACCCCTGGGGCACACCACTCGTTACTGGTTGCCAACTTGACATGGAGCCATTGATTCCTACATGCTGAAACCGTTGATCTAGCCAGTTTTCCATCCACCTTACAGTCCACGCATCCAACCCATACTTCCTTAATTTGCAGTCAGAATGCTGTGGGAAACTGTGTCAAAAGCCTTGCTAAAGTCAAGGTATATCGCATCAACGGCTGTTCCCACATCCACAAATCCAGTCATCTCATCATAGAAGGCAATGAGGTAAAATAACTGTACTAGATACAGAGCAAAACAGGGAAACATCTCCATTGTACCCAATTACAGCTGCAGCAGGAGAAACTTAAGCCGGAATGTAGCCAAGATATGGCATCTAAAGTGATCAGCACTTTCGGTCTAAGATGGTACATCCAACAGCACTGTGCTTCAAAATATCATCCAGGTGCAGTTCAGTATTGAAAAAGAAGGAAAGCTGCCATATACTGAATAATTATCTAGCGATTCCCTGTTGTTACACTGCTATACTGACCAGACCTAACTCAAGTTGATTTACATCATCTTACTGGCTCTCAACACCAGGTGGTATGGTTTACAAGGCCATTTAGAACTTCTACATTTCTTTATTTTTTTCTGAAGGTAGCACTGTAAAAACCCATCCATCCTGTGCAAGCAAAATGGACGTGCAGATGATACAAAAGAAGAATCTACACTTGTCTGATGCAGCCTCAAGTGGTTGCATTCACTGGGGAGAAGAATTTTAATTATCCCCTTACCTCCACAGGCCACTTATGCAAAACCCATCTGCTCAGATTCTGCAGGAATGACAAGAATGTCACCTTAATCAACTATGGCATTTAAACAATACAGCTTCTTTTTCTACTTACAGTTTTCTCTTCCACATTCCAAAACACAACAGCCCCTTCCCTGTGTTAACAGAACATAAGGATGCATTAGGCTTGAGCAGGGGTGGCCAAACTTGTGGAACTCAAGAGCCACACAAGTTGATTATTAAACTTTTGAGAGGCACACAGAGGCATATACTCATATTTTACCTATTCCAAAATTACTAAGTTTAAAGTTCATTGAACACTTTAATTTTATCATAAAAAGAGGGCAAATATTGATCCTACCAATGTTAGATTCTAATAATTAAGGCTACCATGAAAACTAGGCCTACCTATACAGTAAAAACTTAGCTTCTCCCCACTGTCCTGACCATGCCACTGCTTCTCCCCACCCTCTCTGACCATACCACTCTTCTCCCCACCGTCCCAACCCCCTCCCCAACCCCGAGGCCCTGATGCTGGCTCCCCTGGGCCAACCACCCACCCAGTGGCTGTGCACAGGCTGCCCCCCCCCAGCATGCTCTGAGCATGCTCAGGGTGGGAGATTTAAAACTTGTAGGCTGGAGCTGCTTTCCTCTGGTCTTCTTCCACAAGCCGCACTTTTTCATTCAAGAGCCGCATGTGGCCCCTGAGCCACAGTTTGGCCACGCCTTGGCTTGAGGGTCAGACTGCACTAATTGGTACTTAGAAGTATTTAACAATAAAAAACAAGCAAGGAGTCCTGTGGCACTTAAAGACTAGCAAATGTATTTATCACATGAGCTTTCATGGGAAGAAATCCCACTTCGTCAGATGCTTTGAAGTTGGATTTTCTCTCATGAAAGTTCATGTGATAAATAAATCTGTTAGTCCTTAAGCACCATAAGACTCCTTGTTTGTTTTGCTGAACTAGACTAACACATCTACCCCATTGGAACTTGTTTACCGCTACAGTCACATTGTCAGTCACATTTACAATGCTTAATCTTTCCATGAAGCCTGTAACAGACATTAATCTTACTTTAATTTTTGTTTAATAAAATGGATAGCGTAGTGGTTAAGAGCGCTGTAGTGGTTAATACCGACGCCCTTTGATACAGGAGACCGGGGTTCAAATCCCGGTGGGTTCCTATCTACCTTCCCAGTAGGGGTCCTTGGGCAGAAGACCCCCTAACGCCTCACTTGCCTACCTCGAATATGAGAGTGACATGAACTAGGAGAGTCATGCCGGCTCGGACGTCGCCCGGATTAACAAGGTCCGCGCCAGATGTTGGGGAACCAGGACAATCTGACGATAAGTGGGCTACTGGAACAAACCATGCATGGACGAGACAAGAGAACCTGGAATTGATGGAATGCTACTACAACAGCAGACCTAATGAGAGGGGATATATGAAACGTATGAGGGAACTATGGATGGACAAAAGACCTACATCCACACTAAGTGAGAAACAGCTAGTTACCCAACGCTTCAACATAGTAAAGAGGCAGCTGCTCTCACAACTGGAGATAGACCAACTGCACGTTACCTCCCACACTCAAGAAGAAGCCCCAGAAGAACAACTAGATGTGCAGCCACCACCTGAAGCTGGAACTTCACTGCCACCCCCTCCATTACAGAACACAGCAGCTGATATGAGGCATAAGATCATGGATAAACTAGCTACAGTCAACCCTCGAGACCGATTACCAAGTCTCGTGGGAGAAGTACCATCAGATAGTATGCTAGAAGATGCCAATAGAGCCCTAATGACAATTCCTGCTACCACCATCGCTGAAACCAATGAACTGGTATATGCGACAGCCTCTGTAATCCTGGAGATGCTTGGCTACATGATCAAGAAGAACAGCAATACATACCCTCCCTGGAAAATGAGGTTGGAGGATAAGATCAAGGCAACCCGGAGAGAAGTTAGCCGGCTGGTGGAACTACAGAAGGGTGTAGAGATTAAGGATAAGACTCGGCTACTGAGAAAATACAAGGGCCTGACTCCACCTGAAGCCCTAGAGACTGCTAAGCAAAGGCTCACAGCACTGGCCACCAGGCTAAGGAGATACACTAGAGAAGCAGAGGCCAAAAAGATAAATGCCCTGTTCTCCAAAGAACCATCCAAGGTGTACTCCCAACTGCAGTGCAACAACATAATAACAGCAGAGCCACCAACAGCAGAAACTGAACAGTACTGGAAGAACATCTGGGAGAAAGAGAAGACTCATAACACCAGTGCAAAGTGGCTGCAGGACCTGAGAACAGACCACAGCAATCTCCCAGAACAGGAACCAGTCATCATCACAATAGCCGACATCCAACAGCGGGTCAAGAACATGAAGAGCTGGACAGCACCTGGCCCGGACATGATCCACACCTACTGGCTAAAGAAACTAACAGCAGTGCATAAACGCCTAGCAGCACAGATGAACCAGCTGCTAGCAGCAGGCTCCCACCCAGACTAGCTAACACAAGGAAGGACAGTGCTGATCATGAAAGACCCCCAAAAGGGAACAGCACCATCCAACTACCGGCCAATAACCTGCCTCCCCACAACATGGAAAGTCCTATCAGGCATCATAGCCGCCAAGCTACAGGACCACGTGGGCCAGTACATGAGCACAGCTCAGAAGGGCATTGGGAACAACACCAGAGGCTCAAAACACCAGCTGCTCATAGATAGAGCAGTCACCCAAGACTCAAGGTCTAGACAGACCAATCTGAGCACAGCCTGGATTGACTACAGGAAAGCCTACGACTCAATGCCGCACACATGGATCTGTGAATGTCTGGCGCTATACAAAGTCAACAGGACACTAAGGACCTTCCTCAAGAACTCAATGGGACTGTGGAAGACAACACTGGAAGTCAACTCAAGACAGCTTGCACAAGTGGCCATCAAGTGCGGCATATACCAAGGTGATGCGCTGTCCCCGCTGCTGTTCTGCATTGGCTTGAACCCCCTCAGCCAGATAATCACAAGGACTGGATACGGATACAAGTTCAAGAGTGGAACTACCATCAGCCACCTCCTCTACATGGATGACATCAAGCTGTATGCTAAGAATGAACGAGACATCGACTCGCTAATCCACCTGACACGGATCTACAGTGAGGATATTGGGATGTCATTCGGACTGGAGAAGTGTAGCTGGATGGTAGTAAAGAGAGGGAAGGTAGTCAAGACTGATGGGGTGGAACTACCAGCAGGCCACATAGCAGACATACAGACCAGCTACAAGTACCTTGGCATCCCACAGTCACATGGGACTCACAATGAGGAGACAAGAAAGACAGCAACATCCAAGTACCACCAAAGGATAAGACAGGTCCTGAAGAGCCAGCTCAATGGGAAGAACAAGATCCACGCCATCAACAGGTACGCCCTGCCAGTCATCAGATACACTGCCGGTATAGTGAGCTGGCCAAAGGAGGACATGGAGGCTGCCGATGTGAAGACCCGGAAGCTCCTCACAATGTATGGAGGTTTCCACCCCAAGTCCAACACCCAGAGACTGTACGCCAGCCGGAAAGAAGGTGGGCGGGGTTTGGTGAGTGTCAAAGCCACTGTCCTGGATGAAACCCAGAGCATCCAGGAGTACATCAGTAAGATGGCACCCAAAGATGAGCTGCTGAGAGAATGCCTGAGGCAGCAGCAGCAGACATGGGAGGAAGATCAAGCAGAAAAAGTGCCATGGCAAGACAAGACCCTGCATGGAATGTACCATCGACAGATAGCTGAGGTGGCTGACATTGGGAAATCCTACCAGTGGCTGGAAAAAGCTGGACTAAAAGACAGCACTGAGGCACTGATCATAGCAGCACAAGAACAGGCACTGAGCACCAGATCCATTGAAGCAGGGGTCTACCACACTAGACAGGACGCAAGGTGCAGACTGTGCAGAGAGGCCTCAGAGACAATCCAACACATAGTGGCAGGATGTAAGATGCAGGCAGGAACAGCATACACTGAACGGCATAACCAAGTAGCTGGCATTGTGTACAGGAACATCTGCACAGTGTATGGGCTAGACCCTCCCAAGACCAGATGGGAGACCCCACAGAAGGTCGTGGAGAATAACAGGGCTAAGATCCTGTGGGACTTCCAGATCCAGACAGACAGGCAGGTACTGGCCAATCAACCAGACATCGTGCTAACAGACAAGGACCAGAAGACAGCGGTGGTGATAGATGTAGCAGTGCCAAGTGACAGTAACATCAGGAAGAAGGAGTATGAGAAGCTGGAGAAGTACCAGGGCCTGAAAGAGGAACTAGAGCGGATGTGGAAAGTGAAGGCCAAAGTGGTCCCAGTGGTGGTAGGAGCACTCGGGGCTGTGACTCCTAAGCTGGGAGAGTGGCTCCAACAGATCCCAGGAACAACATCAGAGCTCTCTGTCCAGAAGAGTGCAGTGCTAGGAACAGCTAAGATACTGCACAGAACCCTCAAACTCCCAGGCCTCTGGTAGAGGACCCGAGGTTGAGGATGACACATACCACCCATAGGGGGTGAGAGAGGAATTTTTTATATATATTAGTTTTACAGTCAGAATTATTTAAGTACAGTACTTAACAAATAAGTGGCTCCACGGTGTTTCCTTCACCTTCAGAAGAAAACATTATTTTTTTAAATGTAATCAAACTAGAATACGTGATATCAATGGTAATTTTCTGCAGTATCATAGACATTTTCATTCTGTAAGGTTAAAGTTTAACTTATTCAATTAAATTTTAATATCTTATAAGTTCACTATATTAAAAATGAAAATGTGCACTATTATTGCAGGACTGTATGTAATTTCTCTGGGATGAGACATGCTTAACATAAATCACAGAAAATATTATTCATGTCAGAGGACTATTTGAAACAATGTGCTAGACAAGAATGAACTACTAGTTGTGGGTTTCTCAGGAAACCTCTAGAGCAGGGATGTCAAACATGCAACCTGTGACAGCACTTGGTGGGACCACACATTTTCCCTAACAGAGAGCGTGGTCGTGCATACCCAGTGCTCTGCAATGCTGCAAGGTTGCCAAATCTTGTAACATCATCGAACACTGGGTGTGCAAAATTGTGTTCTACAAGACTACACTCTCTCCTTGAGAGAGAAATATCATGTAGCACAGTTTTGCATACACAGCGCTGCATGATGCTGCAAGAGTACTGTAGTATTTTGATTTAGGGTATGTATGTATGGCCCACTAGCAGTACATTTAAGTCAAATCTGGACTGCCATAGAAATGAGTTTGACTTCCAACCCCAGGGGGATGTATATGCAAATATAACCTTCTGGTTGTGCAATAACTCAGCCTTTTGAAGCTTCATCTTGAGGTGACTTTGTTTGCTGATCACCTGTTAGCTGAGGATAAGATCAGATGCTTAAAGGGGACTCGGATTCTTGGGGTGCTAGTTCTGCACTAACATTTGTTATGAACTTGTAACCATAGAAAACCCTCTTGGTGGGGCTGGGATGGCAGATCACCTGGCAGAACAGTTGGGATGGTCTCTGGTAAACTTTTTATTACATGTGTAGGTTTATAATCTCTAAGGAGAAGGCTGAGAAGATCTGTTTAAGCAAACAGTATACAGTCACAATACAGTCAGGGAACCACACACCCAGGAAATAATATTGGTCAGCAGGGAGACAGATGTGGGGCTCTACCGAAAACAGATGGTTGTTTGAGGAGCCTGAAGCCTAGAATGGGTATCTTCCTGACCCTGAGAAGGAAATACAGGTGCAGTTGCCCTGAATCATGACAACAAAGTTTGCTACATCCACATCTATCATATGTGACAGGCTTGGGTGGCATCTTACCTGAAGAAAAAGATCATCCCAGGATCATATTCTTTTGCAGCTTTTTCTGTGCCAATCACCAAAACATTTGCTGCATCTAGGTTAAAAATAAGTGAAAAGGAATAAGACTTTAGAAGGCAAAGAAGCTCTCTATTTTAAAACTGCTGAAATTAATTCCAGTTTAACAGTCTTTACCTGGGAACAGTACTCCAACATGAAAACAGAAAAGCTTTCCAGGAGAGACCATATGAAACAATTTCAATATATAAAATTGTATAGGTTCTCACGGATGCACACACATTCCTGATTTTTGATTCTGCATTCCACTAGTTCAGTTCCCTTTAAAAATTGTAGTTAAATGTAGCACTCATGAAGAATACAAGAAAAAGGATACAACTGATTACAGGACCCAACAAATGGAGAAACAAGAATGAGAGTAAGGTAGCAGAAGTAAAGAAAGGAAGCAGATAGCAATACCAAGCAGAAAACCCTAGAAAGTACACACGGCTCCATAAAGGAGACCAAGGAATCATAGGAACTCTGATTGATGTGTGAGACCAGTAGGTTATACCCTAACAGTTGCAGACAATCTCAGTGTTGAGCTTGCCAGTCCAAAAGACTGAAATCCTCTTTTCCCATACAGCAGGGACAGAGAAGTAAAGGCCTAAAATAACTTTCAACAGCATAGTTACATTGGCCAGGAGTGTGAAAAAAATCACTTCCCCACCAGACACAGCTATGCTGCCAAAACCCCTAGTGCTGATACAATATATCAGCAAAAAGAGTATTTTTATTAGTCGATCTGATTTAATCTGGAGAATTGAGATAAGCCAGGGGTCTCAAATGCAAATCACCACAAGGGCCGCATGAGGACTAATACATTAGCTCAAGGGCCACACCACTGAAATCTTTTCATATAACAATGCTGCAAATAAACCTTTTCATAGAACAATATTGCAAATATTGGTAACCATAGAGTTGTTGTGGGTGGCAGAAAATTGCTTTCAGGGCTACATGCAGCCCATGGGCCGCATGTTTGAGACCCCTGGGATAAGCCATGAGGGGTCATTAGCATAGCTACGTGGTGTAGTGCAGACATGGCATAAGCCTAATGTACATGAACTGTGAAATAGACAAATAACTTTTAAGTATGGGGTAAAGTGTGAAATTCAGTGTCCAAGCTTACTCAGTCTGTTTGCTTTACTGTAAACTTACTGGACAAACAAATGCCAATTAGGGCTACTCTAGGTGGTGACTCTGATATGGATTCATTTCCTTTAGGAACTGAATTGAGGCCATCAACTCACTTGGCATAGGCCACTTAAAAGCCATGATGTGTGAGACCACTAGGTTATACCCTACAGTTGCAGACAATCTCACTGTTGAGCTCACTAAAGCAGTTTGGAATCAGGGACACTGTTGTGGTTGACCAAACTTCAAGTGCTAAGCAAAACTATTACCGTATCAGTGTTCTTTGATGTCATCATACCTCTTCATTTTCCCACTTTAAGTATCAAAGCTCATTATTTCATCCACATTTGTTATATTTTCCATCATGATTAAAATAAATTTGACATGGCCAAATTTGCCTGATCGTGTAAAATGGTACAAGTGGACACCAGTCCCGTTACATTTAATGGGAGTTTGGCCACTTTTACCATGCCAAAATCCAGTGCTGTGCAGTTACCAGAGAACTGAAGAAAAAAGATGAAGGATCAATTTGGTAATAACTATTAATTATGAAAGCATTTCAAATTTTAGATCTAATAAGCCCAACTTCCCATCTCTATCTCTTACCACATAATAGTTTCCCCTCATCTGTGGTCTTTTAGGAAAACGTGTGGCAGTCTACCACTCTAGTATCTCTAAGGTGATAATTAACAATATGCATGGATTTATCAAGAATAAATAATATCAAACGAACATAACAGCTTTCTTTGATAGCACAAGCTTTGTGGATGGCGGGAAGTGGTAGATGTGGTATATCTTGATTTTAGTAAGGCTTTTGATTCTATCTTGCACAACCGTCTCAAACAAATTAGGGAAAAACAACCTAGATGGAGCTATTATAAAATGGGTGAATAACTGTTTGGAAAACCATTCCAAGACAGTAGTTATCAGTAATTCACAGTCAAGCTGCAAAAGCATTATCAAGTGGTGTCCTGCAAGAACAGATCCTGGGTCAAGTGCTGGTCGGTAGCTTCAAAAATGACAAAACAAACAAACAAACAAACGAGATCGTGTGGCACTTTTAAAGACTAACATTTATTCATCTCATGAACTTTTGTGGAATAAAATCCCACTTCATCAGATGCTTGAAGATTTAGCACTTACAGATTGGGAGGCAAATAAATGCTGGGAAGTGTAAATCATAGGATCAGGTCAGACTGTTACAGCAAATCAAAGCAATTATTTAGATTAAAACAAGGTGAGGTCAAGGTGTTGCAATCGGGGAAAACGACATTCTATTTAGTCCTAAACTGATGTTAAGTCTGCACATAAATTCCAATTCTGTAGTTTCTCTTTGAAGCTTTGATTTGTTATCCATTTGCCCGAGTACAGATATTAACAGATCACTGACTGAAGTGTTCCCCTATTGGTTTTTGAGAGACGTTTTTTCTGATGTCATATTTGTGTTCATTTATTATTTTGTGCAGAGACTTTCCTGTTTGTCCAATGTATAAGGTATTTGGGGGGTAGGTGGCATTTTTGAAACATGATGGCATAAATCACATCAGTGGAAGAGCAGGTGAATAAGGCCTTGATGGAGTAGCTGGCTTGATTAGGTCCTGTGATGGTTTCTTTTGTGCAGATGTGTAGGGCCCTGCAAATCCATGGATAACTGCACTATATCCATGGATATCCACACCTGTAGAGCCCTGCAAATCTGCGGGTATCCACTACAGATCTGCAGGTGTGGGTGTGGATAACCGCAGACCCATTGCTGCGGATCGACTCATGGATTCAGCTTCTATTGTTACCTTATCACACTGGGATCCATTGCTGAAGCTGCTGCACTGATGTGTGTTGGCAGCATGCAGGGGAACCAGGAAGCGCTCTGGCCAATCCTAGATTGTGATCTGCCAGCCAATCAGAGTCTCAAGGCGGGGCTTGGAGATTCACTGCTGGCCTCTGATTGGCTCATTCCCTTGCCCGCTTCTTCCTTTTCTTGCTTCCAGTTGGCAAGCCATTTTGTTGTCAATCAGAGATTTCATATGTAGGCAAAGAAATCTGATTGATAGCACAGCATGTGAACCACAAATAAGAAAGGAAAAAGTGGGTGGGACCCATATGGGGAATGAACCAATCAAAGGCTGAATAGTTGTATGTGGACCCAAGCTCGGTTCCAGCTGTGGTTACAGATGCAGCTAAACCCTGGCACGCGGATTTCAGATCGGATTAACGTTATCACTGAGCAGATGTGGATTGGATGCGGTTCCACATTTTTGTATCCAAGCAGGGCTCTACACATCTGCGGATACAATATGCATATCCACAAACCATTTCTGGCAGATGCAGATCAGATACAGGCCCACATATTTTTACCTGCACAGAGCTCGAGACCTGCAAATGTGTGGATATCCGCAGTACGTCTGCATCCATGGATACAACACAAATATCCACAGACCATTTCTTGCACATGCAGATCAGATATGGCTCCACATATTTGTATCCATGCAGGGCTCTACAGATGTGTGAGCAAAGTTTGCAATGTGGTTTGTTGCAGGGGATAGGTGTCTGCTCTAATGTTTCTGTTGTTAGGTCTGTAGTTGCTGGTGAGTATCTGTTTAAGGCTGGGCAGCTGTCTGTAAGTGAGGAGAGGTCTCCCACCCAAGGCCCAAGAGTGTGAAGGATCGTCTTGTAAAATAGGCTGTAGGTCCTTGTGGATGTGTTGTAGAGGTTTGACTTGGGGGTTGTGGATGATGCCCAGTGTTCTGTTGTCGTCTTTCTTGGGCTTCTCCTGTAGATTATGGCATAAAGCATACCTTTATGAAGTCCGTGTACAATATCAAGATGGAAGGGGTGCTCTGGAGGATAAGATTAAAATTCAAAATGATCTGGACAAACTGTAGAAATGGTCTACAGAGATGAAATTCAATATGGACAAATACAAAGCACTCCATTTAGGAAGGCACAACAAATTGCACACATACAAAATGGGAAATGACTGCTTAGAAGGAGTACTTCAAAAAGAGATCTGGAGCTAAATATGAGTCAACTGTGTAACAGGTTTTTTTTTGGGGGGGGGGGGGGGAGCAAACACCACTCTGAGATGTTGGATCTGGCCCCACTCAGGAGCCAGATCTGGCTTTAGTCCCCAGTCAGGAAACTGGGGCCAGGGCTGGCACTGCAGGGGCAGGCCAGCATGCAGAGTGTTTTGGGCCAATGATGTCCCCTCATGAAAAGCTGTTACAAGGAGGAGGAAGAAAAAATGTTCTCATTAACCTCTGAGCATAGGACAAAAAAATATGGGCTTAAATTGCAGCAGAGGAGGATAGGTTAGGTATGAAGGAAAAATTTCATCACGGTCGTTAAGAATTACCAAGAATTGTAAACTGCGCAACAACCATCATTTGTTGAATATCATTTGAGGTCTGCCAGACTAGCCATGTATCATTCTCTGGCTAGTACACTTCAGCTAATTCAGGATCCACCACAGAATATTCACATACAAGTCACACCATCTCAGCTCTCTTCAGAACCTCATTCCATGTAGAATCATTGCCAAATATTTTGCTGAAGCCTTGCTAAAGTGGACTCTTCAACAGTTACACAAGTGATTAAATGTGGCCCACTACATCTGTTGCATTCTCTATATCAGAGAGAGATCTCTTCAGTTTGGTGAGTCCTCGTTTATTTTAAAAGGACAAACATTCAACAAGTTTCTCTCTCCCTGCACTGAAAGTGTCTGCTTGCAAAGAGGCCAGTTCTCAAATTCATAATGTAGATCCACGCTAGAAACATTTACCAGACACACAAGTGTCAATAAAGACAAGAAAAAGGATGTCAATGGCTAGAGAAAAGTCTCTGGTGAGACATCCAGTCACCCGCAAGAAAAAGGGGCATTGCTAGATTCTCACCAGACTGTTATCCTTGGATCTTTTTCTGAGTTTTAAGATCAGCCTCTGAACTTTCTGGCTGCTAGAAAGGAGCAGTATTTCCTTCCTACCTTTCACTCCAAAGACACCTGTAGTGGGTGGGTGGGTGGGTGTGTGAAGAAGATTCTTTTCTTACACTGCTCTACACATCTTCCCACAGAAGATGACTTCCCCATCCCAAGCTTTCTCCCCAGTCACAGCAGAATGGCAGATGTGTTTTTACTCCTATCTTCAGGTTTCTGAGTGACAGCTATAGAACTGCCAAAACTGGTCAGATTTCATTCTGCTTCAGACTGATAAGTGCCACACGACTCCAAAGTTAGAAGTTCCAGTTTTTCTACAACTGCTATCTGTCTGTAGACTAAAAATGACAACTTAGCACAGCAACAGCTTGTGGTGATCTTCATAACTCATATCTAGAAAATTTCACATGAAAGCTTATTTCTGTAGAATTTGATGGGAAAGGACTACCTACTAAGAAAAATTTCTTACCTACCAGTGACAAGTAGATTGCAGGACAGATTCTGTATTGCTGCATTCTAGTGTAGACCATTTTAAAGACAATATACAGGTTACAGCCTATTGGCTATGGTACCTTCTTAACATTTGCCAATGATCTTATTCTTAAATTAGCACTAACTATACATTACGGCTGGTGAAAAGAACTTTTAGTTGAAAAGTAAGGATATGTCAAACGATCGGAGAGAAAGTTGCATTTGACAATCTATTTGTTTCTGAAATTTTTCAAAATAAAGAATTACAGTTATTAAAAAACCCACAATTTTTCATTTTGTTTGAAAGTTGTGCATTTTCTCCACTTCGACTTTTTCAGGTGGGAAGGCTAGAAGGCATAAGAAATTCTTACACTTTCAGGGTGAAGGTAACACTTTTAATGCTCTGCCATCCCCTAGTCCCCAACTATCCAAATTTGGCAAATGGAGAATGGAAAGGTGCTTTCTCTACTAATTCCCTCCCCCCCCACCCTTCTCTAATGGGAGGGGGGAGAAGAAAGAAAGAAGGGGAGGGGAAACCCACCCATATGCAAGTCTGTTTTGAAAAGCTTAAGTATGAAACGCTTCATTTTGTTTTGAAACACTGATTAGAAACACTTCCATTTGAAAATTCCTAGGAAAAAAAAATTATCAAATTTTCAAAATTATTTTTCTTGTTGGGGAAGAGAGATCCTATTTCAACAAACTTTATTGTCTTTTTTCGGAAAATTGTAAAGTACATATGGAGACAACTGCTTCATTGTTATTTGGTCTTCAGTTCATTTTTTTTTTTTTTTTTTTAAAGAGAATTTTGAGAGAAAGCAATTTTGTTTGAAGATACCAAAATATTCCTTGATATGCCAAAGTATGTGAGAAAGTGTAGGAAATTATTATTATTTTTCTGTATAACACTCATATTTTATTCACAAAATAATAAAAGGCTGGTCAAAATAGGTTTTAAAAATCTACCTCTAGGCAAACTTGTTATTTCAACATATCCATATGAAGTCAGGTCATGACATAGATTACCAAGATGATATTCATCTGCTGTTGCGAAGGCTGTGCACTGCATCAGATCCTGTGCCAAAGGAATACAAGTTTGTGTTACAAAAGGGCTGAAGTTACATATTTGCAGCACATTTGTTTGGCTTTGTGGCCAAATTTGTTATATGGTTTGATATTAGTTTAATCATTTTTCTTCTATGGTGTTATCACCATATCAGAGCACCACATAAACACTAATGAATTTATCCTTTCCCTAAGATACTGAAGTGTAATTATCCCTATTTTACAGATAGGGAAGGGATCAACAGATAGTGATGCGCCTAACATCGTCTTGTGATAGAGCCAGAACTGAACTCAAGTCTCCTAAATGCCAGTCCAGTGCTTTAACAGTAAGACTATCCTTCCACTCTTACTGCTACTTATTTTTGTGCAGGTTTTAGGACTTGTTCCCAAGTGAAGACAGTCACAAGGCTTCCACTGACATTGATGAAGGATCAGGCCTATAAGAAACTAGTGTAATTGGGTCAATTCTTGCCCATTTCATGTCTCATGAGCAAGCTCTAGCTGTAATGGCAGGCCCAATGTGTGCAGCGCCTATTCCTCTTTTGCAATAAATGTGATATAAACTGTCTTATAAAAGGGCTGGAGTGTAGAATGCACCAATCAATAGAAATGGCTGTCTGTGAGGAATATAATATACTTCACACTGCAAAGGCCCAGCACAGTAAGTATGCAAAAAACAGTGCTTCCAGTGCAGGACAGCAGACAACTGGCAATATATATTCAAAGAATATGTCAAATACTAAAACACCATAATGAAAGAAACCATAGGCACAATGTAATAGATTAGAAAGTATATTGCCCCCCCCCAGTTGCAAATGAAACATAAAAGCATATTACCCGAGTAAAGAATCTTGATGAATCAACAAGTCATAATAAACTAATGTACATACGCTACACCTCTGTACCCTGAAAATTGCCTCCCTTATTCTCATACCACTCATGTCTTATTTTAATGGATTTCCGATCCAATGTAATCAAGCTAGCCATAAAATAATCCACCTAACACTGCTCACTTCTCTGCTTTTTATAACAATCTATATTGCCAACTAACCTAGAAATGTATCAGTTTGACAACACTATAACTCAAAGAGGCTTTATCCTCAAATGCAAGTGACTCTCCCACCGTGTTCTCACACTGACAATCTGCAATTTATTATATTACAACCGGAAAAGGCTTTTTACTCTGGAAAGGTGGATTTTATGTTGTATGAAAGCTACTCCTGATATTATCAGACCCCATGCAACTTGATTTTTTTCCACAGAGATACTTACACCCAACTAGGTGAATCAATTCCTATATAGTAAAACTTTTGTTTCCTTTGGTGCTAGCTTTTTTCTTATCTCTGCCATACTCTTATTGTAAATTCATCAACCCAATGACTAATTGTTACAATTTTCTGTTTAATACAGCCTAGAAATATGCTACATGTTCACTCATACAGGATAAGGAGCTTGTTTTGATGGACAAATACAGTATTCATTTTTAAAATCATCCTCATTAACCATGGGTGAATTGTTTTGTACCTGGTCTTGTGAATTTTCAAGACCCTTGTGCAAGGCTAACTTAACAGTGGTATGTGCTTGTTGCCTGTTCACTTGCTAAAACTGTTTTCAAAAAGTTCCATTTTTAAGAGTATTTCCTGTGCACACCCTTGATAGGCATCTACAAAATCCATATCTTTGTTCTAAGTTTCTAGAAAGCTTAAGTTATCAGAAGTGCATAAATGTTTCATCATGGTCCCAGACATTTAGGTCCAAGGCAGTGTTCCCTCTAAGCTGCGCTGGCGCGCTGTGGCGCAGCCTGCCACAGCCGCCAGCGCAGTGAAAGCTGCCGGCAGCGCACTGCCGGCAGGCTCCACAGAACTCCTCTGGGGCTGGGAGTTTTGAAAACTCCCGCCCAGAGAAGTTCCAACGGAGCATGCCCAGAAAATCTGGGCATGCTCCATAGAGCTCCTCTGGTCCGGGAGTTATGGCTGGGCCCTCTGGCTCCAGTCCAGCTCCAAGGTAAGTGGGGGGGGGCCGAGCGGGAGCGGGGGG
>ML682021.1:28162523-28211743 GCA_007922195.1 Podocnemis expansa
GTCCAGCTCCAAGGTAAGTGGGGGGGGGGCCGAGCGGGAGCGGGGGGGCGAGCGGGGGGCTGTTAGGAGGGGGGGCAAGCGGGGGGGCTGTCAGTAGCAGCGGGGGGGGCGAGCGGGAGCGGGCGGGCTAAGCAGGAGCAGCGGGGGCGGGGCTGTCAGGAGCGGGGGGAGGGGCTGCGCAGCGGGCCCAGCGGGGGAGCGCAGCGAGCAACCAGAGTTGCTCAGCTGCCCTCTCCCCTTAGAGAGAACATTGGTCCAAGGTTATATAGAAGCAGAAGCCCTATCCCTCAGTTCCTTCCAGCTTGCAGTATATGCTGGCAGAACCCCTCTACATTCCTTTAGCTCCTTTCCATCTTTCACAGTTCTTTGTCACTTGTTTTAGAATAGAAGCTCCACAGCAAATTGTTAGTTTTTCCCAAGTTGGTTACTTTACTCTTGCAGGTGCTATGGGCACTTCCATTTGGCATCAAAGGATGGCTGGTAAGGTAATCAGTTTTACATGAGCTGCCTTTGTATAATGCAGAGAGGTCAGGCCATGCTGATTTTCCTCAGAGATTCACTTCTTAGGAAAGTGTTCTGCTGTACCACCTTTACCTCATCCTTTGTGATTGTGCTGGCTCTCTGAGAAGCTCAGATGGAGCATCAGGGCCCTCTTTTGTGGCAAATGCCAAGCAGAGGTGTACATACATTAAGACTTTGGACTGAAAGGGCTGGAGTCAGGCTAAGCCCCGGGGTTCATCACACTATCCCAATGAACCAGCACAATGGGCTGGATAAGCTTGAATATGAACACCTAGAAAAAGGCCCTGTAAAAAGCAGGAATGCCTATTCTTAAATGTTGTTCTCCAGCTTCCAGTGCAGACAGTATATCCTGCCCCTCTGGATGCAGGATTTCAATCTTTAAAAGAAAACCTGGAGGAACCTATTCCTGGGCATCTGTCTTCATCAATTCTTAGGGATGTAACTACCATCTCACCTGTTGTGCTCCACCTAAAATTCAAGTTCTTACTAGCCTGCATAGCTTCCACATTAGACAGCTGAATAGAGGTCTGTTTCATACATTATGGATACAGCAATTAGAGTAGCAATACTGATAATCACCAAGGACTTTGTTTGGTCAATCCAATGACTTACAAATAGTCCATCTATTCATCTCAGTTTCTTTCACAAAAGCTAGCAAATCTGTACCACCAGGGTTGAAATATTTCTGCAGGGCTTCCCAACTCCGGGCCCATGGCTTTTTAAAATGGCCTGCACTCCCCTGCAGCTAGCTGGAAGCCAAGCTGTGACTACCCACCTCCCACCCAGTCCCTGCAGGCAGCTGGGAACTGGGCTATAAGCTTGGGGCCTTTTCATGGCACAAACCAGGATTTAGGATTGTGACAGTTTGAGGGTTTACCGTTAGATATGCCCCCAGCACTGTTTTTTTTTTTTTAAAAAAATTAGACTGGTGCCCCTTCAGAGTTTTAAAAATATTTGTGACCCTCAAGCCAAGAAAGTTGGGAACCACTGTTCTGCAGCATGTGGTTCTAAGCATTTTGTGCTCTTACTACTCAAATACTTTCATGACCCAGTATAAGGAAACAATGTCCTTGATAAAAAGGCTTATTCCTCAATTACTCTGTGAATGAGGGCAGCTAATGGTCTGACTCTTCTGGCCAGATGAGATCACTTCCAGTAGAACAAGCTGAAATTCCTCCGGGATCACTGGCCAGAAGACCTAAAGAAGGTATCTAAAGTCATCATTCCAAAAGACAGGATATGGTCAAACATACACTCTAATGGTTATAGATGATGACTCAGATACAGCAGTGATAATGATATAAACTGTATGTTTCAAAGTTTGGGTTACCTCAATATATGCAAAAGAAGAGTCAAAGTTCCAAAGTGGTACCCATGTCAGTCTAGTTCAGCAAAACAGATGAGTGGCACTTTTGAAGATTAACAAATTTATTTATCACATGAGCTTTTGTGGGAGAATATCCCTTTGTCAGATGCTTGAAGATGGAGAACTAAAGATGAACAGAAGGAAAAGAAATGCACAGAAGTGTAAAATCACAGGATCAGGTCAGAACATTACAGCAAATTAATGCAGTTGTTTAGAACCAAATAATAGAAAACAGCATAGGAGATGACACAAAAGGAAAGCAAAACTACCTGTTGTAATGAGAAAACACCTCATAGTTCCTGTTTAATCCCAAACTGATGGTGTTGAATTGGCATATGAATTCAAATTCTGCAGTTTCTCTTTGAAGCTTTGATTTGTTATCCATGTGCCTAACAGCAGCTGTTAACAGATCATTAATGGAATGATCGGGAAGACTGGAATGCTCCACCAGTTTTTGAATGTTATTTCTGATGTCAGATTTATATCCATTTATTCTACTGCATAGAGACAGTCCTGTCTGTCCAATTTTTAAGGCAGAGGGGGCATTTTTGGCACATGATGGCATAAATCTCATTGGTGGGTGAGCAGGCAAATGATCTCTTGATCAAGTAACTGGCTTGATTAGGTCCTATGATGATGTCCTGTGTGCAGATGTGTGTGCAAAGCTGGCAACGGGGTTTGTTGCAAAGATATGTACCAACTTTGATGTTTCCGTTGTTAGGTCTGTAGTTGCTGTTGAGTGTCTGCTTAAGGTTGGGGGGCTGTCCGTAAGTGAAGAGAAGTCTGTCTCTCAACCAGGGTTAAAGCATAATTTGGCAGGCCCTAGAACCCTCCTAAATGTCTGGCCCCCCTTCACTCACCCCAGCTACTACCCCGAAACACCTACCCCCATCAGACTACTCTTTCTCCATGTGTTCCTCAGTCTCAAACCCCATTCCCACAGCTCCCTGCCTCCACATCTCCACTCCAGCCCGCCTAACCTTCCACCCCTCAGCTCCCCCATCATCACTTCACACCCTTCAGCTCCTTCCACGCTTCCCCAGCCCACTTCCCGAGTCCCTCCAACCCCCTTCCCTAACTCCGCCGCCCTGCTGCCAGCTTCTCCCGCTCCCCCAGAGACCCCAAGCCCCACCCCCGCCTGCTTCTTCTACTCCTGCAGACACTCAAAGCCCCCCTGCCGGCTTCTCCTGCTCCCCAAGACAACCCAAGCCCCCCTGACAGCTTCTCCTGATTCCTGAGACACCCCAAGCCCCTCCCTAACCCCCTAGTCCCAACGCTGGCCACCGCAGTTCACCAAGTCCTTCCACAAACCCTCCACCCTGCCACCAACTCCTCGCCCCACGCCCTTTACTCACTGGGCTAGCTTGCCTGTCCCTGAATGCTCCCCCCCCCCAAGGCCCCCTTACCTGGCTGCCATGTGGAGCGGACCCTGGCACAGGCTGCGGCTCCACCCGAGTCTGCTCAGAGGCTCTGAGCCTGCTCAGATAGGGCAGGCTCAGGGCAGTTCCCTGCCACCTGGAAGATACTGTGTTTTCCAGCTGCGGCTGCCAGCTCTGCACAACCCCTTGAGCTGGCCCTAGGGGAATGCACCAGAACGCTGCATTCCAGTGTGTTCCTCTAGTTTTAGGGGGCCCCCAGAACCCAGCGTTCCAGTGCATTCTTCTAGTTTTAGGGGGACCCAGACCACTGTCCTCCCCCCCAAAAAACAGGGGGCTCCCGAACTCTGTTCTGGGGTGTTCCAGCTTTAACTCCCTGCTGCCAAAGCCTGAGAGAATGAAAGATCATCTTGTAGAATAAGCTGTAGATTCTTGATGATGTGCTGAAGAGGTTTGACTTGGCGGCTGTAGGTGATGACCAGTGATGTTCGATTCTCCTGTAGTAGTTGACTTCTGGGAGCCAATCTGGCTCTGTCAAACTGTTTCTTCACTTCCCCAGGAGGGTACTGTAATTTTAAGAATGCTTGATAGAGATCCTGAAGGTGTCCGTCTCTGAGTGATCAGAGCAAATCCAGTTATATTTTAGAGTTTGACTGTAGACAGTAGATTGTGTGGTTTGTCTTGGATGGAAGCTTGAGGGATGTAGGTAACTATAGCAGTCCATAGGTTTTTGGTAAAGGGTGGTGTTTGTGTTCATCCCAAATTTGTACTGCAGTGTCCATGAAGTAGCTCTCCTGTACTCCACATATTCCAGGCTAAGTTTGATAATGGAGTGGAAATTGTTGAAATCTCTGCAGAAATCTTCAAGGGCATTCATTCTTTCTGTGGATCATGAAAATGTCATCAATGTAGTGTAAAGTACACTGGGGATGGGTACTGGGGATGGGATTGCTACCTGGGACGAGAGTGAACAAGGCGTTGTTCTAAGTCAGCCATAAAAATGTTGGTATATTGGGGGGCCATGCAGGTACCCATAGCAGTACTGCTGACTTGAAGATATAAATTATCTTCAAATTTGAAATGCTTGTGGGTGAGTACAAAGTCACAAAGTTAAGAACTATCCTGGCTGATGTCACAGCATGCCTCATAGCTGAACTATTTTCCTCCCATTCATCTTTGGCTCTCCATCTTCAAGTGTCTGAAGTGGGATTTTCTTCCACGAAAACTCAAGTGATAAATAAATTTATTGCCTTTAAAAGTGTCACATGATTCTTCACTTGTTTGGGAGAGCAGATATTCCAAGGACCAGAGGTGATGCTGGTGGGCAGAGGAAAGCATTTTAAAGAGTTTGCAGTCACAGTACATGTCTATTGGTGAAAGGTACACATCAACAATTGGTCAATTTTGGTTCATGGTTTAAGAGTACTTTTGTTTTCCTCACCCATGCAAAACTCTTCCATAGAAGCATTCACAAGTAATGTTTTCTGTCTCCTCCAGTAGGCTGACACTGTCCCATATTGGCAGATAACAGCCTGACCTCTTATTCAAGCCTCGGTCAATTCTCAGGTAGACTACAGCAATATAACTTATCTGGGCACAAAACCTTCAATGCTTAAGAAACCCCAACCAATACAGAATGCTCCAGTGTCTTCCTTCAGCCAGGCTACTCTAAGTACACCAACCCTATCCCCTACTCTTCGCAATGACTTCCCATAAAACTGAATCATGTTTAAGGTCTCAGCCTTTATCTTCAAGGTGCTCCACCGCCTAAAGCTCTGGAATTAACACCATTCTTGACACGCTCCTCTGGCACAATGAAACTCTCCAATATGGGTAAAGCTCATCTGTCCAGGAGACAGAATTTTCTCAAGGACCTGTCTGAGACCATGGACTGAACTCCTAGGAATGGAGAACCATTACAAATCTCACCATCTTCTGTTACAAGACACATTTCCTTGACATTGGTTTCTCTAACACATTTTTAAAAAATCTAAATTTAAAAAAAATCTACCAAAACCCCCCCACACTATACATACTTCTCTCTCTGAGGAGAGGATGAGAGAAAGCAAACAACACGTGGCAGATGTGTAGTCACATTGTTTAATACAGTACTGGAAGGTGCCTAGATATAGAGATGAGGATGGTGCAAGAATCCATGTAGATTAAAACTTCAGTAAGTAAACAAATGAGCTGCCGAGGGAGGTGGTGAAATCTCCATCTTTGGAGGTGTTTAAGGCCTGGCTGGACAAAACCATGACTGGGATGGTTTAGTGGGAGTGGTCCTGCCTCTGGCAGGGGGTTGGACTAGATGACCTATGAGGTCCCTTCCAACCCTGTGATTCTATGAAATGACACCTGGGGAAAAACTCAAGGATTTTCCATTTTAGGGTGAACAAAAGATTTAAAAAAAAATATAAAACCAGATTTTTTTTTGTTACTTAAATAGGTTTATTTTAAAAAGGAAAAATGCAAAATTAAATTTGAAATTATAACTGATAAAAGCCTAAACTTAGTATAATTTATTGAAATAATATAAATAAATTCAAGCAGGATATGTTTCTGTTGAAGTTTTAAAGAAAGTGAAACCACTGAACTGGTGGAAGTCTCTGGCTAAACACCTAGAACCAGTTTGTTGATGTGCTCAACCAGCTTTTAATAACGTACAAAGAAACTATTCTTTTCCTGTCAGTTATTCAAGCAGTTCAGTTCAATGACTAACTATTCTAAGTTGACAAATGGATAAGGAGTTGAAAAAGCAGGAAACCTTGTTTTCCTCTTTCAAAGCATGAAGGTGTAAGGATAAGACCCGTTAGTTCTAAAACCTTGGAAGACATGGTGGTAAGAAACTATCATTTCAATCTCTAACCATAGATACTTTGTTTAATCAGTTTTAAATGAAAACTATCTTTTGTAAAATTATTTTCTGCATCCAGCACATTTAAGGTATCTTTTAATTAACTAATGATCAACATTTTTAAAATGCTATTTTGTGCATTTTTAATTGACTTCCAATTTCTGGCTGTTAGACAGCAATCACAAGTTTAAAAAAAAAATCAGTAGTCAAAAATGATTAATGACATTTCTTAACATAAAAATTAAAATTTGAATAAATGCATGTTAAGCTAGGCAACTACTTAAAAGTGCGCAGATACAGTTTTTCCCTAGGGTTAACAAAAATTAGCACCAAGTTTTGTATAAAAACTATATTCAGTTGTAAATCAATATGCTTTAAAGGTTAACCAATCAGTGACAATCAACCTTTTAGGAAAATAACTAAAAAGTAGAAAGGGAATACCAGATTAAAATCAACTAATTTAAATCACAGCTTTTTGCTTGTCTGTTTAAATCAGTGGACTAATTTTAATCAATCCACTCTGTTCATTCATTGGGGCTGCATTAGTCATGTTGCAGAAGTCAGACATGCCTTTGTGATAGCTTCCATACAATACATTTATAAAGAAATGTACACAGAATTTTTTTAAGAGGTATGTTCTCTGTGTCAGCCTTCTCTGAAATACAGAATGCCAGCTTTCCAGTAGATGGAGCTATATATTAAGAAAAAGCACAGAAGCTATTTCTAAAATAAATGTTTTAATGAGTTCTGTGTTTCTGTGACCTTTGGCATAATCTTTTGCAACATTTTCCTCTGTAAGTACAGTATTCTTTCAGTACTTTAGACAATTTGATCTCTTTTTGACAATGTAAAATGACATCTATTGTTTACATGCATATTCTGCTTATGAAAGTGTCAAAAATTAATCAATTGTACTGTGACTTTCAGAAACCTCAGAAGGTATGTATGCCTACACTGCAATGTGAGTCCAGGGTTAGTGGGACTCAAGCCAGCTGGCCCATATTAGAGAACCCTGGACTGAGCATCTACAGTTTATTTTAACTCTGTTAAGATTTAACTGACCTGCACTTGAAAAAAGGGTTATGAACCTTCTGTAACTGTTGCTCGAGATGTGTTGCTCATGTCCATTTCATGCAAAGTGTGTGCACACCCTTGTACATGGCTGTTGGAGATTTTCTGCCTCAGTGGTATCTGTAAAGGCTGGCGTTGGTGTCCTCTGCAGCTCCAGAGTCATGCAGCAACATATGAGGCATTGTCGCAGGCCTGGTACGAACCAAAGACAATATAGCAGCTCTGCAAATACCTTGGATAGGCATCTGTGTCAGGAAGGCTGCTGATGAAACTTGCGCTCTGGTTGAGTGAGCTGTTAGACTTGCTGGCAGAGGCACTTTTGCTTGTTCATAACAGAGCTCGATGAAGGTGTTTATCCATGAGATCCTCTGGGAGGAGACCAGCAAACTTTTCATTCTTTCTATTACTGTGATGAAGACCTGCATTAATTTTTGGAATGGTTTAGTCCTTTTGATGTAGAAGGCCAAAGGCCCATCTAACATGTAGGATGTGCAACCTATGCTCCTCGCTGTATCTGCAAGGTTTGGGGAAGAACACATGCAGGAATTTATTCTGATCGTATGGAATGGTGACACCATTTTTGGTAAGCTGGCTGGCTAGTTTTGTAGTTGAACCTTGTCTTTACAAAATACTGTGCGAGATGGTTATGAGGTCAGAAACCATTCATGCTGATGTGATCACCAACCAAGATGGCCTGTGAATTTTGAAAGGACTAGATTCAGGTCCTAAGAGGAATAGGATCTCTGACTTGTGGATAAAACTTCTCCAGGCTTTTTAAAAACCTGATAGCCATATAAAATGGCAGAAAACCGATCTCCACTGTCTTGCAGGAGGGAAAGTTGAAATAGCCATCATGTGAACCTTAAATAATGAAAAGGCTAACCCTTGATGCTTGAGAGGAAACAGGTAGTCCCACATGGACTGTACTGAGGCTCAGTGAGGAGAAAGATTCCGGTCTGAGGCCCAACAGGAAAACCACTTCTATTTTACCTGGTAAGCTGCTCTGGTAGGTTTTCTGCTGCACGTGAGAAGCTACTGAACTTCTGCTGAGCAAGCAAGCTCCTCTGCATTCAGTCATGCATTAGCCACACTGTCAGGTGGAGGGATGCTAGACTGAGATGCAACAGACAGCTGTGGTCAGAGACTGGTTTGGCCAAAGCACCAGTTCCAAAGGGGCTGCTGTTGAGATTTCCAGCAGGGAGCTGTCGTGACCATGCTGGGGCTATCAGTATTATGTTTGCTTTGTTCTACTTGATGTTTAACAGAACTCTGTGGACTGGTGGTACCAGCAGGAAGTCTTACAGCAAGATCCCTGCCCAGGAGAGCAGGAAAGCATCACACAGACAGCCTCTGGGATGCCCATGGATGGAGCAGAACTAGGGGGTACATTCTGTTCTGCCTAGATGTGAACAGAGCCATTTGATTAGTCCCCCACCTCTTGGAAAATCATGCTGACAGCCTCTAGGAGGAGTGGTCACTTTTGGCGACACAAAAAGGACCTGCTGAGGTGGTCCAGGAGATGTGAAGCTACAATGGGAATGGCATTCTGCATGAAAGTCCCATAAGCAGATAGCCACTTGGCACAGGAGTGGTGACTGAGGACTATCTTGCTTATTGATGTAAAAACATCATGGTGGTTTTGTCCACCAGAATTTGGACTATCTTACCAGCCAGGTGACAAGCCAGGCATAGGCCTTGAGCTCCCTAATGTCAATGTGGAGGGAGCAACCTTCCTGCATCCAGAGTCTTTATGTACTAAGATGATTCTACCTCAAGGTCCTACAGTTCACTACCAGTATCAGATCAGGTCCTGCAACAGGCTGGGCAATGCTACAATTTTTCAGACATGGCCACAGAGGACCAGAGTAAGTAGGATCTTGATGCCATCAGAATCTATCATGGGATCCAATACAGCTGCTGAACAGGCCATTGTCCTTGAGGCCAGACATCTGCTGCCAGGGCAGCACTGAAAGGTGGTACACCTGCCAATCAGTGTTTTTGAGGCTGGTGACTGGGCTCTCCTGACTCCAAGGAAGAAAGTTCCTCCCTCAGGGACCACAGTGGAGTTGACGGTGGCTTCTTCTGTCAGCTGCAGTTCGGAATCAGGGAGTGGTGCCGAGGAAATGGTGACTGGAAGCAAGATTCCTGAGTGGTGCTGAGATGGTGGGATGTGAAAAGGAGTTGGATCACATGGTACCAGAGATTGGTGCTGTGGGTCTGTTGACTGTCTCCATGATACCAGTGCCACGAGGGTAATGTCTGGTACCAAGCAGACTCAGACTGGTGATATATAACTAGTGAATCCTTCCCTCCTGGCTGGAGACCAGAAGCATAGTGCCAGGGAACAGAGTTGAGACGACAAAGATCTTCAGTGTGATGCCAGGCATCTTGACTGAGGTGTTGTGGACTGGTGCTGAGATGGGAAATGGTGAAGGTCAGCTGATCACTGAGTTAGCCCCACAGCAGGTTTACCACTGGAGATGGGTGTCTTTACCAGCTCCAGTGCTGATGGAGGGTCAGCAAGTCCTGAGCTGCTTGAAAGGCCTCTAGTGCTGAGGGTACCGTTAGGTGGAAGGATCTCTTTCCTCTCCTATGAGTTATGAGTGGCTCCCTCAAAGGGCTTTCAGTTGCATTAGCCATGCCAGGGCAGGTGATTGGCCTGATTTGGATCCTTTGTCTCATCCCACCTTCTTATCCCTTGGTCAGTGCACTGTTTTGGGCCTCTTCTTCAGCACCAATGACGAGGAGTTGTGTCAAGAGCTTGGTGACAGCAGGGTGGTCTACACCAATCCTTAAGTTCTCAGTGCAGATTTTGAATAGGAGTGTTCTGACACCAGTCTCAGTCCTGCCTCTATGAACAGGGCTTTCAGATAAATGTTCTTGCTTTAGTTCCTCAAAGACCTAAAGCCCTTACAAATTTTTGCACTTATCCATTTTGTATTTCCCCTAAACACTTAAAACAACTGTTGTGAGAGTCATTAAGCAGCAAAGGTGTGTGGCAAACAACATCTGGTTTGAATTCCAGGTACCAGGTCATGTCCCATCACTGGGCAAATGTCTCTAATGGGACCACTATCTCTAATTTATTAACCCACTAATGACTACTTACAGGAACCAGCTGAAGCTATCTATGAAAGAATAACTAGGATCTTGTGAACACAAATGAGAAGCCTGTTCCAACAACCATTACAGGCAGAAAGAAGGAACTGATGGGGCACAGGGATGGGAGTACCTCATATACCATTGCATGAACACAGGGCTTCAGAAGATGCTAGAGCTGGCCTTACGGATACCACAAGGCAAAAAAAAAAAAATTTTTGATGGCTGTGCATGACGGCAGGCACACACCTAACAGAACTGACACGACCAAACACCTGAAGAACCTAGTGCTATCACATAATTTGTATATTACATTGAAGCATCCCCTATAATCTTACAAAAAAATGAAATGGTAACTTAGATAATTAGAAGATGCTAATGCCTATGTTTTCAACCTCATTCAACAGATTTCTCT
This sequence comes from Podocnemis expansa, assembly GCA_007922195.1. Lineage (NCBI taxonomy): Eukaryota > Metazoa > Chordata > Testudines > Podocnemididae > Podocnemis > Podocnemis expansa. The sequence goes on from ML682021.1 coordinate 28,173,227, forward strand.
TCTACAGCACAATCCACATGCAGAGAAGTTCAATAGTAGCTCAGAGGAAAGCCCACCAGTTATTTAATTAAATACTGCTTTTTACAGGATCTAAGTTTTCCTGAGATTTCCTACCTAAGTATTGTCCAATTTTCAGATCTACAAAAATCACTATCCGAAGAGTTATGGGTGTAAGACCATTCTGTTCAAAGAAGATGTTTCATATTCACTCGTTAGATTCACTTCATGTTCTTTAGTCCTTCAAGGAACATGGTCTTTGTGGTTAGACCACAGGCCTTAGAATCAGGAGATCTGAGAAATATTTTTATAAATGTCCTGTGTGACTTGGGAAGTTATTCCAGCTTTGCGCCTCAGTTTACCTATCTGTAACATGGGAGTATTATTTTTCTACCTCTCAGAGATGTTGTGTAGCTTCAAATGTTAATAAAGTGAATATTTTTAGATCCTCGGAATCTGCCACTTATTACTTGAAAAATTCACTGGAGCATGGATGTTCAGTCCAAAGGAAAACATAGTCACATACCACCATTAGAGACACCTTTTATCATCCAGAAAAACCCAGACTATATTTTCCTGGAACAATGAGTAACTTGTACCTCAAAAGTTTGGATCCTAATGACATAAGTTACTAAAACAAAATATTTACTTAAAATGTAAGTTTTGATATCACAATATTTGGGTCATTTCTGCTTTGATGTTTCCTTGATCATTTGGTCTATACCTGCCAACAACATTAAAACTGGTTAAACTTCACATCCTGTAAAGCAAATAAATAATTAAGATTCACCCAAGCTGCTGAAGGGAAATACGATTTACGCTCAGGGCCAGCCAGGCCCCTCAGAGGCGGCAGGAGGGGAAGGGGAATTCACCTTGGAAAAAGAATAGGATATGTGCAGGTCTCTGCAGAAAGGAACCCTGATGATGGAGGGTGCAAAGTGATGTTTGATCAATATATTTCTCATCCCAGGCTCATACTGTGGGCTGCACGGGTCCCCAATAACTCATGCAAAGTTGCAACAGCTTCCAGCCTCAAGGGGCCTTTTGATGGTGATTCTTGAACCATGATTTTTTTTTGGTTTTGATTTTTTAGACATACTGCCTGTTAACTGTTTCCAACTGCAACACATCCGCCTTAGACCACAAAATGGGGCTTCCACTCAGAATTTTTGTCTCTTGAAAGGAATTTGTGCGTATCTAAATACATACTGAAGCCTGTAACCTTTCAATTACATGCCTATTTAATGAAATGTTCTACCTTTTCAACATTTTTATGGTCAGTTTTGTGGTTGCCTGGCATTACCTTCCTGTCATCAACACAGGCCATGTTCACATAATTGTAGATGTTTTGAACAGTCTGAAGTGCTGAAAAATGGTCACCATTTGACAAAATACCTTCATCTATAAACATTAGAGCAAGTCTTCCTCACCCTACTTATTCAACTGCTTCTACTGACTTAAATGGAACTTCCTATTTGAACCAAGGAAGCAAGATTTGTCCTGTCACTAACTGGATCATAAACGTTACGTGCAATGGGATATTTATTCTCAGATCCAGAAAGTAGCTACAAAGAATGAATAGCTTTCTTTTCCTCCAGCCCTAGGGAATGGTTAAAGAAAAACATTTTGAGTTTCCAATGAAAACAAAACTTTTGAATAATTTATTTCTCTCTAGCTTTACATGCCACAACTATCCCTTTCCAGTAAGAACAGCAAAATTAGGCTCAAAAAAGAAAAAGTTATTTCTGTTACCTGTTTAAACTTCCTAAGTATTTTTTGCTTATTTCTGCCCTAACTAATAATATTTTAAACCAATTCGGATTTAAGCCATTTTCTATATATCTTCATATTACTTTTATAACAATTAAAATGGAGACTAAAAAAGCCTTTCGACTGGTGACAGTTAATTACTGAGGTAGACAGGAGTGTTCAAAGATTAAATAATTCTGAAGATCAGATTTCATCTTTCAACAACTTAAATGAGGGACACAAGCTAAATCCATTGAAAACTAATCATTAAATCATTCAGTTCTAATACCATTTTCTTCTCACCTTTTGTGCTGTTCACTTATTGCATCTGCCTCATTTTAGACAAATTCTAGTCACTTATTTCTAGTGTATTTCATTCACTTTGTTTTATTTCTAACAGTCCTATTCATAGTCATGTGTGTGAACGCTTACATCCTCCACTCTTCACAAAAAAAAAATCACTTAATTTTATGAAAAGTTATTAGGTAAAAAATGGGGCTAAAACTAATTTGAGTGCATCTTTAACATTCCACAGAGCATGCACACAAGTTTTATACTTTACCTCAATTTCTGACACTGGTGGCTGGTTAGCTCTGGATGGCTGTTTGGTTCTAGGTGCCTTTGGTGGTCTCTTAGCTGGCAGAATACTTTGCTTTGGCAGTATATTACTAGTTGGTGCAACCGAATAAGATCTTGTTAGTAGTTTAATAAGCTTTCTAGCATCACTTGGTCCATGCTTGTGGTTCACAGTCCTTAAGGTATCAAAATGGTTCCTGAATGGAGGATAAATTTCTTCAGTCTGATAATCCACAATTTTTGCTGGAGAAGAAGTGTTTACTGACGACATTTGCCAATTCTTGACTCGTTTGACAAATCTGTCCGTACAACAGGTAGCAGCCTCAGGACTGCACAAGTTAAAGACTTTGCTTACTGCTAGAGTTTGTAATGATGCCCTGACAACATCATTGCTTTGTTTTAACATTGGATGCCTACATTTATGAAGGCTTTGGCACTCATGTATTTTCATTAAAACATGGGAGCATCTAGCAACAAGCCCCAGCAGTTTCATGGTCATCGCTTCACTATGGACTGCATTAAAAAAAAAAAAAAAAAAAAAAAAAAAAAAAAGATTAGCTCTTGGAAATAAATCATTATGTTCATTAGTATTTAAAGGGAAGAGCCTGGCAACACTGGTCTTACATTCTATACAAAAGAATACTGATGCTTCTGAATACTTTTCCTCACATTTGATAAACTTTCTGAAAGAAGTCAAAATGCATTTCTTGCCCAACATCTTCCAAAGATGGGAAAATATAATGGTTGTTATGTTAGCTGTTAGGCAGGCAGGCACTTACAGCTAGATTCCCGTACCCTTTTTCTCACACCAAGTAGCACCTTATAATGAGTAAGCCCCATTAGCTCCAATGGGAATACTTATGGATTAAGATACCCACACTGACTTGGACATCATACTCTGTATAGACCTTATGGTTTGATCACTGAATCTTACATTTACATTATGACTAGTTCCAAAGGGGTAGGTTAATCTAGGTCAGCAAAACAAACAAGGAGTCCTCTGGCACTTTTCTTCAAAGAGTCTGACAAAGTGAGATTTTCTCCCACGAAATCTTGTGCAATAAATAAATTGATTAGTCTATAAAAGCACCACAGGACTCTTTGCTTGTTTTACATTTACATTAGTTAGCAAACCCTCGCTAAAGAAAGACTGCCTACACTAAATGCATTTTGTCACACAGCAACACCAATTACCACGCCTCCCAAACAGGCCCTACAGAGATCCAAGTGCTGTGTTTATTAATCTGTCATACCGAATCACATAAGAAACTGACACGAGTTAGGTCAGTGAGGCCTCAATCCTGCATGTTATTGAAGAAAGGTGGACCCCTGGGCTTGAATGCAACCTCTTTGATTTTGACAGGAGCCTGACATTGTACAGAAACAATAAGATCTATTATACCAAAATGAAAGCAACTTCTTGAAGATTTTGGACCACATCCTGTACTCCAGTATGAATAAAGAGTCAGAATGTTCCAAAGATGGTAGATTTAAAATGTTAATACCACCTCATGGACCATACTCCATTTATAAACATTCATCATAACCAAATCTTTTCCCCACCTGCTTTTAAGCAAATAACCGTAGTAGTAAAAAGCAGGAACAGAAACACAGTAAGTGTTGTTTAAAGAAAAATTGACTTTTTGAGGATTTTTTTTTAAATCCTGGATTGAGGCATCTTAATGAGTTTTTAGGCTTCTTATTGGTAGAAGCTACACTATTCCCACATAGGTACATAATGCACAATTAAATTAAAATCACACTTGCCTAGGTTTTTGGTTTTTTGGAACACGGCAAATTTCTCAAGAGTGGAATCATTCCCAAAGAAATATGCAAATAAAAATTACAGTATACCTGACAAGAACCTAATTCTAAGTCATCTACCATGTATTTGCAATACTACTTTAAAATGTCATTTTCTTGTGAATGAAGAATAATGTACAAAAGGACATCCAATGTAACAAAACTTCAATTGTGACTGGAGGATCTGGATGCTAACATAATACAAATCATAACTAACAAATAAAAACATTACTGTACTAAGTTACATCCATCCGTGGCATAACTCCACTAAATCAATCCACCCAACTAGTTTTAAGCAAAAAAACTTTGATACCCACTTTAAGATTTACCAAAAAGTTCAGAGCTCATGTGAAATTTCTAGCAGCAAAGGAGATATAAAAATCATGTTCTGATTTCTCCTTTAAGTAATATTAAGGATAATTAGTACACTACAGCTTACCTAACAAGCAGCTGGAGAAATGTCTGCAGATTGTTTTCTGATGTCTTTACAGATTCCAGAATGCTGCTGGCACTATACATATAATAAATAAGAAGTAGTAAGTCAATTGCATTTCCAGCTGCAAATGCAGCATAAGTCCACATGTGGCAGGTAAAATTACCAACATTTGTGAATGGATCATGGGTATCAGTTTCTTCTACATGTGCCCTTTAAATACTATGCAGTAATCATAACCCATTCTTGTACTATCATTCTGCATTTTATCCCTTAGCTCCACTAAGCACATTCAGAAGTTCTTGCACCATTGGGCTATGTGTACTGCTGCTTCACTGGTACTAGCAATGGTGGGAACCTCCATGTAGACTGGTTGCAGACAGCAAAGATTAAAATAAATGTACTTGTGTTCTTACAATAACCAGCACTGAAGAAGCTGCAATGGCCACTTGTGCAAGAATTTCTGAAAACATTCAGTGAATGCAGACTTTACCCCAGTCCTGGAAAAAACATATGTGAATTCAACAGAACTGTTCCCAAAGTTAAGCATGTTTGTAGGTATTTGCAGAATTGTTGAATAGGGAGGCTCATGTGCTGTGGCAGAACAACAAAAGCAGAGAATCAGTTGGGTGTAGCTGGAATGTTACTGCAGGCAAGACATAACAGAAGCCTACATGAACAGGGGATGGGAGAGAAAGTTTTCCATCAGTTGTTAGGCTCCAGCACAGGCCTGTCTAAGGGAGGGGGAAGTAGCAGGCATGTTCTTCCCTGAAGGACAGAGCTCTCTTCCCAAAAATGAGACCCACATATGTCTACATTCATACGTGATGCTGTGATGAAGCTGCAGCACAGCCCCTTGCTACAGCAATGGAATAGGTTTTTCCATCAACAAACGCAATCCACTCCTCCACAACATAGCAGCTAGGTTGATGGAAGAATTTAATCACTGACCTATTCCAAAGGGCTAGCCACGTTAGTCTAGTTCAGCAAAACAAATAAGGAGTTCTGTGGCACTTGTAAAGACTAACAACTTTATCTAGAGCAGGGGTTGGCAATCTGATGATCAGAAGAACCATTATTAAAAACTCCTTCAATAACCATGTGTTTTGAGAGCTGTAGTGGGCGTAGCCTCTTGGTGGGATGGGATGGGGGGGCTGACAGCTGGGCCAGGGTGATTCCTGCAGGATCCCCTAGCAGGAGAGGGGGAGCCCAGAACCAAGAGCAGACTCCCTATAGGGTCCCTTGGTGGTGGACGAGCCCAGAGCCTAGCTTGAGTCACATGCAGGGTTCCCTGGAGGCGAGAGGGTGCCCTGGAGCCTAGAACTGCAAAGGGGCAGTCAAAGAGTCGCAGGCTGCAGATCCCTGATCTATCTGCATGAGGTTTTGTGGGAGAAAGTCCCACTTCATCAGAGGCTTTGAAGAAGCCACAGGACCCCTTGTCTGTTCCACTAACTTATGCACATCTAAACTAGAGCTTAGGCTGACTCATACAGGATGTGAAATTTTTCATAGCCCACAGCAATGTAGCTCAGTCAACTAACATTGGAGGTGCAGCCTAGGTAGAGTTACCAGAGGTCAGGCAAAAGGAGGACGGGTCTTCCTTTTTACCTTCACGTCCTTTGGCAAGGATTTTAAAAGTACATGATTTTGTCTGGCTTTTTACTTACAGGGGTTAAAGTATGCTGGAATGCCCAAACACCCTATTTTTAGGGGGAAGTGTTCCAGGGCCTCCTAAAAACAGAAAAATAATACATTAATACTACATTTTCTCCATGGATCCTCCAATGTCCTCCTTTTTCTACTCCCCTGTCCTCCTTTCCATGCTTTGGTGTCTGGTAACCTTAAGCCTAGACCCACTATTCTCCTCAGGACTTGAAATGGAGGAGGGGGGAGATGCAGTGAGGGTATTGAGAGTGCTCACTAAATTGGTATAACACTGTCACTAGCTGACAGCTGAGGGGGTGTTGGGAAATTTGGGGGGGGGGGTGCAAGGAGGGTGTAATGGAAATTCCTGCCTAGGCCTCCCTGATAACTTGACTCTTAAACTGGGTCCATAGTTATGGTTACCAGATACCAAAGCCTGGAAAGGAGGTCATTGAAGGACGCATGGAGAAAATGTAGTATTAATGTAATGTTCTTCCGGTTTTAGGGCCCCTGGACGACTTTTCCCCTAGAAATAGGGTGTCCCGGGGTGTTGCAGCATACTTTAACCCCTGTAAGTAAAAAGCCAGACAAACTCATGCCTGCCGGATGGAGGACGTGAAGGTAAAAAGGAGGACATGTCCTCTTTTGGCCTGACATCTGGTAACCCTAGCCATAGCGGTGTCTGGGCACTGCTGTGCTGGGAGGAGCTGCCGTGTCTTGCTGCTCTCCTGAAGGGGAAGAGCCCACCTGGGCAGCCCCCGTGAATGGGCTGCAGCCTGCCACAGAAGCGAAACCCCTTCCCCCTCGTTCGCCGCAAGGCAGCAAGGAGCTGCGGCTCTGTCTCCAGAACAGCAAAGCTCCAGCTTGCCCCCACCACCCTCCAGGCCTCAGTTTCCCCACCTATATAACGGCTGATGACTGGCACCGACTCCCCTGCTGGCGCCAGCAGACGCCTGGACCGGAGCCGGCGGAGGCCGACGCCGCCTCCCGCTTGCCAGCCCCGACACCCGGGACAGGCCCGCCAGAGAGGCTGGCGTGACTCCGTTCACACAGGGCGAGGGTCGGTCTCGCGCGCCCTACCAGCGACCTGAGCCCGGCTTCCGGAGCCAGGCTGGCCAATCAGGCTCGTCGCCGCGGCACGCGCGAAACGTCAGCACCAACCGCCTGCCCGCCCTTTGCACGGACGCGCGCGCGCAGCAGCATCACATGACCGCCCTCGCGCCTCTGTTCCTCCGCCCTACGCCGCGAGCCCGGAAAGGCGGCGTGCTTACGTCATTTCCGCTACTCCCACCACTTAGCTGTCAACCCGGCCGCCGCCGCCGGCGTAAGATGGCGGCGGTGCCGGCGTCGCTCGCGGGCCGGTTCAAGGGGTTCGTTTCCGTTCGGGTTGGGTTCGCTGTTGGCTCGGTTCGGCCCGGGAAGCAGCTGTCGGGGGCCGCTGCGGTCAGGGGAGGGCGGCGGGAAGCTGGGGCTGGCTCGGCTGCGGCGCCGGCACGGGGTCCCGTGGGGCCCGGCGCGGAGGTCGGGGGGCCGGGTGTGGGGCACGGCTGGTGCGGCCTCCGCGGCTTTACTCGTTGTGCTGTGCCCCGGGCGGGCGGTACCCCAGCTGGGGCGGCGGGCCTCGGCCATTCGCCTTTGCGGCTCGTGCCGCTTCCTCACGGAGCCCGCGGGCAGCCTGTCAGTTTCCAAAGGGATAGCCGTGTTAGTCTCGTCCAGCAAAAACACCAAGACTTGTGTGGCCCTTTAAGACTAACAGATTTATTTTTCGCATGAGCTTTCGTGGGAGAAAATCCCACTTCGCTAGTTTTCTCCCACAAAAGCTCATGCGAAAAATAAATCTGTTAGTCTTAAGGTACCTCAGGACTCCTTGTGTGTGTGTGTGTGTGTTTTTTTTGCTGGACTAGACTAACACCGCTATCCCTTTGGAAATTGTATTGAGACCCCCGGACCTGCCCCTCCAGCTGTGTGCGCAGTGCTGGGCTTCTCGTGGGCTTCAGTTTCCCGGCTCTGTGGGTAATCTAGTTGCTGTAAAGTACAATTTTGATAATGTATTTGATCTCTTTTGATGATGAGTGACTGAGGGTTAATTAATTAAACTTACTGTCTGGCAGATGCCAGGTGCCTTTGTCAGGCTGTGGTGTCTCTTGATTGTTGTCACTTTTAGGTGCTTAGTCGTGACTAAATGGACTTACAATAAACAAGGAGTCCTGTAGCACTGAAAGACTAGCAAATTTATTTGTCACATGAGCTTTTGTGGGAGAAGATCCAACTTCATCTGATGCTTTGAAGATGGGAGGGGGTCTTAAAGAATGGGAGGAAATAAATGCAGAGCCATGTAAGTCAGGGAACAAGCTAGCGGTTAAAGTGTTGTTTGGTGACACCCCCACCCCATGCTGGTGTGGGCTCCTGTCACGAACCCCTGCTACTGCCCCCCATGCACCTGCCCGCCACCCTGGCAACTGCCCTCCCACACCTACCCCCTGGTCTCTGTCTTGTCACTGGTCCCCAACCCTTCCCCAAACCCCCACCGTGCCGTGCAGTCTTCCCGGGCTGACCCTTTTCCCCACGCCGTTTCCACACTGGGCCAGCTTGCCTGTGCTCAAACCAGGAATTTTGCTAACACCCCCCCCCCACTCCTCCTAATTTCAAATCCTGGGGAGAATACTACCCTGAAACCCCCCTCCCCTCCCAAGGCTCCCTTACCTGGCCACCATGCACAGTGGAATGGCCTCAGCCCACTTTGCCTGAGCATTGTCGGTGGCTTTGAGCATGCTTAGAGCAGGCTGAGGCTGGAGCCTCAGCCTAGGCCAGGACTGCACCCTGCCTCTGGGAATGCACTGGAATGGTGTTCTGGAGCCTATTATTTTTGGAGGCTTAGCATGGGGGCCCCTAAAAATAGAAAATGGAGCCAGAACATCACATTCTGGAGCCTGCTATTTTTAAATGGTAGGCCCTAGAATTCAGCATTCTGTCTCCCTTTTCTATTTTTAGAGGCCCTGAAACGTTGAACCCCTAAAAATAGTGGGCCCTGGAATGCTGTTCTGGTGCGTTCGAGCTTACTTTGTCTCCTGGAACAGGTCACACAGTAATAGCAAATCAAAGCAGTTCCTCTGTATGCTGTTTCCCAGTGTTTGAATCTTTACAACTCCTCTGATTTGCTGTTACAGTGTGACCTGTTCCCATGACTTACACTTCCCTGCATTTATTTCCTCCCATTCTTTAAGTTCCTCCATCTTCAAAGCATCTGATGAAGTGGGATTTTCTCCTGTGAAAGCTCATGTAATAAATAACCTTTGTTAGTCTTTAAGTGCCACAGTATTCCTCGTTGTTTTTACTAAATAGACTAAGGCAGGCTGCCCCTTTGAAACTGAACTTAAAAATGTGGCTTGAATTCCTGTTTTTCCTCTAAAAATGATAGAGATGAAATTTCAAACAGGGTTAGTTCTTGTGTCCTTCATGGTTTTCCCAACCAAGTAGCTTTTCTTTGGAGTATTTTGTTGTAGGAGCTCTCAAATTGGACTCTGGCAAAAGTAAATAAATTCTGGTAGTTTTTTTTATTATTGACCAATATTTCTCTAAAAATGTTATCCAGCTACATAACAATTGGTAGGGAGATCAATGGTGCTGGAGCTGAGGATGTTGCTGCATCCCCTGACCTGAAGTAGCAATAACAGACAATAAATCTGTAATTTCCCTCATTAACAGCCCCCACAATAATTGTTCCATCACCCTAAGAGAGTTGTGTATTTTAAGTAAATCTGGTGCAATGAGTTGTTTTTAAAAAGGACGAGTGGATTTAGGGTCAGTCCTTGTAACTAGAAGTATATATGCTATTCTTTCATTGGGATCACAGACATGAAATCTCCACCTGGAGCTACACTTTTCTGTCATTCTATTCTACAGCAGCAGAGAAGGGTTTATGATGCAGTACACCACAGATTCTGCATGACAGCTTTTTGTACTGTTGAGACAGTCCGGCCTTCTGTCCACTTTAACAATCCTTCTGCATCCAGTCCTTTACCTTATACCTGATAGTCAGAACTACGTAGGAGTATTTAGAGGAAGATATGTGTGAGGAGAAACCTGCCAAAGGGGTATGTGCAAAAGATAAAAGGGGAACAGTGTAGAGGTTGCAGTCGTTCATTTGTGTTTTGATATTTGTGGTAATGAAGTGTGTGTGAGAGGTTAACTATGTACTTTAAGGTAGCTTAACGTTTACCTGATAGAAATTTGGGTCAGGTATACTGTGAGGTTAACAGGCCTGATTGTTTCACAGTGATATGTCTGTGTGTATTAATGTAACTTTGTGGGTTTGCGTATTTATCTATTAGAGTGTGTGTATACTGCAAGTGATGCCTTTCATCTAAGTAGGATATTTGCCTTCTTTACAAAATCTTATCAGAATTGGAAAATGTTTCAGGGAACAAGAACGAGTTCTTTAGTAAGACGAGTGTCCTTTTGTTGCAGTTGACAAGATTTTGGAGTTTGTATTTATCACTGGAACACAACCACCAAAAATACCCCCTTCTGAATATTTTTAGAATAACAGAATTGTTGTATGTTGGTCACTCTACAGCTAAGATGGTAGTTAGGATGCTGGTCTGCTGGAGACCCAATCAGGTGCAAATCACTGCTCTGCCTAATTCAGCGGAATTTTTCATCCTTTATGACTTAAAATCAGGCGGAGCCACCTAACTAAAATCTCCCTCTGGACTCAAAAACTTTCCGAGCAAAAGTTTAGTAGGCAATATGTGTTTTCATGACATGTTTCAGCTTTGACAAAACACCATAGTTTGCTGAATTGAAATTGAAAATTATCTGGCCAAGTCTGGGGAATGCTTTAACTCATATTTTGTTTTACTAATTGCCTTTCTTCAAATCTGGTTTATAGTTATTCTGGTACAATAGAACCTCACAGTTATGGACACCTTGAGTATGGAGGTTGTTCATAACTCAGAAATCTTTGTATCAAAAGTTTACAACTGAGCATTGACTTAATACAGTTTTGAAACTCTACTATGCAGAAGAAAAATGCTGGTTTTGACCATTTTGATTTAAATGAAACACAGAAAGTTTCCTTACCGTGTCAAATTGTTTCAGCTTTTCCTTTATTTCTTAGTAGTTTAATATAGTACAGTACTGTATTTTCTCTTTTTTTGGGTCTCTGCTGCCACTTGATTGCGTATTCCAGTTCCAAATGAGGTGTGTGTTTGACCAGTTTGTAATGCTGAGTTTCTGCTGTAAATTGGGGTGTGTTGTATCCAATGTTCCCTCTAATTACTCGTAGGCTGTGTGTGCAAACAATTTCTTTGTGTGCGCAAAAACATTTCTTTGTGAGCACCAATATTAGCACTATTGATTTTTTTGTGCACACTTTATTTTGTTGTGCGCACAGGCTTTATGACCTGTGTGCATGTGCACACACGCACAGCTTAGAGGGAACAGTGGTTGTAGATGTCGGGTGGATCTGTAGTTATTTTGGTTCTGTTAGCAAGGATCAGTAGCATACCTAATGAGTCTTTGATTTAAACATCTGGTAGCTGAGGTTCTCAGTGAATAGGCCTTTTACTCTGGAATTCACTGCCTTACCAGGGCCAGAGTACAACTTTAGGATAGTGGTTTTCAAACTGAAGTTGGGACCCAGTACTGGGTTGCAGGCCCTGGGTCACAGCACCCACTGCTCCTGCTGCCAGAAGACTGGAATGCATTGCTTAAAGATATAATTGTTGGGTCATGGGCATAAATGACATTTTTTCAACAGGGTCCTGAGGAAAAAAAGTTTGAAAACTGCTGCTTTAGGATATGGTGAAATGAAAAATGAGTTTCTTGAGTAGGTGAGAGGTAGCTGTGTTAGTCCAGTTCCAGCAAATGGAGTCCTGTTGCATTTTTAAAGACTAACTTTTATTTATTTATTTAACAAAAGTATTAGTCTGTAAAAGTGCCACAAGACTCCTTGGTGTGTGGTTTTCCCCCTACAGTTTGTTTTATAGGAGGAGAGAGAGAGGAGTTAGCAAAAGAGAAAATATTTCATTTTTATATGCTGTCCTTAGATGTGATAGGTTGAACTTAAAAATAAAGTAGTGAATAAATAGGGAGAAGATATTAAATCACTGTGTTGATGTAAGTAATGTACTGTTTTGATTTTTTTCTTGTTAGATCTTTTGCCTATTTTACAATTAAGGATAGGATGCCTCAAATCCTAACTAAGGTAATTGACACTTTGCACCGACATAAAAATGAATTCTTTGAAGAACATGGAGAGGTGAGAATACTGTTGTTTCTTACTGTTATTTTTGTATTGAAACTTCTTAGAGATCTTTTCTCTACTTTGTTTTTATTCATGTTTTCCTTATATTGTCTTCCCTGTCTCTTCTCCCCCCCCCCATATAGTCTTCTCTTTAGCGCATGTGTTGCCTTTTGCCTTGTCTTTTCTTGGCTGCTTCTTCCATGTTGTCTTTCCTGTCCATTTTTTCCTCTTATACCAGTAGTCTTTCTTCTCTCTCAACCTATGTGTTGTCTTTTGCCTTGTCTTTCCTGGCTGCTTCTTCCATGTTATGTCTCACTTTTATTAATGTTTTTCTTATCTTCCTGGCTTTTGAAACTTCCTTCGTTTTCCCTGTTCTTTGACTACATGTTAGTATGTGGCATGTCTATATTGGGTTTTATGGAGATGGCAAGTTGTCGGGCTGCTATCCCATAGAGCAGTGGTTCTCAAACTTCATTGCATTGCAACCTCTTTCTGACAACAAAATTACTAGATGATGCCAGGAAGCCCAAGCACTGTTACTCTGGGGGGGGAGCCAAAGCCCAAGGGCTTCAGCCCTGGGTGGTGGGGTACGTGGCCTATTATCTGAGCCCTGCTGTCCAGGACTGAAGCAGATGCTTGAGCCCCACTGCCCAGGGTTGAAGCCTTCAGCAAGTGTAATGGCAGCCAACCCACTGTGGGATTCTGGCCCACAGTTTTGAGAACTGCTGTCATGTGCTCATGAACTTTAAGGTCACAATTATCTAGTCTGCTCTCCTGCACATTGCAGGCCACAAAACCTTACCCACCTGCTGGTATTAGTGTAATAGACTCCTAACTGGTCTCTCCAGTGAGACGTGCATTTGGTTGAACAGAATGGAGTATGAGCACAAAAGGTCCTATCTCAGCAGACAATCAAATAAATTTAATTGCATAAGGGTTTTTCTAGATGAGAGTGTAAAACTGCAGGGAAGTTCAGATGTAGAACAAAAGCTGCTCTGAGCATCACTTGCACTTTTGCCATTAGTATTTGTTCAAGTGTAGGATCGTGAGCGCATGATACATATATGATTATTAAGATAACATTTAATATTAAATGTTATCTCCCTTTGCAGTGAAGTTCATCTGCCATGGAGTGTGTGGCTGAACAGAAGCGTATATTTTGGACTAAGGACATTTGTTTTCCATTTTATTTCAGAAAGGCATTGAAGCAGAAAAGAGTGCTATATCCCTCCTCTCCAAGTTACGGAATGAGCTACAGACAGACAAACCATTGGTCCCCCTGAATGATAAACTCCCTGATATTCCACTATGGAACCAATACCTAGCATATCAACGAAATTTATCGGATGGAAATGAACAACCAAGTTGGTTTCAGTCCCCTTGGTTATATGTGGAGTGTTACATGTACCGCCGCATTCATGAAGCACTAGTTCAGAAGTAAGTATGCCCTCTAACTTGAGATATTCGCTGTGTATCGTTCTTCTGATTTTATGGGAGTGGGAGAAGGAAAAGGGATAGGTTTAAAAAGCAACAATTTTGTTTTAAACATGCACCATCTTCCTCCCCACCTTCTCAAATTTGATCAGTGAATTTGGTCATTCGCACTTAAAGGCTAATAAACTTATTTATTGCATGAGCTTTCATGGGAGAAGATCTCACTTTGTCAGATGCTTTGAAGATGAAGGAACTTACAGAATGGGAGAAAATAAATGCAGGGAAGTGTAAGTCATGGGATCAGGGTACACTGTAACAGCAAATCGAAGCAGTTGTTAAGATTCAAACAGTGGGGAACAGCATATAGAGGAAGCAAGGTGAGGTCAAATACCCCAAAGTCAACTACTACAGGAGAAGCCCAGGAAAGAAGACAACAGAACACCACTAGTCATCGCCTCCAACCCCCAAGTCAGATCGCTACAGCACATCATCAAGGATCTCCAGCCTATCCTGCAAGACAATCCTTTGCTCTCTCAAGCCTTGGGAGACAGACCTCTCCTCGCTTACAGAGAGCCACCCAACCTTAAGTAAATACCAGCAACTACAGACCTAACAACAGAACCATTAAAGCAGGGACATACCATGGCAACAAACCATGTTGCCAATTTTGCTCACATATCTTTGCAAAAAACACTATTACAGGACCTAATCAAGCCAGCTACTCCATCAAGGGCTCATTCACTGATGTGATTCATGCTATCATGTGCCAGAAGTGCCCCTCTGCTTTATATATTGGACAAACAGGAGAGTCTCTGCGCAAAAGAATAAATGGGCACAAATCTGACACCAGAAATCACAACACTCTAAAACTAGTGGGTCAGCATTTCAATCTTCCTGATTACTCCACTGACAATTCACTAATTGCTGTACTAAGGCAAATGAATAACAGCTCAAGGCTTCAAAGACAAACTGCAGAACTGGAATTCACTTTCCAATTTGACTGTTACTTCAGGGCTCAATAAGAACTTTGGATTTTTTTTTCTCCTTACAAGTGATTTGACCTCATCTTACTCTGTCTGCTTTTCCCCAGTGTTTGAATCTAAACAACTGCTTTGATTTGCTGTTACAGTGTGAATTGTTCCCATGACTTGTACTTCCTTGCATTTATTTTCCTACCATTCTGTAAGTTTTCCCGTCTTCAAAGTGTCTGACGAAGTGGGATCTTCTCTTGCGAAAGCTCATGTAATAAATAATTTAGTCTTTAAAAGTGCCACAGGACTCCTTGTTTGTTTTTTTTGCTGAACTAGACTAACACAGCTGCCTGTTTGGAATTTGGTCATTTTGTTTGTGCTGAAGACTGAGGTATGTTAAGTCACTTTTCTTCTCCAATTGTGATTTGCTTTACTGAGACCTTTGAGCCTGACTTTTCACTTTTTTGGAAAATAATTCAGGTTGAGATCTGAAAGTTACTGAGGCTTCCTAAAGGATTGTTAGTTTAAATGTTGTATAAAGATACAGAATGTCAGAGGCTTTCAAAGTGGAGAGTGCAAGATGGATCCTGCAGGAGCGGGGTGCACCATGGTCACTGAGCTGACAGTGGGACTGGCTGGCGCTGGGGACCCCAGCGTGTCATGTAGGCAGTCCTGGGCAGGTGTGTGGGGGAGAACCTTTGAATGGGAGAGAGGTGGACGGAGGCTGCTGGTGAAGCAGGGGGCACTTTGAGTAGCTATCGCTGCTCGTGCTGCTTTCTCCTGCAGTTGCTAGCTGTGCTGTTACTGTATGACCTGATCCCATGTTTTACACGCACTTGCATTTATTTTCATTCCATTCTGTAAGTTCCTACATCTTTGAAGCATCTGAAAAAGTGGGATTTTTCTCCAACGAAAGCTCATGCAAAAAATAAACCTGTTAGTCTTTAAGTGCCACACAACTCCTTGCTTTTTTTTTTTGCTTCTGCTGCTGCTGAGCACACATGACATGCTGTTGCTGGCAGCCACAGCCACCTCTTGCAGCACCTCCCCGCCATTACCAGGCACATTCTCCAACAACCTATTGCCACTGTTCCTGGCACCTGCTCCCCACCACTACCAGACATGCACAACACACTGTTGCCAGCAGTCACTGCCACCTCCCACAGCAACCCCAGCACCACTGCCAGGTACACTTCCTGTGCTGCTGTCACCCCCCGCCACTCCTCTCCATGCTGTTCCCGGACAAATGTCTGGGGTGGGAGCTCCATTTAAAAAGTTTGAGACCTCACCACTATAGGAGGTCAGATTAGGGCATTTCGTTTAAAATTTATCTAAAAAAGCAAGTTGTGTTTAAAACTTTTGCTGCTGCTGCCATGAGAGCATGGAAAGCATATTAATATTCATATCTCTTCTCTTCTATTTCAGTCCTCCTATTGATGGCTATGATGTATTTAAAGAAGGAAAAGTTCAAAGCTTCTTTGAATCCCAGCAAGCTATTATTGCCTTATGCACTTATTTGCAGGAACTTCTTAAAAACATTGAGGATCTAGATGAAAAACAACTTCAGGAGGAATTTTTTAAGCTGCTGCAGGTAAACTTGGTAGCTCTTATTCACTGTTCTTGCTTGTGACAAATTACAGAAATCAAGTTTTGTGGGACTTAACTTTCACTTTAAAAAAAGAAACTAGTCCACATGCTTGCAGACATATTGACTGATGGTATTTACTGCTGAGTCTGCAAATATTTCTTGTGTTTCTGCTCTTAGGTAAAGATCTGAGCAGCAATAGAGTGAAACTTAAAGATTCTTCTTTGATTTATTGGGTTTCATTAAAACCCTTTAAGTAGCCATGTCACTTTCCTGCTGCTGTTGGCCTATTCGATGGCAGTGCTGCGTGCTTATCTGTTTAACTTCACAAAAAGCACTTTGGCATGTTCTTTCAATAGAGCCAACTTGTCAAACTCCTGGTAATCAAAACTCACTCATCCTCTTATTGCTAGACCAATGTGTCCTCCTGCCAAGGTCTTTTAGGAGTTCTGTATATAATTTTTTAAAGATCTGTGTGTACTTATACCAAACCTAATCTGTTATGATTCCAAGATAAAAATGGGAAAGAGGATTCTTTTTCATTTTCCAACTCATTTCTGGTGGGGTGGAGAGCACTGTTTTGGTTTCTTTCCCAGAAATCATTCTAAACTCTTCTTGCATACAAAAGTTGATCTTTAATATCAAGTTGGCATATGTATGTATAGTCAAGTCTTTGTTTCTAGGAAAAAATGTCTACAGAATGAGATTTAGCAAAGTTTATTTTTTTTCCTCTTCAGGTTTCATTGTGGGGAAATAAGTGTGACCTCTCCATTTCAGCTGGAGAAGACAACTCTCAGAAAGTCAGTCCTTTTAAATCAGTGGATGAGATGAAACCTTTCATCTTAGTGGATGATATGGAAAGCCTTTGGTCACTGCTTATAAACAGCAAGAAAAAAAGAACTCCAAAAGAAGTTGTTAGAGTTGACATAGTCCTGGATAATGCTGGCTATGAACTTATTACTGATCTAATACTGGCTGACTTTCTGTTATCATCAAAGTTAGTTACTGAAATCCATTTCCATGGGAAGTGTATTCCATGGTATATATCGGATACTACAAAACATGATTTTAACTGGACTATTAAACAGCTGCAGTCAGCTAATAATAAATGGATGTCTAGATGTGGGATTAACTGGGAGGGCAGTATTAAAAAAGGAGTTTGGGTTTACCATGATCACATGTTTTGGACTCTGCCACATGAATTTTGTAGTATGCCTCAGGTTGCTGCTGACTTGTTCGCTGAGCTGCAGAAGTCAAATTTAATTATTTTTAAAGGTGATCTGAACTACAGGAAACTAACTGGAGATAGAAAATGGGAATTTACTGTTCCATTTCATCAAACCTTAAACAAATTTCATCCTGCACCTCTCTGCAGCTTGAGAACACTAAAATCTGATGTTCAGGTTGGTCTGAAACCTGGGCAAGGTGAGCAGTTGATGACTTCTGAACCTGAATGGATGACAAGCGGGAAATATGCAGTAGTTCAGTTTGATGCATCTCTGTGATTCAGCTAGGAGGTGGATAACCTAGCAAAGGATAGATTTAATTAGCACGGTTTCAGAGAGCTGTGTTAACTGCTTTTACTGTTCTAATTTTAGCTTTTGGTTTACCTGTTGTTTTGTCCTATTTCTGGCAAGGGATTTGTTTTACAAAAGATAAATATGTTGTGCACCAGTTTATAAACTTGCCTTTAAACGCTCATTATTAAACTGTGGATATTGAATTGTCCAAACTATCAGCAGGTGTTACAGATGAACATGACTTCAGTTGTCCTTAATAATATTTTATTTTTTAGTAAGATAAGTAGAATTAATGCTTGGTGAAGGTGACAATCTACTTGAGGAACTGGTTCCATCTTAGCATACATTTACTGTTCTAAAATTGTTTGGTGTTTTCAAGTGCCATATGTTGCATGATAGATAATTATGTTTTGAATGCATGAATCTAACTTCTGGGTTTTCTGGATCATTGCAGCAGAAGTCTTATTTAAAGCTGTTTTGAGCTGACACTTTTTGAAAGAGAACTTTATCTAAATTGACAGTATTTCTCTTCTGTTTGCTCAATATGTGCACATAGTTCTTTTGAATAGTATTTACTATTATGAAAGTTAATTGCATATAATCAGTAGTGGGTTAAGGAAGAACCCTTGGCGTGAGACATTGGTCCTGTAAATATGACACAATCACAGTTAAGGCTGAGCAGTAATACATAGGTAAGCAGTGCCAGCTAGCTGTTTGTCATAGGAGGACTGCCCCACTTGGCTAGGTCAGACCAAAGTGGGAGTTACTCCATTTTTAAAGATGTGGGAAGAATGTTTATCTCAGACTGTGACTATGTGACACACTGGCAGTGTGATCTCCTCCCCCCTCACTCATGAAAACATACGTGTACCACTTCCACAGTTTAACTGTCTCTCCACTGTTGCTAACTGTGTGAGTGCAACTATGTTGCTGTTTATACTTGCATTAGCATGATGAGCACCAGCACAAGTATGTGTAAGTGAGCAAGGGAATCACACCTCTACCTCATTTAGATGTGCCCTGATTGTGGTTGTGAGAGAGTAGGTATCTCAGTAAACTCATTCAAATTTAGCCTTAATCCTTCTTTGTATTCTAGCTGGCACAGGTAGCAATATGTGCAGTTAAAGTTGCCTGATGTTCCATTCATGATGCAATGTATTATTTGCTTATGATGCTGCCAAATATAGCTAGTTCAGCTGAATTTTCTGTGCTGAGTGTCTGCCTGTGGCTGAAAATTTTGCAAAAATTAAAAACTGCTTCAGCTGTTTTCTTAGAACATGATCGTGAGAGAATATTTAGAATTCTTCATCCAGCAGCCCCAGGCTGCAGCAAGACTTTCTCTACAATTCTTTCTGCCAGCAACTGAGTGTTGGGAACAGGAACAGAGAGCTTCTTGCCTGTGCTATTAATGCTTTTGGAGTCCATGCAGTGAGGAAGTGGCAGCCATGGTCTTACTGGAGTTAAGCCTAGGGAAGGTTGGAAAGGGGAGTCACAGATGAAGAAATGAGGAACTGGGACATGGAGCTGGCTATAGTGAGGAGGGCTGCATGCATGAGGGGAGAGTGGGTGGAAAAGACAAGGGAAAAAAAGTCTGGTGTGGGTGAGGGGAGCTAGGCACTGAGGTCTCACCATTGTACACTCCCCTCAAAAGCATGGACTTAAATCCCAGAATTCATGTGCTGTCAGCTAATAATAGTGCAACCCGCGCCTCATCTTCTCTAGTGGAGAGTGCATGTACAGGGAGACAACCTACCACCACTGTGAATGACTGTTAGCTCAAGTGGCCGATACCTGTGCAGTAGATTTAACAGTTCCAACCCTTCTGATCAAAACTTGGGTTTTACTCTGATGCCACATGTTGGAAATTTTTTTTCCAGTTTGCTCTTTTAAAACTTAAGAAATTACAAATGTGCAATCCACGACAAGAACATTAAAGTTAAAAAAAACCCAAACACTCAATAGTTTCCTAATTTAGGAAATACCAGATTCCAGGAAGAATTGTCCAGGGATTAGGGTCCTAGCTTGGGATTCAGATGTTTGTTCAGTTCCTTGCTTTCACAGATTTCCTGGGTGATTGGGGGTATGTCACTTAAACTGTGCCTCAATTCCCCATCTGCATAATGGATATACTTTCCTACATCATAGGGTGCTAATAAGCACTTAGATTCAGCAGAAATGGGAGCTACATAAGTGGCTTGGCTAGAATTGAAGTTGCTCAGGCAACTGTCATTATTCCTTTGCTTGTGCGTGTTTTGATAGTCTTTAATTACATGGGATATTATTATTTCCCCCAGAATCCCTACCCCATTCAGTGCAGAAGATGAACAGAACTCACTTAATGAGCTGCTACTGAATTTTTTTGTCATTGTCCAGCATGTGACCCCTCCTCTTAATTACTGCATTCTATTCAAAATCTCTTCTGAACACAGGATTATTAATCAGAGTGCTTCTTGAACATTTATTAATGTTTGAACCCCTGTGAAGTTAGTTGGTGGTATTCCCATTTCACAGATGGGAAGTTGAGGCAAAAAGACTAAGATTAAAAAAAGTTGCACTAGTTTTGTGTGTATGTTTTAAGATGCCTGGGGGGCTGACTCTCTTCAGAGAACTTTTATATTTTATATATTTGGAGTGCAGTTCCTGTTGGCCCCAGTTGCAGGCATGAGAGCTCAGTACTCCTGCAGATTTGATTTCTGTGTATCAGGCTGGGCACCTAGAAAATGAAAACTGCTGTTAGTGGCCACCTGTAAAAAGTTTGGTTTAATGGTCTTGCATAGTATTGCAAAGATCTCTAAAGCAGAAGCTGGCATAAAATACAGTTCTCCAAGGTGGCATTGTACTCTGCCTAAAGTTTAGGCCCTAAACCATGAAGCCAGCCTTTCTCTTCCTGCATTCTGCTTCATTCCCTACATACCTGCTAGTTTCCGCTACAAATGTGGCAAAGATCCGACAGATAAGAGCACCATTAGCTATGCAGTGATTCATTCACTGAATACCGTTCATCCTGTGCATTAAATGAAGCAGGGTTGGAAAAAATGGTAGGTCAGATTCTTACAACCTTAATTTTGTCATTTGCTAATCTGAAGGCTTTGGCATTATAAAATTAGTTTTTTAAATAGGTAATACTGAACATACAGTAAAACTTCACCATTTGCTATTGAGATTTGAAACTGACTATACTTTCCTTTAAAAAAAAACAAAAACAAAAAAAAACCAGTAACTGTGTTTAGCATCCCATGCAAACATATCCTACTAGACCCTACCTATTACAGCAAGGTACTTCCTCAGGAAAATGTGTTTTATAGTAAACTATAGCTGTCAGGAGCAAATTATTTTGTGAAATATTTTCCTAAATGTTTATTAAATCACCATTTTTGCAATATATAACTTGCAGTGTGTTTCGTTGTCATGGGGGGTAACCTACAAATACTATTTATTTAAGAATGAAAATAGAATAAAGATAAACTCTTAATACCTCTCAATTCTTAAGGAACTGTTTGGTGCACCACCTATGTTGTATCTGATTATTCTAACATAGGTTACATATTATAGTTACCTAACAGTACAAGGAGTTTCTAAACTGATTTCTTGGGCTTTTCCTTTGATGTTATGAAAACTAAAATGGCACAAATAAGGGCATTTATAACCAACTCCAAGATCCTCACCAGGATATGAGTATCTTCACCCACTTTCTGAGCAATTGTAGCTCCAACTCTCACTTTTTCGATTTTGAAATAATGCTGACCTGTACCTCTAAGTTAATCTTACAAACTCTGGAAAAATCATTTGATGCAAAGACATTCACAGCCCTTGGAAACCAGAAAGTCAATTTTAATGTATAAAAAGTAGTAAATAGATTTGTCAAATGACAAATCAAGTATTATAACAAATGTAATACCTTTAAAAGCTTTTGAAGCTCAAGTACTGGTTTCGTTGATGTTTTATGGCAAACTTAATTTCCCTTCCACTAAAATATTTTTATCAAACCTTAACAAGAAATCTTCAGATGTCTAATGCCTAAGCTTTGAACAAGAGTCTTATAACAACACTGAAAACCAAATGGAAATAAACTGTATTCCTGCCACTTAATTATGAATATTTTTTAATTAGAGAGCAGACCTTTTTTATGGAAGTGCAGACTTAAAGATTTCTGGAGTTCTATGTTTTTCAATGTATATTGGTTATTCATAGGCTTTGGTACTAAAACTACCTTCAGTGAAAGACGATAGACTGACCACACCCAAATCTCAAATTTACCTTCAAATTTATCTCCTCCAAATCCTTTCCCAGCTTAGTAAAACTTCAGCATTTCTCTTATTTGATTTCAACAATTGTTGCACTTAAAATTTAGGGCTTGTTAAATTATAGGTAGTCCCTTTGCACCCCAGTGTGGTCCTGCAGATGTGTCCCCGTCTCAATTTTTCCTGATGGGGTGGCATTTTAAAAGCTCAAGGCAAGGAGAAGCCAACACATAAGATCAAAATGGCATGTCCTTTTAAAATAAGGCTTGTGGGCAGTAGCAAGTGCAATAAACAATTCATAGGTCCTCACCTGTAGACCCGGAGTCAGGGTCCCACACTTAAAATCCATGACACCAAGTCTCTGAACCCTGACTTAGAAAATGAAACACCTGTGAGTGATACAGTTGTACTGACCTAATCCCTACCTTAGACAGTTCTGTGTTGACAGGAGTTCTCCCATCAACACAGCTATTGTCTTTCCGGGAGGTGCAGTATCTGTGGTGATGGGAGAGCTGCTCCCATCACCATAGTTAACATCTTCATTATGCCAAGTTCCAAAGGGGCAGCTGTGTTAGTCTAGTAAAGCAAAAAAGGCAAGGAGTCTTGTGGCACTTAAAGACTAACAGATTTATTTATCGCATGAGCTTTCGTGGGAGAATATCCCACTTTGTCAGACAAATTCTCCCACGAAAGCTCATGCGATAAATAAATCTGTTAGTCTTTAAGTGCCACAAGACTCCTTGCTGCTTTTTTATCTTCATTATCTGCTGCAGCTGCACTGTGTGGACAAACTGTTCATACGTAAACTCTTATTTTGAAATAAGTTATTCTGAAATGAGTTATTTCAAAATAAAATCCTTATTTCTAAATAACTTACATTGAAATAAGTAAATATTAAATCAAAATAAGGGATGACCTCAAAGTGAAATAGCATGTCCGGACACAGGACTTGCTATTTTGCTTCAGGAGAGGGGCAACATGGGAGGTGTGGCAACATGGCCCCTTCGCTGGGCCATGCCCCCACCCAATATATACAAAAAGGAAGGGACCCTGGGAAGGAGAAGGGTAAAAGTGTTATTTCAAAATAACCGTTATTTTGAAATAACACATCCGAATGGCGTTGTTTCGAAACAGCCATTTCAAAACAATGGCTATTTCGCTTTCAGCTGAGGTTGTATTGTTCTGAAATGACAGACATTATTTTGAAATGATGGGGTCCTGTCATTTCAAAATAAAGAAACGTCGTTCGGACATGACAACTTTTATTTCGAAACAATGGTCGTTGTTTCAAAAGAAAACCCTCGTGTGAACATAGCCCTTGAGTGTGGTAGGGCTGATCTTCTGGAACCTGAGAGGAAACCATTATCCAGTACAGCATCCCTTGAGTCTCTCCTTTGCCTCCCTTGCTCAGTTGTCTCTTCCTGTATGTCCAGTCATAGGACAAGGCTTCCTTGGTTATGCTCCACGCTATCCCTTAAAGGGATATAGAGAATACCCAGAGAAGAGAGAGAGATTCCTAAAATATAAGCCTGCAGTAATTTTTGTTGCCTATCTTTCTCAGGATCTTTAATATTTCTGCTCAGTCCTTTTTGAGATGGGAGACTGAAACTGAAGGCACTGTTCAAGGTAGACTAAACTTGGGATTTTGTATCATGACAATATTTTTTGTATTGTTTGTTTCTTAATACATAGTACCACCTGTTCATTTTATGCAGCTTGAAGACAGATGCCTTCACTGAACTGTGAACAATAATGCCACTATTTGCATCCATGGTGGTTGCAGTTAATACAGAACTTACCAGTGTATGTGAGAAATTCAACTTGTACTTTCCAGTGTGCATTTGTTCACACTGAATTTCATTATGGTGTCCAGTCACTAAGCTTTATTAGAGTTTAATGGCATTTATCTCACTCTTCGCTGGTTTACTATCGTAATTAATTTTTCTGTAAAGATTACCACTTACCAGTAATTTTTTGCCTCTTTCTGGAGCATTGCTCTATTAAAGTGATTCTTTGCATTGCTGTATTAAACTGAGGCACTCCTCTCCTGAACTACTTTTACTACCTCAAAGTATTCTATTAGACACAAGAGACATAGTCTTCAATAAACAAAACTCATGCTGGATTGTCCTGATATGTTTAATTTAGTTGTATAACTTTATCTCTCTTTCAGCTAAAGAGACTGACTGATCCTTGGAATTGCAGATAAAGACTAGGTACTTTAAAAATTAATATTTGCTGTCTGTAGTCATACAATATAAAAGATTATTTGATTATGTATTTTAGGAGTAGGTCAGTTATCTCATTCTTAAATTCACTTTAAACTCTCAGCTTTAAAGTTACCTGGTTCTCATGATTAATTGCAGTGCAGGTTTTGAGCATTACTATATCTTCTTATGTGCTCTTCAGCACCTAACTTAGTGGGGCCTCACTTCAGATTGCATCTTCTGTGTGCTACCATAAATAATCATCTGTTTTTCAATACCATCTTCATGAATAATCCAATTTCTCATCTTTATTGCCTACGGTCATGATTTAGTGTTGGGCTTCAGTGATAATCTCTCCTATTTTTGTGGTGGTAGACTCCACCTGTATTACAAGCATCTGTGAAGTGGAATTTTCTCTCATGAAAGCTCATGGAATAAATAAGTCTTTTAAAGCGCCACCAGACTCCTTGTTTTTACTTCTAGAGTGGAACTCCACAGTTGATTTTAGAGTGGTTCACCAAGTTACAACGTACCCTACAGCCACTGTATTGTCACAGTTAGAGGGTGCCTAGTGTCTAATATCCCCCTTTTTGGAACCTTTATGTGTGTCTAGGTGAAACCCTGAATTTCTGCTTCCCTGACTGGATCCCAGGGCAGCTGTCCCATGTTCCAACCACAGTAACCCTACAGGTCCAGCCATATTTGGTACCTGCAGTACACTTCCATCCAGGAACCAATGACCATCTGTTGATTAAAGAGACTAAAATAGCTTCTTCCAAACATACATATTGTTTGTTCACCCAAAGGTATGTTATGCTGCAGATTAGGCCGCTCCCAGCAATCATGTCTGTGATGTATGGCAGTGTTTCTCAATCAGTGTGCTGTCAGGCCTGAGCCAAGTGTGCCACAAATTTTTTTGAAAAACTACTCAATGAGCCCTGGATTGGCTCATGAATATTCATGAGTTCATTTGGAAACTATATGGTAGTATGCCTCAAATTACAGGTAGCAAAGTGTGCCACGGCAGAGAAAATGTTGGGAACCACTGATGTATGAGGAATCATATCACCACTCTGAAGCAGCTGGATATGATAGCTGCCTTCCACAAATGAAGAAATAATGAAATGTATCTTTATTTAGTGATAAAGTGAAACAATATAAAACCACTGTTCAAGCATGAAGCTCCATGAAAGCCTGATAATTGCTGGACCATGTGGCCCAAGGGTTTCCTGGAGGGGTTGCATAAAATACACAAGGGTGGTGGGGGTTTAATTCAGTTACAGTTATGTCTGTGCCTGCTATAAGGAGCAGGGAAGACTGACCACAGAAGCAAACAGAGAAGGCAGCAAAGAAGCCTTAAGATATAGCCAGAATAAAATTTGTAGCATAACCTTGGGAAAAAGCTGAGAGAGAGCATTTGGGTAGAGTGTTGGCTGGAAAGAGGTTTGGAACTGTGAGCAAAGAAATTGTCTTCTAGTTAATTATTACTGTCTTCTGGGAAACAGGACTGTGTAAGCATGCTTTGTAAATAAACAGGTTTACATTAAAAAAAAAAAAAAAAACCACCACCTATTTTCCTGATGGTATAACCGGCAAAACATCCAGTTTATTTGTTTGCTATGTCCTCTGTTTAAGTTTTTCATAGTTCTCATTTAATTTTGGAATATATTACCTGCTATAATGTGGTGTTGCTAGTGGTTTTACAAAGGCTAGATCTCTCTTTTTGAAAAATCCTGTTTTTAGTTGGAATGAACTTCTGTGCATTGCTATTTAACCTCATTGTGTTTCTTCTTCCTGTCTTATTTAGGTGCTTGCATAACTTCAGTGCCTCTGTGCTATAGTTTCAGTAACTTCCAAGCTGATTCTGAGAACTTAAGTTAACTTTTGTTTTCATGTTTTTCTTCCTAAATAGTTTTCTCCTTTTTAAAATATTACATGATCTAGTCACTTTTAAAATCTCTTATGAGCTACTTTCTAGTCTCTCTAACCTCAGTTGGATTTTGAGTGATTCCTGAACCACATGTATTACAGTATCCAATCAATATCCTCCCATGCAATATAAATGTGGGAAATTCTACATCAGCTAGGTTCATATCTTTCCTCATTTCTTGCTATTGTTCCAATATAAACTCTTAAATGTTAGATTGAATCTATAGTTAGTCAGCTCCTAAAAGCAGGTCTGAAAGTGCCCTGGTGAAAGCTATTATTTACAAGTTTGGTTACTATCTGGATTATAATTAGTGAATATCTCTATGCTGATTGGTAAACTAGATAATTTTATTGCTATATGAGAAACATTTTGGAAATCTTTCCAGAGGATATAATTTTTTCCAGACAGTTGAAACATAGCTAGCTAAAAGTTGCAAAACCAAGTTTTGATGCCAAATTAGGGAGGAATGATCTGTAAAATATGCTGCTAGTCTACAAAGTTTTGTCTGCCCTTGTTCTAACTCTCATGAAAAATAAAATAATGGCTATAAGCCCCTTTAAACCAACAAGCACATTTTTTTGATGTTTTATAACAATAGACAGACTTTTCAAGCTGTGCAGAATTAGTCCACATTGGTATTGGGACAGGTTACGTCTCAAGAAAATCCAGGATGATGAGGGAGTGGTGGTGGTGACTCATTGTGGTGTTTTTTCTTCTAAGTCAGTACTGAATAGATACTCCATTGTGAGGATAGGAACTACTGAGCTGCTAAAATTGCAAGTTGTTAAACAAAGATGAAAAGCTTGCGATTAGTGGAGACATTTAATACTTGCAGTAAGAGTGTGAACCCCATTACTTTAGGTAATTATATTGTCTCCTATAAATTATTCTTGCAGTTTTGAGTGAGTGGGATTTTATTTCCTATTCTAAACAGCTGTTTAGTATTGTGAACTGTTATGCGGCTGCCACGTTAGGTCTCTCAAGTGGCTGTATTTCTATAGTCAATGAAATTATTCCTCTACGTTGTAAAGTGCTTTGATTTTTTTTTTTTAACAAAAGCATTATGTAAATGTGTCTAGTATTTTACTGAAAAGACAGCTAGACAGTAACCCATCAGTCAAATGAATGCTTTTCTCAAGGGAATTCTAACCAGGTATCTTCAGGTAGAATAAGGGTGGCTATGTCGTGAGGAAAACAAACAAGGAGTCCTGTGGCACTTAAACCACTAACAAATTTATTTATTGCATGAGGGTTTGAGGATATGCGAAAGAAAAATGGAAGGCTTGCAGGGCTATGACATGGATTTGGAATTGTCTCCTTTTTTCCCTTGCAGAAAAATATAGATTTTTAACAAAATCTTAGATTTTTGTATAAATGCCCATTCCTATTTGGCACTATATGCGATAGTTTTAATTAGTGAATAAAATCCAGAGATGGAAAATACATCTCTTAGGGAACAGTTGTTTGGTGGGTGGGGAGTTACCATGCCAAGAGTTTCCCAACCATTGTGCCATGGCCAAAGGGGGTGCCCTCAGGCCTGAGCAAGTGTGCCATGGAGATTTTTGAAAAACTACTTGAAGAGTTCTGGATTGGTTCATGAATATTTGTGGGCTCCTTTGGAGACTATATGGTGATGTGCCTCAATATAATTAAAGGTATCAAGGTGTGCCATGGCAGAGACATGGTTGGGAACCACTGGATCATTAGAGGACTAGAATGTTCCCTTAAAATAGCAGCCTAGAGGGAGTGAACCACTCAATTATCAACAACTGTTAAAGGTTGTTTGTAGTAGACTTTTTAATTATGCAAAAATAGATATAGTAGATCATCTCTGAGAGAAATCCTCCTTCCCACTCCAGTCTGTAAACAACTATTATTTTTAGGAACTGAGATAAGTAATAGTTTGCAATTTGTCACAGCTATTATTTTGTGGGTTTCTTTTTTCTTAAATCTTTTCTTAAATCTGCCATTTTTAGCGTTCATTTTGTAGGCATGCATGCTATTCATTCTTGCGGGTAAGTGAAAGACTGACGTTCAGCCTTATTAAGGGCATTGCTATAACTGTGTATGAGGTTTCTGATTTGAAGAGCTTGCTCTATTTTTAGTCTCAACTAATGGCAAGTTCTAAGTCTGTTTCCAGCTAAAGAGTTCATCCATATCCATTGTATAGTAGTAACACTTCTATAAAGCAGAGGGGATCAATTTTGTTATGTGATCGAGTAGAAAGCACTAGAACTGAAATCCTGGCTTCAGTGAATGTCAATTGGAAAACTCCTATTGATTTGAACAGGTTTAGGATTTTATCCTAAAACCTGCTTGGAATAAAATTTAAATTCTCACCATACTCAACTCTGCTCTGTATCCTTTCAAAGTAGGTGTTTAAATTTCATGCAGTTCACTGCATAATTTTCAGGATGCTACTTTAAAGAGACTATCACTTTAAATTTTGCTCAATTTCAAGCTTAAAGGGGGGGGAGGAAGCCTAAGGCCAATAGGAATGGTTACATGTAAACAAATGCTAAGATTGATTCCTCTTCGAGTGCTGCTCCCATCATTTAGTTACACTGCGCTGCGGCACATATACACCAATAACTCGGAAAGTCTTTTAGCCTAGCCTGTCAGGTCAGGGCACACGGCCAATGCTCCCTCAGTGCCGCGACTGTGGCTACATAGGTAACCATGACCCTGACCCTCCCAGTTTCTTCTTCCTGCTCTTAGCGACAGTATTGGAATAGGTAAAACTTGTGGAAGCAAGTGCCTGTCCTAGTTTTGTCCGTGATAATGATAAGGTTTAAGCCTTGTCTGTTGTGCTGCAAAGCCTTCCCGATCAATGATGCCCATGAGAAACGTCTCATGTGCCTCAGCGAGTCGCACCTCACTGACAGTTGCTCCATCTGCAACTCCTACAAGTGGAGGACCCACAAGGGCAGGGAGTGGAGGTTGCGCAACCTTGCCCAAGATCGGGCATCTCACCCAGCGCCCAATACGCCTTGCATGCTGAATGCTTTGTCGGCCCTGTGTGCAAATTCTGCACCAGAACCTGGCTGGCGCCACTCTCCAGCTCAAAATATGAAGCCGTGGTCAGCGTCTGATTTGGTACTGGTACAGTGCCACCTCACACCACCCTGGGGACCCCTCCTCAGGAGTTGGGACCGGGGCACCTTTTGGTACTGTCAATGCTGGAGGCCCTTGCAGAGGTGTGGGCCCTGCTCCAGGCACTGGCTCCAATACTGGCCAAGAAGGCCAGATCCAAGGGCAATCCTGCGCTTTCGGCGAAGGAGTGGATGAGAGGCTTGGTACCACTCCCAACCTCGGTGCCATCAGGCCCTCCAACGATACCACAGAATGGTACCGAAGACCACTCAGACAACCACTCTTCCTGGAACTCATCCTATGAGCCCTCGGTGCCGTGCTCCCAGGGCTCAAGATGGCAGAGGTCTAACTCATCCTCACCGATATCTTCTTGCTCCACTGCCTGGTACCCTGGATCTCCGAAGTTCACGGATCAGAACCCCGGTACCAGTGGCTGAGCAGGCAAGCAGTGCCGGAAGTGTTCTCCGACATCCTCGCAAAGAGGGGGCACGGCCCCAACAACCCCAGTGTGGGAGCTACAATGGAATTCACACATGGTGATTGAAGGCCAGTGGGCACACAGAGGGAAGGGGCCACTCCCTCTCCCATTGACCCATGGCCCTAAGCTCCTCCAATGACTGGTTGCAGGAATGGCTGACTTGTATGGCTGACAATGACCCCGTCTCCTGTCACCAGTAGGCACCGTTGTCGGCCCGAATGCCAGACTCTTTGGACCTATCTGACAACGAGCCTGACCTGGATTCCATCCAGCGCAGTAGATCACGGGTCCCATTGTCCTATTCCCCTGACGAGGTTACCTTTCAAAGACCCCTCTGTAGTAACCATTGGGGAGGAAGGGGTTAACTATCTGGTCAGTGAGTCCCAGGACAGCCAATAGGAATGAAGCACAGGTTTTTGAATTGGAACAGCAGCCTGGCCTGGGCCTGTTTGGATGCAGCAGAGCTCCTGGAAGGATCAGGAGGAGGCCAGAGGGGCCTGAGGAAGAATCCAGCAACATCCTTACCAGAGATAAGTTAAGTTTGGTACTGACCAGGTGTAAGTAGAACAGGGAATATTTATTTAGACGCGGTCAGGGTATTTTCTTTGTTTTTGGCTTGTTTCTTGGATTTCTCTGTGCTGAGCACATGTACCCCCCCCCCCCACTACCCTGTAACTACCTAAGTAAATTCCCAGAGAAGCAACTCTGTGTTTATTATCTGTTCTTTTTGATTAAAGAATTTACCTTTTAAGTAAGTTCTGGTTCTGTGTCCTGAAAGGCAAGAGGTTTGTGTGCCCGTGCCTTAGACTGCACAGGCAGCTACTAAAGGGAACCCTGTTCCAGTTCCAGCTCATATTGCAGCTGGAGTTCAGTCACTTTCCTGAGAGAGGAATAAAGAGGATTGCAAGTACCTCACAGGGAGGAATTCCCAAGTGCACCTCCCTGGGTCTTAAGAGGATTTTTGCATTTGGGTGGTGGCAGCGATACCACTCCAAGGCCAGGAATTGGAGGCCTTGGAGACTTCTAAGACCAGGCTTTAAGGCCAGTGGCTTTTCTGGCCTGTTGCAGGCCCCCACCTTCTGCACTCAGAGTGCCAGAGTGGGGAAAAGCCTTGACACCCTGGCATACAGGGACGACCCTCGCATATAGCAGGAGCTGCTTCTTCATGTGGTGGCAAACCTTAACTTGTATTTGGGGGGTGGTCAAGGAGGAATGTGACCCCCTTTTTGATGTGGGTGATGCTGCCCCACCGGCAAAGGTTTCTGTCCCCCTCCATGAAGGGGTGTACAGTATTGCAAGGGCACAATGGCAGACCCCATCATCAATCCCCCCTATGTCCAAGGTGGCAGACCAGTGGTACCATGTTCCCTCCATTAAGTTCACATTCCTCTTCCATCACCCTACACCAGGGTCCCTGGTGGTGGATGCCGTTAACCAGAAGGAAAGGCAGGGCCAACTGGGCTCTACCCCTAAGAACAAGGGTGCAATGGAACTTGACCTATTTGGCAGGAAGGTTTATTCCATTTCTGCTTTACAGCTGCACATCGACAGTCACCAGGTCCTCATGGGGAGGTGTGTGTTCAACTTCTGGAGGACTTTGGAGAGCTTCCATTATTGCATCCCTAGGGATTGCCTGAGGGACTTTGAAGAGTTGGTGGAGGAAGGGGTCTTGGCCTCTAGAGAGGCCCTCATGACCTCCTGGGATGCATTTGACACAACCTCGTGTAACATGGCCTCCGCTGTGGCTATGAGGTGAGTGGCCTGGCATCAAGGCTTAGGCCTGTCCCACCAGATGCAACTGATCATTCAGGACTTACTGTTTGAAGGCCTTTCCCTCTTTGTTGAGTCCACAGACTCAAAGCTGCATGGGATGAAGGACTCTAGGGCTACCCTTAGGTCCCTAGGCATGTATGTACATGCCACCACCTGTTAGGTAGTCCTTCCGGTCCCAGCAGGTGCTGTAGCAACAACCACAGCAGCTGTAACAGCAGACCCAGGTTTAGCTCTCCCATACCCAGTCCTACCAATACCCCCAGTGTCAATATGGGAGTCTGGACAGGGACAAAATCTGCCCAGGTAGGGGCCAAAAATCCCAGGTGGGTCCTCAGGGTCAGGGTACCCCTTGTTCAGTGGGACAGAAGCAGCACTTTTGACGGTCAGCCTGAGGGCAGTGGGACTATAGCCTTGACCCTAATCTTTGCCAGTCGTTTGGCCCGATATGCTCATCACTGGGCCAACATCACGACTGACCAGTGGGTGCTGGACACAGTCTCAAAAGGATATCTTATACAATTCTGGCCCACACCTTGGGACAGAAAACCACCTCCTCGCCTGAATCTCGGGAGTCAGAAACTAGACCTAAAGCTTGAGAGAGGATGAAAAACTCCTCTCCCTTGGGGCCATAGAGAAGGTCCCAAGGTTGGAGCAGGGAAAGGGGTTTTACTCCTGCTACTTTCTAGTTCCCAAGCCAGATGGAGATCTGAGACCAGTCCTAAGACCTCAGAGCTCTAAACAAGCATATAAGGAAAATAAATTTCCGTATGGTTTCCCTATTGCAGATAGTCCCATCTCGATTTCGGGGATTGGTTTGCGGCCCTCAATCTAAAGGACACTTACTTTCACATAGCAATACGCCCCTACCACAAAAAGTTTCTAAGATTTCCAGTTCACATCACTCCCTTTTGGGCTTTCCTTGGCCCCCAGGGTGTTCACAAAATGCATGGTGGCAGTCACTGCGCACCTGCAATGGCAGGGTATAAAGATAGAGCCCTACCTGGATGACTGGCTAATAAAAGAGAGATCAAGAGCCCAGGTCAAATACAACATCAAGGTAGTGAGTCGACTGTGCAGGTACCTGGGACTTTGGATAAATTGAGAAAAGTCAAAACTCTCCCCATGCCAGGGAATAGAGTTCATAAGAGCCCTCCTAAACTCCCAAAAAGGGAGGGCTTCCCTGCCCCCTTCAAGATTTCAGTCAATTTGCACCATCATTGTGGAACTGCAGGACTCCCAGGTAACCATGGCCTGATGCTGTCTCTAGTTCCTCGGTCACGTGGCGACCTCCACTTCAGTGATAGGGACAGCCCACCTGAGAATGAGACTGTTCCAGATTTGGCTGTCCACAGTGTTCCACCCACAGTGGCACTTTCTGTGTAAAGTACTGTCGGTCCCCCGTGACATCCTGGGGACAGTGGAGATCTGGATGGATCCCTTCTTTGCCACGGGGGGAATCCCCTTCAAGGTATCAGACCCCGCAGTGACCCTGATCACCATTCCCTCAGTCTTGGGGTGGAGAGCTCACATATTGGGAGGACTTTCCACTCAAGAGCACTGGTCCCCCAGGGACAGACCCCTTCACATAAAGGTGAAGGAGCTGCGGGCTATCAGATTAGCCTGCAGGACCTTTCTGGACAAGATAAAAGGCAAAACAGTCCAGATCCTAACAGACGATCCTTCAGCCACATTCTACATGAACCGGTAGGGGGGTATCCATTTCCCAGATCTCTGTTGGGAGGCAACCACACTCTGGGAACCAGCCCTGAGGTACGATTTCACTCTGGTGGCAGCCCGCCTGCCTGGGGTGGACAACAGGCTAGCGGACTTGGCTCAGCAGAGCCCCTCTAGCCCACCATAAGTGGTCCCTTCACAACACTGTGGTATCCCACCTAGTCAACAGATGGGGAACACCCCAAGTGGATCTATTTGCGACATGACAGAACAGCAAATGTCGTCGCTTCTGCTCCCTCAGAGGTTGGGAGGAGGGATCACTCACGGATGCCGCCTTCTCCTCCAGTGGTCGGGACCGCTGCTGTATGCCTTCCCTCCAATCTTGTTGATGTACAGGGTTCTTGTGAAGGTAAAGTGAGATGGAGCAAACATGATATTAATAGCTCCAGATTGGCCCAGACAGCACTGGTACTCAATCTTACAGGACCTGTCCATAGATGCACCCCTCTGCCTTTCCCTGTAGTTGGCCCTCCTAACACAAGACTTGGGGTGCCTGCGGCACCTGAACCCCAGTCTCCTGCACCTGATGGCCTGGAGACTCCATGGCTAAGTGAGCAGGAAAGACCCTGCTCAGATAGGGTCAAGAAGGTACTAATTGGTAGTAGGAGACCCTCCACTAGAGCCACCTATGTAGCCAAATGGAAACGCTTTTCCTGCTGGGCAGTAGGTAAAGGGGCTATGCCCACATCAGCCTCTATACACTTAATCCTTGATTACCTGCTAGACCTCAGGGATAAGGGCCTCTTCCTTTCCTCACTGAGAGTCTATCTGCCAGTGATTTTGGCATTTCATGATAAGGTGGAGGGTGTTCGTGTTTTTTCCCACCCTACCTCTACCAGATTGCTGAAGGGGTTCGAAAGGGTCTTCCCGCGACCCCACGAGCCTGTTCCACAATGGGACCTTAACGTGGTGCTCTGTAATTTGACGGAGCCTCCTTATGAATCCTTGAATTCATGCACTCTGCTAGTCATGGCTTGGAAAGTGGCCTTCTTGGTAGCAATTACCTTGGCCAGAAGGGTATCCGAACTGAAAGGCCTTTCTTCAGAATGTCTACAAGGTTTTTCCCTGATAAGTGTCAATGGAGGTGGCAGACATGATGGCCACCCCGCCCCCCAACATAGCCCTCTAGACTATGGAGCTCACAGGGAGGAGTGTTAAGTATCTATCTCCCCTGATGGGTCTCATCTCCGGGCTATTCAGCTCAAGGGGAAGAGTGTTAAGGATTGATCTTCCCTGATGGGCCTCAATCTCCTGTGTGAGTTTCTTCCTCCCTAGCTTTGTGTCAGCAAGGAGGGGGGTGAGTTCCTATCCCCCCTTGAAAAGTTTCTCGGCACCCCCGTCACCACGAAGGAGGGGTCATTGTCTGGGGTCCCAGTTTTATCATTGGTCCTGACCAGGATCCCTCTCCTAATTGGCTATTTTTACTCTGGCTGGGCAAAATTCTATTAAAACCCCCTGTCTCAGCTAGCTTGTTGTTCTCCCACCCTCGGATGCTAAAGGGCACGTCGTGACCCAGTCGGACTGATCCCCCGACTGAGACAGGGAGTACCCACCCCCGAGACCCTCTTTTTTTTTGGGGTGTACACGGATTGCCGGCCGAACGATTAAGTGCTGAGATGCTGCAGCTGGTCTGCCTCCTCACTTTGGGTTCTACTGCAGTCCTGGGACAGGTATTATAAATCGATATAGGCCTCCTACCTTCTCTTAATCATTCTACTTGGTACCATTTATATATAGCCTGTATTTGTAGCTTCTTCACCTGAGTTTTGCATAGTTTGTGTAGTTGTTATTATTTTCTCTGTATCCTGCATAATCTTTTTATGGTATAGTTGTTTAAGGTCTAGCATAGTTTTGTGTCGTTAATTTGCCAGGTGTTTTGTTAGTCATTTGTATTTTGCGTCCTTCTTACTGTATAATTGTTCATTACTCTGCTTCTGCTCTAAACTGCTGGCCCCAAACTTCCCCAGTGTACATGGGGGGAGTGTGGGGGTTTATTTTTCTCTCATCTGATTTTTTTCATTCTGCCGCCACCCTTCTTGGCTAGCAAGGAGGAATGGCTTCCAGCCATTGGTAAATACGCGTTGGGTGGGCTGGTCAGTGCCTATACCGATGTTGAGGCAGTAAAAGGCCAGAAAAGTCCTTGACTTATTATGGCCACCCTCTTGTAGGTCATTAATCCATACTGTTATTTAACTATAAGTACTTTTGTAGGTTGTAAGTGTTTTGCATAGACTCTCATACTTTATCCTGTTGTTTGGCTGGAGGCGTTTTACAGGTGCTTTATATAGACTTTCCTGCTCCACACTGTTACTCGGTTATAAGTGCTTTGCATAGGTTTTTAGCTTTATATTGTCATTTAGTTATAAGGGTTTATTCAGATTTTGCTTTATACTGTTAGTTGGTTATAAGTGTCCTATCTAGGTTTTGCTTCATATTGTTAGTTGATTACAAGTGGTTTTGCATAGATCTCCTTGTTTTACACTGTTAAGGGGTTGAAGGTGTTTAAGGTGTCACTATAAAAGTAGTTTTTTTTGTTTAATTGAACTGGTGTCCGTCTCATTGGTGGGTGTCGCCGGTCCATCCCAGTCACATCGCGAACCTGGGGTTCAACAATAAGGTGGTGGTCTGCCTGCACCCATCTTTCCTCACTAAGGTGGTCTCTCCTTTTCACTTTAATCACGACATTTGCCTGTCAGTTTTCTTCCCAGACCCTCAGGTTACTGAGTACCAGAGGAAGTGGCACAGCCTGGACATTAAAAGTGTGCTCTTAATGTGTATTAAGCACACATGCCATTTCACAGAACCTCCCAACCGTTTGTGGCAGTCGCAGAATGTAAAAGAGGACTTCCATTGTCATCACAGTGCATTTCCAACTGGATAGCGAACTGCATTAGAGACTGCTCATTCTACCAGGGCCCAGGCTTCATCAATGGCCTTCCTTTCCCAGGTCCCAATCCAGGAGATCTCCAGGGCAGCTATGTTGTTGTCGGTGCATACCTTCACAATGCACTATGCTATTGTCCAACAGGCCAGAGAGGGTGCTGTGTTGGGCAGAGCCATACTCAATGTGGGTAAGCTGTAACTCCTCCCACCATCCTTGGGTATGGCTAACGGTCACCTGTAACTGAATGATGTTATCGATGTAACCATCCTTCTTCGAGATGGGCTGCTCAAATACCTTCAGATCCCTCCCACCATCCCCGCTAACTGGAGTTGGCATAAAGAAGGGACTGGGAGAGTCAGGGTCACGGTCTCCTATATAGCCGCAGTCGCAGCACTGAAGGGGCATTGGCTGCGTGCCCTGATCTGACAGGCTCAGCTAAAAGACTTGCCGAGTTACTGTGCACTGCGGCACGTATACACCTGTAAGTGAATATATGTGAGCAGCCTGTCTTGAAGAAGGATGGTTACATCGGTAATCCACCGTTATCCATCCTGAAGCCTGGCTCTACATCAGTCCACAGCACCTTGCTTAGTCGGATGAAGAACCTAGCAGGTACATTGGGGCTGCCTCCTCTCCAATCAGATGTATTTTGTCAGGAAACGACTTCATTAGAATTTGGAGTATAAGAAGCTGATGCTTCAGCCTCAACCAGGTGTCTTTGTCAGTAAGTCTTGAAATTCCTGCTGTGCCAAAACCAGTTCTAGAGAAACTCTTCAAGCATCCCTGTCTGTGATTTGAAATGGATGATTGCAGCTTTAGTGAAGGAAATTTGCTTTCCTGTTAGACTGTTTTTCCTTCAGGAAGAAGACTCAGGCCTTAGTGAGAACATTTGCCTTTGCTTTCTCTCTTACCTATTCCACTTAAATCAGAATCTGGCCCCTTAAGAAGGGGTTCCCAAAATGTTGGCAGAGTGTGCTGGCTCCTCTGATGCTTTCACCAGCCATGAGGTTCTTCCATGTGTTTTCCTATGCTTTGCAGAATTTGTCGTGTTCAGGAGATAAAAGAATACAATGGATTCATCTATTTGAAGCTTTATGTAGAAATTTTTGTTGTAATAGTGTTCAGAGACCTCAGCAAAGAACCAAGGTTTCATTGTACAAATGTCATAAGTCTGTGACCCAACTAGCTTACAACCTTGGTTTAAGAATAATTTTCATATGCTGTTGAAAAAGAAACATTTGGCTTACAAGAAGAATTAAGTAACAACCTCAGTGAAAGTCCCAGCCCAAAAGATCCAGATAATTTCCTGAGTGGAATAGATTTCTTTTAACTCCAATTGAACTGAGAGCTAAGGAAGTACTTTGTTAAATTAAAAACAACCTTACAGTTAAATTGCACAAATTTGTATTAAGATTCACATGACTTTCCTATTATTCCCTATAATTTAATAACTGGTATCAACCTAAATTATTCCTTCATATCCCATTTTAACCCTAACTGAATGTAATTAATTGACTGATAAACAATACTTTAAATCCACCTGGTTTCTTACAAGAAGAAATCTAATGTGTTTTGTTCTACATTATCCAACAGATTAATGTGCACAATGCATTTTAAGAGTAACATTTACAAATAGAGATGTTACAAATAAAATGCACAGAAACTATGATAAATTATAAGAGGAAAATATATTTGAGGTGTTTAGAAATAAACTGTTAAAGCTAGGGATTTCCTATTCAGAAGTTCATTTCTAAACTTGTCTTTCTGCTTTAAGTTTTTACCTTTTGTTTTGTAAATCAGTTTAACAACCTTGTTTGGCCCTGTGATAGAAAAGGCTCTTTTCATAAAAATAGGTCTGAATCTTAACTGAGGGGACAATTGTCTTGGAAGTCACAGATGCTGTGGCTTTCTGAGACCTCTGTGAGGAGCATTGGTAACTGTGATTGGGTCCACTCCTCTGTGGTTGGAGCAGTGATGGGGCTGGGAGCTGCATCCTGCAGTCAACCATGGGGCCAGAGGAACAGTGGCTGGCAGCTAACGTCTGGGGTCAGTGGGAACAGTGACAGCAGTCTGTCCCTGCTGCAGGAGCAGTGGTAGGGCTGGTACACCTTCTAGACAATTTCAAAAGGGATAGCCGTGTTAGTCTAGTCCAGTAAAAAAACAACAAGGAGTTGTGTGGCACTTTAAGACTAACAGATTTATTTTTTGCATGAGCTTT
>ML682021.1:28212143-28318276 GCA_007922195.1 Podocnemis expansa
GGAGAGAATTTTTCTGCCTTAGTATTTGAGTATTCAATATCTAGATTTGATAGTATGTTCATCATCATTTTAAAATAAACATTAAGGAAGCTTTGAATTAGATAGCACCATGTTATGGCCTAAGAGGTCTGTTTGCCAGTTCCATGCAGTGGAAGGAACAGTTTCTCACTGAGAAGCTTCCTCCTTGACCTCTGGAATAAAAACAGACAAGCATTCAGGAGAGATGGGAGGGAACTTGGATTAATGGTATCTTGGGTGTGAGAGCCCTTACCTCAAGAGTCCCCAATTGTCAATTTATTCATTTAGTCCAGGAGTCAGCAATCCAAAAAATAAGAGCTATTTTTAAAAATTCCAGTACCCAAGTGTTTTAAGAGCCACAATAGGTATAGCCTCCTGGTGGGAGGAAGCTCAGAGTGGGGGCCTGCTGCAGGGTCCCCCTTGCGGAGGGGGCTTGGTATTGGGAGTGACCCCCCTCAGGATCGCCCCCCAGTGGGGGAGTAGAGCCTGGAGCAGGCCATCAGTATGGCCCCCTGGTGGTGGAGGGGGGCCCAAAGCCAGGAGCATACCAGTGGTGGTGGGGGGGGGGCGGTACCAGAGTCTGGAGCCAGAAGGAGGCAGCCAAAGAGCCACATGTGGCTCTGGGGTTGCAGACCCCTGATTTACCCCTAGTCTACACTGAGGGCTTTTTCGGTGGCAGTTGACTGCAGTTTATGCAAGGAACATAAAATTCCTTGTGTAAACAGAGGTGATGTTGTAAGTCGCCATTACATATTAGGGGAAAGCCAACTGCAAATTGGTTGTGGTCAGCTTTCCCCTACACCCCCGGATCCCTAAGACTTCTAGGGTCAGTTTCCGGGAGTGGTGCAGTGAGTTCATACTCGCTGCAATCCACTCCCAGAAGCTCAAACTGATGGCAGCAAATTTGCCACTGTCAGCACAGATATACCCTCAGTCAGAGGAGCATAGGCATTATCATATTGTCTCAGCATATCTTGTCCCTGATGTGTATCTTGTCTCTGGCGGTGGCCAGTACCAGATACTTCAGAGAAGGGTTCAAGAAACCCCTCAAGAGGGCAGCAAGGAAATAATTCTCATAGGGAAAGATTTTTTTCCCCCTTAATACCTGTAGTTAGAAGTTTGTTTTATGCCCTGCAGGAGTTGGGGGGGGGGTGGCAAGAAGGGTGATCACCCCAGGCCCCAGGGTTCTGTGGGCTCCGTGCTGTCCTGCAATGAGCAAGGCAGTGCGGGGCCTGAACCACTGCCCCCCCCCCCCAGCTGCGCTGTTCCCTGCCCCGTCCCCCCCGCATTTGGCACAGAACCTTGGTCAGTGGGGAAGGGGGCTGGAGCACAGAGTTGGCCTTTGCTCCCAGTTGACTCTTCCTCACCCCCAGGGTGGTGAAGAGCCAGCCCAGGGGCAGAATGGGCCAACCCAGAGGCCGGGCTTCCCTCTCTTGCCCCTCCCCTGAGCTGGCTGTTCCACCCTGGGACAAGGAGGGCCAGCCCAGAGGTGGCATGGCAGAGTGGAGCCCAGCCCCTGGACTGGCCTGCTCTGTCCCCAGGGTTGAGGCAAGGATGGCTGTGTGGGATCGGCCTGCACCCTCCCCAGCATGGGGGGGGAGTGTACATGCAGATTGGCCCTGGGCCTTGCACCCCCCCCCCCCGACACGGCCCTGATGCTCTGAATTATGTTTCCTCTTTCAACACACTAAGCGGCACTTCTTCCTGGTAGCATGAATGCAATCTTATTTCTTCCCATGTTCAAGTTTAAAAAATCATTTTGGTGCAGTCTTCAGAAAGGGTGGACATCCCTACGTTAGTCCAGTCAAAGAGTTTTTGACTCTCCCAAACTAACCTTAAATATTTGGACTCTGTTTGCATTCTCTTTTTAATATAGAACAGTATGAAACCTTTAAGATCTGATTCTAAAAATATGAATTCAACTCCAAAGGATACTTGATCCCTAGAATTAGTGATTCATGAATTAAGATAAGTAGGAGTTCTTATCAGTTTAAACAACAGTGTAGTCTTATTCGTGTGTGAAATATTCTAGGGTCTTTTTCCATCACACCACTTGGCATCATTGTCTTTGTGCAACACAACACCACCAACTTAAAAGGACGTAAATAAAGCTCTTTTCTCAGGAGGTGTGTACTGTATAGGAAACCCAGCATTTGACTTGATGTTTAAGCCCAACACTTTCCCCACCCCTCCATGCATGTGCATGCGCACACACACACGCAATCCTTTGCTACGTGCTAGAACCCTCTCATGATGCATGTCCTTTGGCTTGCCCAGGCATATGGGTATGAGCCTGCATCCACTTTACTGTGTGTCCAAGCTTCAGAAACATCCATAATAAGTATGTTGTGCCCCAGAATTTAACTTTTGGTATAAAGCTCCTACTCAAATTGAAATGAGCAGGTATCAGTAGCCTGTCTCAAGCAGCTCATATTTGGAGAGAGTGCCAGTGGTAACCTATAATCCTCTGGGCCTATGAGTCCCTGTGCTTCTCTCCCTCAACTTCTCACTGAACTCCTAGGAACCAGAAGGAATCTCATTGTTCAAACACAGTGGCTCACTTTTGAACCCTGCCTTTCCATGTGGATGGCACAGGTATAAACATACTGTGGCATAGCTTGTTGAAAACCTCAGAAGATGCCCATCACCCAAGGCACTTATAACTGGCCAGAAGAACATGCTAAGATTCTGGTCAATGTGTAATGTGAGACTGGCAAGATCAATGACTAGCACAAATACAAGAAACAGGCATGTTTACATAGATGTATCCCCATCCTTTAGTAACTAAAACTAAAGGTTTATTATACAAGGAAAGAAGAAAAACCCTGAGAAATGTTCAAGGATCAAAACACAGTATGTATATATAGTGATTAAAAGACTGTGTAAATCAAGTTCTTGTTAGAATTCAGAGTTTGTGGGGTGTGTAATTCCTCTGGTCTACATCCAGTATCTGGACGGATCTCAGTTCTTTGTTTCACAGCTTTAGTTGAAGATGAGTAAATCCAGAGGTAGGTATTGGCTGAAGACTGTACAGACTAAATATGACTGAAAACAAATGGGGGTGTTGGTGTGCCTTTTTTATTGCCTCTGTGCATGAGATTTTGCAAAAGTGAAATGGAGTTTAGATTCACGTGAGCAAGTCCGACCTGGTGACACAGCAGGTCTCCATCTGGGCCCGTTGTACCCGTGAGCTTCCTTAA
The DNA here is from genome assembly GCA_007922195.1 of Podocnemis expansa. Taxonomy (NCBI): domain Eukaryota; kingdom Metazoa; phylum Chordata; order Testudines; family Podocnemididae; genus Podocnemis; species Podocnemis expansa. The sequence continues at coordinate 28,215,362 of ML682021.1, forward strand.
TAAGCCTTTAAGAAGACAATTGCTATAGACATCCTTTCTGGGGTGTTTTCCTGAAACCAGTTAAAATACAGCTATATCAAACATATCTATGGTGTCTAATATAGATGTACATATAAACAATATAATCATTCTTAGCAAATTATAACCTTTCTATTGGTACCCAACAAGGCATTTCTCATATGGATTATGGCATTGTTGATGTATGGATGGTAAGTAATAAAATGCGTGTTTCCCTAAATCCTGACCATGTCACAGCTTCAACAAGCTTTGATTCATATTTCTGCATATACAGCTTTGTTTATGATTCAGCCATTCCAGAACACCCTCACAGGCCAGCCAAAGTGTTCAGAGATGTTTGAATGACAGCAGTAGATGTAGTTAATCTCCTGGGCCCCACTAGGATGCGGGGTGGTTGTGATGGTATAGCAATACATCTCCATCCTATGTTAACATCTGATTTAGGCCCAGCTTAAGTGGCAAGCCAGCGTGGCACTGGCTCAGGGCACTGAAGCTTAGGGGCACAGTTGCCAAAAATCGCAGCTCCCTGTGCTTGCCAGGACAGGATGGCTGGGCTGGGCTCTCTGGTGCAGGGGTCATGTTTCTTTGCCCACCACCATATGACCACTGGCCTGGCCCTGCCCCTCCTGCCCTGGCAATGGGGGGGGGCAAAAAGAAAATCTGGCTCAGGGCACCACAACCCCTTGGGCCCGGGGGAGGGGGGGGGGGAATCACCCAGCCTCCTGGTGCTAGGGAAAGGAGTTAGGGGCTCTGGCCAGTGCTGCTCAGGAGGCTGGGGATGGTGCCACGACTGATGTTGCATAGTGGGCAGGGGAGGCAGTCTACTGGTGGTACTGCTGCCATAGCCCTCCTGGGACCTGCAAGGCTGCACTGGAGTGATGGCTGCACCATGTGCCAGCCATGGAGCTGTAATGCTCAGTTTGAGCATCCGGGGCACGTTCTGATTGGAATGTGTCTCTTGCAATTGGTGGTGCTTGGGGCTGGCACTGCGAAACCCACCTTTTGATAGAGTGGCTCTATTGAGCCGCTCTGATGCGCCCCAAGCAAAGCTCCATTTGCCTCACCATAGTTCCCACTCCTGGGATGGCCAGGGTTGTGTGGGAGGGCTGAGCTTGGACACTGGTCTCAACTCCCCCAACCCCAGCGCTTGTGCAGTTGGGGCAATCCACCGCTCTCCCAAACCCTGCCAGCACAAAGTGGGGCGGAGCCAGATCAGGTGGTGGTTTTAGGGTGCAGAGGTTGGGGACTGCCATTAGGCTGGCATCTGAGACTTCAACCTCACAGTCCCTGCATTAATCCAGCTCTGATGGGGAAGGGTGGCTTGTGTGTTGAGTGAAAGTTTATTCCTGCAGATACAGTTTGGATGCAGAGCCACATATTTATATCCACACAGGGCTTCAGATGTATGGTTCTACAACCTGTGAGATTTTAGTGGTGGCACAATATCTAATTGGGCATTTTGGCACTTCTGTTGCTTTGGTGGTTTATTCAGCCTTTTTATTTTTTTAAGTTTTACTGCCTTTTTTCCTACTTGCTGGCAGGTGATATGCCTATAAAATTTTTCTGTTTATGTTTCAAACTGATTTTACAAATAGTGTATTGTTTGTAAACAAGAACAAATCTCAAGGTTACATAAGTTCATTACATTCAAAATGTTGAACTTCATGTCAGCAGTACTTAAGCTGTATATGGAGCTCAGGAACAGATATTAATTCATAGGCTGCATTAGCCCAAAGTTGTGGGGTAAGCATGGGATTACTATACCACTTCATTCTCCCTCATCCACAGCATCCTGCATACCCATCACATGGATGCACAAGATAACCCCGGTTTCCTTTGCAGATGAGAATTCCATCTTCATAATGACAGGTTTACTTTCTGGCACGTACCACTCCTGCAATCCACCAGTGTTTTGAATCTGTGCCTAGCAAAATTATTCAGTTTTTGCCTTGCAAATGTTTTGCAGTGCACTGCTGGCCACAGTAATGGAGACAGCACTAGCAACATTGGCATTCAAACCAGGGGAGTAGTTATGGGCAGGCCCAGGTGGGCAGGGGCCTGCCCTATTGGCCAGTAGGCCCACCCACTGCCACATCCAGCAGTGGTGCAAGCTTGCTACTGTGACCATGGACTGGCCAGCAGCTGGTGCCACAGTCATGAGTGGCAGTGCTGTGGGCAGATGGGCTGGGGTGTTCTGCTCTCCAACCATGCTGCTCCAGCCCTGGGCGGTCGCTGAAGCCTTTACACACCAGGGGCTAGATTGCCCCTCCTCCTCTCAATGCTCCAGTTTCTAGGCAACTGGAATGTTTCAAAAGGGATAGCTGTTGTCAGGATGCTCCTGCTCACATGACAGAAAGGAGGACTGACTGTACCCACCCTGGAGAGTTAGGGGCCTGGCCAGAAAATGGGGGTTGGCTATGCTCCTGATTCAAACAGTTCCGAAGGGAGCTCCATCATGGTTTCAACCAACCAAAAGCTCATTCTGCCACCATCCTACAGCTATTGAGTGTACAACTGAACTTTCTTTTACCAGGCCTTGTGAAGACAGGCTATTGTTTCATGAGCCTAGCATAACAGTGCAGACAGAGACTTCATGTACAACAATGTAATGTGGAAGGAATGAGGTTCGTGCTTGTCCATAAAGACCTGATCTTCAGAAAACCCTGGCATGATGCGCTGTGCCTATTGGAGTCCATGAAATGATCTCTGTGATTAACCAGGCTCTGCATAATGATGGAGTAGTACCCTTTCATAATTTAGATACTCAGTTGTTCTTTGTGGAGGACAGATTATGGGCTCGAGACGCTCTGATAGCCTCAGTGCCATTTGGGAAGCCCATGCTCTTAAACACAGAAATTATTTCAGAAACATTGTTTATGCCAAGAAATTTTGTGTGAACAATGGTCCTAATCACCTCACAAACTTCCACAGCCACAACCCTCAGAGTTGACCTGCCAACAGTAACACCAAATTGGTTAGCCATGAACCTCTAGCACTCTGGGGTAGTCAGTTTACAGATGGCTATTCACACCTACTTCTTGATCAGCATGTCTTCCTTCATGTGTGTATCCTGGTGCTGGTGAGTTATCGCAAGCTGCTTAGACAAGTCCAAGAACTCTGCTTCTTCATGTGAAAGTTCTGGACCCGCGCAGGCTTACATGATGATGTGATCCCACCAGCCTGCATTTGTGGTCCTACACTTGAAGTGCCAGTGAGCTTAATGGGAATCTGCAGTGTTGATGTCAGGCAACAGCTGAAGCAACTGGGTCACATATGACATGTCTGTGACCCAGTCAGACAGCTGCCTTTTGTAGGACTGACACCGATATGCCCACCAGAATCTTATAGAGTTTCTTTCTGAATCAGGAAATAGGCTGTAACTGTGAGGCAATTGTCTGCCACCAGTACTGGATACATGGCTTGGTGACAGGCATCATGCATATCCAACATAGCATGCTGTAGTTGGGGCCAAAAATGTGAAAAACTGAAAGATAAAATCTAATGAGATGAATATATTTTATGATGTTTCTGGAAAATATAAATAAGCTTTCCATAAACAAGTCTCCATATGTTGTCGGTAGAATTCCAATTAGTAATAAATCCAGACTATCTGACTTTTTAGTAGTCAGTAAAACCTTTTCTAATCTGTTCATAACATCCTGTCAAAACTTTTGGCAGTCAATTTAAACAAGCAAAAGTGGCCCATAGGAGGAACAAGGGTTTTGGGCTCTCCCTTTTTATTAAGAATTATAGTTCCCCTTTAAAAGGAAGTTGGCAAGCTTTTAAAAGAAGTCCAAATCATGTCTAAATGAGGTCATGTAAATCCCACACTCCAATCCATCACTACATAATAATTAAAAATAATAAAAACAAAAGCCAAACTAATTGTTCATCCAATGGGAGCTGGGATCTTGTCCAAATGGAAAACTGCTTTCTAAATTTCAGAAAGGGGATTATAGGTTCATTTTAGACTTCAGCAAAGTGTTCTTGAATTTACAAAGGTTTACCAGTGGACTTTTATGAGTTGAAAGTCAATTTCTGGTGAAAATGACCTAGAAGTCTAATTGCCTCAGATGGTCTTAGTTAAATCTAAGATTTTCCTCTTCTAGCATGAGAGTCTTCTCCAGTCAGTTCCTTAATATTCTTGATCTTTTTAAAGCTGAGTGTAGTTTTTAAAACCTGCTAAATAAGAAAAGGGGCTTTCCTTTGAAACATGTTTCTTGGAACACTTTCATTTGTTCAAGGTCATAAATATCAGTTGCTCTGCCTCTATATGCTATGGATTGCTAAAAGAGGCAAGTTTGAAAGAGGTATTTTGTGGGAGGTAAATAATATGTAAGTGGAACATTTTAAATAAATACATATTCATTTTCCTTCTTTTGGCTTAGGCAGATTGGTATGACTAATATACCTACTGGATTTGGTTGTGTTCCTTTATGTCGGAAAGACAGTTTCTGTAGCAGGTGAAACAGAAGAGAAAAATCTATTTAAGCTGTTCAGAAATGCTTTGCTGAAAAAGCCTTTATAATGATGTGGGCATTTTCATTTTCATGGAGACTTAAGATTTTCATTTTGTTTGAAATATTGGGAGTATTCAGTGGAAATCTGTAAACCAAACATTCTTTTCAGTTGTTGACAACCTAACATGTGACTATAGAAATAATGAAGTTTTTATTTTTTCTCTACTAACACATAAAACATTTATAGAAACTTTGACAAAATGTTCATTTTCCTTGAAATCTTTTTTGCAGGGAAAGAAATGCCACTCCCAGGATCAACACTGTGTATATTTACATGTTCAGTTGAGGTTCTGTAGCAGTTCAATGTTTTTAGTATTCTGTTACAAGAGAAGACAAGTTTGGTATATATTAGGGGTGGCCAAACTCATGGAACTCAAGAGCCACACAAGTTGATTATTAAACCTTTGAGACCCACACTGAGGCATATAGCCATATAAAATTACTAAGTTTAAAATTCATTGCACACTTTAGTTTTATTGTAAAAAGATGCTACTTATGTCAGATTCTAATAATTACTTAAGGTTAGGTCTACAGTAAATGATTTATTTTCTTCTTTGTTTTTTTGTCTCTTATTATTCTATGTCATGTTTAGAAGGACTTTAAAACATGGTTTTATGTTAACAATGAGTAAAATGCATTAGGGCCTACCAGCAAATCTAAACACGCCATGCTTCTCCCTGCCATCCCGACCAGGGCATGCTTCTCTCCGCCACCCCTGACCACATCACCGCTTCCCCTCCATCCTCGACCATGCAACGCTTCTCCCTGCTATCCTGACACCCTTCCTAAACCCCAAGCCCTGATGCTGTCTACTTTGTGCCAACCCCCCTCCAGAGCTCCCTTATCTGGTCCCTCTTGTGGCTAGGCACAGGCTGGGGCTCTCCCCTGAGCATGCTTTGAACATGCTCAGGGCAGGAGATTTAAAACTCATAGGCTGGGGCTGCTCCTCTCTCTGACCGGCATATAAGCTGAGTTCTTCAGCGAGCCCCACTTTTTCTTTCAAGAGCCGCAAGCGGCTTGCAAGCCGCAGTTTGGCCACACCTGGTGTGTGTGCTTCCTTCATTGTCAAATGAAATATGCTTAAGCTCATGAACACCACAAATGAGACCTTTAATGTCATAGAATGTGTGACCTCAAAAATATTTCAACATAGAATATAAAAACAAAAACCAGCAAGAACTCCAGTAATGGTAGAATAAGTATTCTTGATACTTTCTGAACCAAAGAATTTTTGAGTACTAACATACACATGCTTCTTTTGTTCCTCTAACAGCTCTAAAGGATGAAGTCCTACTGAGCTTTATGTTTAGAACCTTTAAACTGTAAGTATTACTTTGTAAACTTTTTCTACTTTGGAAACTAAGATTTTCTGCCGGCTATTCCCCATACTCCTCTATAATAATAATTCTTAGCACTCACAGCTTGCAGATCTTCCAGCACTTTATGCAGGTGAGTCAGCATAACTCTGTTTTACAGATGAGAAAGTTGGGGCCCAGAACCATGAAGTGGTCTTCATGACAAACGAACAACTGAGTGTGGCATCCCCCAGTGTATGATCGGGGCTATTGAACCACTGTATCCCCTTAATTCTTTAGCCTAGGATACCCTTCATACTTCTTTGCAGTCATAACAGTCATTCTTGGCCAATTAGTAGTCAGTCCCATAGTGTGTAAAATCTCATCCAGATAAATTACATTAGTGCTTTGTGCAGACATTCATGAATTACATACAAAGTGCCATTTGCAACTTCCTAGTCCCAGCCTTGTCACCCAAGAGATATCTTGTATTGCTCACTATCCTCCTGAACAGCATAAGCTAACAGAAAGTCTTTCATTTTGCATCAAAGGAAAACGATAAGCACAGACCTTACTATTCCAAATGGAGTTTCCCACACTTTAATCCAAACGCAATACACTAATTTATTAAGTACAGAAAGATAGATTGTAAGTGATTACAAATAATGATGCCTAAAAGTTAGAACTGGCTATACAGCAAATAAAAAGTATGCAGTGCAACCTAATACCTAAGCTAACAAGTTAAATGAACTTATTAAAAGCAAAAAAAGTTTTGTCTCACTATGTTTTTACTGCAATCTGCACTGGCTGAAAAGCATTCAAGCTAGACCACACTCACACCAGTTCAACGATGCTTTGTCTTTTGAGCATTATAAGTATTGTGAGTCTAGAATGTGGGGTAAGAAAAAGATGATTTGGAAAACCCTGCCTCTCATTCTTATACTCCTCTCCTCTGTTCGCACGGTGTTGTTTCGAAACAATCATTTCGAAACAACGTTGTTTCGTCCCCGCATGGGGTTTAACTTGTTTCAAAACAACGGTTCCCATTGTTTCGAAACAACCGTGTGTTGTGTGAACAGGGTATTTCTTATTTTGAAACAACCTTTGTTGTTTCGAAATACGAGTGCTGTGTGAACACAGCCCGTGTGTTCCCCGACCTGATCCGGTATCTTTCCACCTTCTCAGCCAGACCCTGCATCTCCCCCTGTTCTCAGCCCGACAATGCATCTCTCCCCACTTCTCAGCCCAACCTGGCATCTCTCTTCTCCTGACCTGATCAGGTGTCTTTCCCCCTTCTTAGCCCAACCCCTCATCTCTCCCATTCTCCAGCGTGACCTTGTGTGTGTCTCTCCCCTTGCCCTACTGCAGCCTGACCCCGTGTGTCTCCCTCCATTCTCATCCTGACCCCGTGTGTCTCCCCCATTCTCAGCCCGACCCCGTGTGACCCCTTCTCCAGCCTGACCCCGCATCTTCCTCCCTCCCAGCCCGACTCTGCGTGACTTTATCCCCTTGACCAGCCCAACCCTGTGCTTCTTTCCCTTTCCTCAGCATGACCCTTCGTTTCTCTCCACTTCTCCAGCCTGACCCCCTGTGTCTCTCCCCTTGCCTTATGCAACCCAATCCTGTGTCTTTACCCTTCTCAGCCTGACCCTATGTGTCTCCCCTTCTCTGTTTGACCCTTCCTGTCTCTCCCTTTGCCCTTCTTAGCCAGACCCCCTGTGTCTCCCCCCTTATTCTTCTCTGCCCAATCCTGCATGGCTCCCCCTCTCAGCCTGACCCTGCATGTCTTTCCTGTTGTTCAGCTCCACCCCTCTGATATTGTAAAACAAACAAGGAGTCCAGAGGCACTGTTTAAGACTAACAAATTTATTTGTTGCATGAGCTTTCATGGGAGAAAATCCCACTTTGTCAGATGCTTTGATGAAAGGGGAATTTACAGAATGATAGGAAATAAATGCATGGGAGTGTAAGACATAGGATCAGGTTACACCATAACAAAAAAACGAAGCAGTTGATAAGCTTCAAACACTGGGAAGCAGTACATAGAAAGAAAGAAAGAGTTGCTATTTCTTTTAGATTATTGTGTGAAAGCAGGATTAAACTGTGACTATGGATTTCTTTCCATTAGAACAGGTGATTTGACTTCACCTTCCTCTATGCACTGTTTCCCAGTGTTTGAGTCTTAACAACTGCAGCGCCCTGCCCTTGTGCTGGCAGTTGCCCTGTGGCACCTGGTCCAGAGCTGGAGGAGTCTGGGCAATGCATGGAGGGTGTGGAGTCCTGTGCTGGCCCATTGCTGGGCTAGATCAAGATCCCTGACCTCTCTGGGCTCCCTGTTGCCACACACAGTATGGAGGGTGGTACAATCACTCACTTTCTGTAGTGAAGAAGTGGCTGGGAGAAAGGGGCACTTCTGCTGTGGTGCACTGTGGGCCAGCTACCACAATGCACCACTCCTAGCCGGTGACCTAGCAGCTGCCAGTGTGGATGTGGGCGGTCTCCTGGCATTTTAAGTGTGGATGCTCTAAGCCAAGTTAATAAGGTCTACTTTAAGATGGCTTAAAGTAGACCTTATTAAGCCATCTTAATAAAGCCCTGTAGTGTAGACATAGCCCATATTAGTGTATTTCAGCAAAACAAATACGGAGTCCAGTGTCATTTTTAAAGATTAACAAATTCATGTGATAAATACATTTGTTAGTCTTTAAAAGTGCCACAGGACTGTTTATTTGTGATGAAATGTGAATTTCTTATTTACACTTCTCCCCCCCCCCAATTAGGCTGGTAATAGTCTTTTGATGATACTTCTAAGATCTATCTGGGTGTTGGTCTATCCCTTTGTTTCTGAGAAACTGGTTTGGGCTGGTTTTTCCTAAAATGGGAGCATGTTTTCACTGTAGTGTGCTGCAGTATCTTTTACTTGTAATGTTCATACACATCACAACAAAGTTCAGCAAGTTGAGTTTTTCAATGATATAAGGCATTCTTTGTACAAAATTTATCACTGTCTCATAAAAGCGATGAACCTAGTACAGTGTTCCAGAAGGGTAGCCGTTTTATTCTGCGTATAGCAAAAGTAGCAAGAGTCCTGTGGCATCTTATAGACTAACAGATTTCTTCAAGCATAAGCTTTCGTGGGCTACAACCCACTTCGCGTATCTGACGAAGTGGGTTGTAGACCACAAAAGCTTATGCTCAAAGAAATCTGTTAGTCTATAGGGTACCACAGGATTCTCTCTACTGAACCTAATACAGTGGTTTTCAAACTTTTTCCCTCAGGACTGAGTTGAAAAAAATCATTTATGCCCATGACCTAGCAATTACATTTTTGAGCAATGCACACCAGTCTTTTGGTAGTGGCAGCAAGGGGCACCACGACCCATTGCTTGAGAGTCTGCGACCCAGTACTGGGTCCCAATCCTAAGTTTTTGGCAACCACTGACCTAGTATACTATAGTATAAACTTACGTTGTGCCAGACTAGAACTCATGTTTTCTGACTCCCTGGCCAGGACACTGTCCACAGACTTATACATTGCCTGTGGAATCATTAGAGAAACTCTGATGCACCCTCCTCTATGTGCTGTTTCCCAGTGTTTGAATCTTAACAACTACTCTGATTTGCTTTTACTGTATGACCTGATCCCATGTCTTCCACTTCCTTGCATTTATTTTCATCCCATTCTGTAAGTTCCTCCATCTTCAAAGCATCTGATGAAGTAGGATTTTCTCCCATGGAAACTCATGTGATAAATAAATCTGCTAGTTTTTAAGTGCCACAGGAGTCCTTGCTTCGTTTGCTGAACTAGACTAACAGGGCTGCTCCTTTGAGTCTGAAACACCCCTGATTGCTGATGTAGACCCTAATTTTAGAAAGTACAACTATGAGCAGCTTTTGCAGGCAGCTGCAGCTAGCATCCCAGCCCCCCAAATGAGATTTTATTTATAACCCTGTTAATTTCTGATCTCCTGTAGGCTGACCTGCTGCACATCACAGCAAGGGACTCAGCCTCCCTCCTCAACTCCACCATAGCTACTTCACCCAGCAGCTAGGGGCAGCACTAGACTTCAGGCCAGATGGCCCAGGGATAGGGTTACCAGGTACCAAAGCATGGAAAGGAGCACAGGGAAGTAGGAGAAGGAGGACATTGGAGGATACATGGAGAAAATGTAGTATTAATGTAATACTCTTCTGTTTTTAGGGGGCCCTGGAATGTTTTCTCCTAAAAACAGGGTGGTCTGGGGCATTCAAGCATACTTTAACCCCTGTAAGTAACAAGCCAGACAAAATAATGTATTTTTAAAATGGCTGCCAGATGGAGGATGTGAAGGTAAAAAGGAGGACATGTCCTCCTTGTGCCTGACATCTGGTAACCCTACCCAGGAGTAGGGCTACCAGATACCAAAGCCTGGAAAGGATAGTGTTACCAAACATCAGGTAAAAGGAGGACATCAAAAAAAACCAAGGAGTCATGTGGCACTTAAAGACTAACAGATTTATTTTTCACAAGGGCTTTTGTGGGAGAAAATCCCACTTCATCAGATGCTTTGAAGATGGGTGAGCTTACAGAATGGAATGAAAATAAATGCAAGGGAGTGTAAAACACAGGATCAGGTCATACAGTAACAGCAAATCAGAGCAGTTGTTAGGTTCAAACCCTGGAAAGGCTGAAGTCAAATTACCTTTTGTAATGGGAAAAGAACCCACAGTCTCGATTCAATCTTGCTTTCACACAATATAATTTGCATATGAAAGCCAGTTCAGCTGTTTCTTTTTGAAGTCTTGATGTCCCAGTCACAACTCTGACAACGGTCATTAACAAATCATTTATTGAGTGATTAGAAAGATGGAAGTGCTCAGGAACTGGGTTTTTTTGTTTTGTGATTTCCCCTCTTTCTAATCACTGGATAAATGATTTGTTAATGACTGTTGTCAGAGATGTGACTGGGACATCAAGACTTCAAAGAGAAACAGCTGAACTGGCTTTCATATGCAAATTATATTGCCTGAAAGCAAGATTGAATCGAGACTGGGGGTTCTTTTCCCATTAGAAAAGGTAATTTGACTTCAGCCTTCCCAGGGTTTGAACCTGACAACTGCTCTGATTTGCTGTTACTGTATGACGTGATCAGTGGGTTACTCACCAGTAACCATCCTTCTTCGAGATGGGCTGCTCAGATCCATTCAGTAATAGGTGTCTCCGTGCCAGAGCGCTGGATTGGCCAGAAAAACTTTTCTCCTAGCCTGTCAGGAGAGCGTAGGCAGCCTCCGCCCCTCACACCACCCCGTGGCTATATATACGGCCGCCTCCTGACCCCTCCTCAGTTCCTTAGAGTCGCCAACTCCAGATGCGGGGATGAAGGGGAGGGACCTGAATGGATCCGAGCAGCCCATCTCGAAGAGGGATGGTTACTGGTGAGTAACCCACTGTTCTTCGAGTGCTGCTCGGATGCATTCAGTAATAGGTGACTACTAGCCATGCTGATGGATGGCGGGTGGAGTTGGGTCTTCTGCCTTCAGCACAGCAATACGCCCCAAATGGGAATAAGCCCAGCAAACCAGAATCTAACCAGAGTCAAGAGATGAATAGGCTCTTGGCATGGCATAGAAAGATCGACAGCTGAGGGCCAACCCAAGACAGAGGCAGGGCTGAACCTGCTGAGGCATAAAAGAGTGGGCAGGATGGGCCAAGGTCACCACAATGAATATGAAGAATGCAATGTGAAACCATAGAGGGTTGAGTTGGATGTTCCACCTAAGTGGCAGAACACAAAGGTATGAAGGACAGAAGAAATGTGTCTGGCCATAGGACCTTTCCGCGTGGGCTCGTCGAGAACGCTGGAGGCCAACAGGAGCAAGTTTAACCAATGATTGTGGCCTGCATAGGAAGTAATGGAGGGAATGAGCAGTATCCCATGGATTGAGCACCTTGAGGTCTGAGGCAGGATCCAAAGAGTCACGGTCTTGCCTGGATGCTGCTGGCTACACAGGTAGCTGCGAGAGGAATGAACCTTATCCCCTGGACTGGACACGGCCAGTGCTAGCAGGTCTGATTGACGAAGGTAGTAATAATCGAGAATGCTCTGGCAAGACGCTACAAGCCCATACCCTGAAGGCAAAGGCCTACAGTGAAACAGTGGAAAGCACAGGTATGCCAGCTACAGGATTTCAAGTTAGTGCGCAAAGCGCACTCTTCCAACTAAGAATGGTACCAAACCCTGGGTTTCTTGCTGGAGAGGTACTTGAGGACACTAGCACCCATAAGGTGATGTAATGGCCCAGATGGGGCTGATGGATTAGTACCTATAATAACCCTGATAGCATGAGAACTCATGGAGAAAGAGAGGGAGCTCGCTTGGCCTGTAATCCTGTGGGATTCCAGCAACACGAGGGTTGTACACAAAAGGGGCAGGGGAAGGCGGGAACAATGGCAACTACCCCTCGCCCACCTAGTTGAGGTGGCCCAAGGGCTCGAATAGGTGCCATATTAGGCATACGGTCTTGCGGGTCCAGGGCACCACCAAAAAGGGGGTAGTGTCACGGCTACATAGCGAGACATCAGCACCAGGGGAAAGACACGTTGATGCGGAGTTACCCCCGGAAATACGGTTGTCAGGGGCAGGAAAGAATATCTCCCGACCACCTTGGAAGAGAAGCTACCCGCAGGGTATCAACCGCGGTATTGCAGAGGTACCTTGAGGTTAGAGAACCCAATACAGAGGGTTATCGCCAGTTGGGAACCGGATGGCCATCCCCAGATGGGGGGCAAGCCTCTGAATTTCTTAGTGTTCCAGAGACAGAAGTTCTAACCCGTTTTCCTTATATATACATACATATAGATAGATAGATAGGCAGCATATATCATCAGGTCCCTCAGGGAGGTGAGGGGAACAACGGCCCTGGTGGGGTCGCCACCAACATCGCATGGAGGTGCATCCCCGCTTGAACTGTAGATCCCCTGAGCAGGTCAGTGGGTTGGTGCGCACCCAAGGGGCAGTGTCCTCTGCTGGGGTACGCATGACCTGACAGCAGGGGGGTTAGGGTGGGTAGTTATAAGCAACTCATTGAGGAGCTTTCATGCTCGGAGTGCAGCCTTCTGCCCGGGTATGCCGGGGGACTGATGCTGCAAAGGTGGACGCTAGGGTGGAAAGCCCAAAATACAGTATCCCAATGCTGTTCCCCTAGGGTGGGGCCTACGATAAGGACTCCTAGGATAGGAGTCCTGATATAACTGAGGTTGCCTGCAAAGAGAGGGGCTGTAAGGAGCCTCAGCTTCTGTAAAGAAGGGGAGTATATGAAGGCAAGGATGGACTGCTCTGCTTTGGCCTTCTGTGGGGGCTAGGAGCCACCAAGACTGTCAAACGCATCTCGCATGACGAATAGGATAGAGGGTCCCATCGAGCTGTCGGGGCCACAATAGGCTGGTTACTTGTCATGAGAGAATGAAGGCATCCCCCGCCCCTCCAGCCGGGAATCAAATGGGCCTACCTGATGGAGAGCATCAGGGTAACAGGGATGGTCCCGCTTCCAAGTAAACGCTGCAAATACACACCTTGGAGCCTCTGTAGCAAAGCTGGGGCTGCTATGAGACGCGCTCCTCATCCCCAGCAAAGATATGACGCGACAGCGCAGGATTGAGGGGTACCAGAGGAAGGAGGGGAGAAAGGGGAGGGGCGGATTCCCCACGAGTGCCCGAGGTAGCTGCTGCAGAGAAGGTGCAGGCAGGATAGCCGCTGCGGAGAAAGTGCAGGCAGGGAGTTCTTGCCTTGAGGAGGCCCATGCCGCCCGAGAGCAGGGGAAAAAGCCCCTGGTAGGGGTGCTATGGGCGCAGTAGCAAAAGAAGGGGGGGAGTTGGGTGGGCCCCTTCCCTGCAGGAGGGAACAGAAGGGGGTCTCAGCCTTTGCAGCAGATAATAGCGGTGGAAGAAAGTTTCTTGTGATCCCCTGATGATAGGGATAACGGGGAGTTAGGGGAAGAAGGTAGGGCCCCAGATGCCTATGTGGGAGGGGTGGGCCTGAGGGGGAGCAGGCCCAAGTATTTGGCCTCTCCCCTGGGATCACAAGTGGTGCCCACCACTGATAATGTCTCTGGGGGAAACAAAGTGTCCCCTTCGAAGAGCAGGTTGAGAACCGCCTGCTGTGCATTAGGGGGAGCCCTAGCTTCCCTAAGCCAGGCCACCTGGTGAATGGTTACTGACGAGGCCATGGTGTGGGCGGCTGTGTCCACTGCATTGCGGGCCAAAAGGAGGAGGTCGTGAGAAATTATGTTACCCTCCTCTAGAAAGGCATCATACTTCTCCTGGGCCTCGGGTGGGAGCAAGCATTGGAATTTCATGACTGACTCCCACATGTTCAGCAAGTATCTGCTGGTAATGGCTTGGTTGTTCGCCACTCGCAAATGGAAGGCCGCTGAGGAGTATAGCTTACGGCCCAAGAGGTCCAGTTCCCTGGCTTACCTGGAGGATGGAAGGGGGTTGCTGAGGGGTTCCCCGGGGCCTAGTGCCATCTGTACCACTTCCCTCGGGGGAACCGGGTGACCAGCAAGAGAAGGGAAATCCAATGCGGGAACCCGATATTTAATGCCCGTCGTGTACGAAACCTGGGCAATAGAACTTGGGCTCTGCCACCGGGAACAGGCAAGGTCGCAGACACCCGGGTGGGGTGGGACTGTCAGGGGTTCTGTGGGAACAAAGGATGGCCCGAAGAGGGCATCGGGAGGGGGACCCAAGGGCTGCACGTCCGTTCCTAGATGGGCCATGGCCTAGTGCAACAGATTGAAGTGCGCCAACAGATTTCCCATATAGGACTCCGGTGCTGGGGAGAGGGCAGTACCCGGCACTCACTGAGGTGGAATGGGGGGTCTCCTGGGAGGACCATTCCTGCAAAGTGTGGCACCAGGGCCGCTTAGAGCCCCTTGAAGGACCTTTCTCTGGACTGGAGGCAGGAGGAGGGGACCGAGACCCCTGGGGGGGTACTGGCGACGGCAGAGTGATGTGCTGTCACAGAGATGGCTCTATGGCGCTGGTCCCCAGTGGAGAGGGAGACAGAGGTGGCGAGGGCGAATGCCCCCCAGTGGGCCCAGGCCTTGGATATGAAGGCTGGTTTGCCCCTTCTGGTTGGGAGCGGGGCAAGAGGTGTGGGGAGCAAGGGGAGGACTCGTGCAGCCTCCACCACTTCCAGAGTGGATGGCACAAGGAGCGACTCCGTGTGGCTCCGTGGTAAGTTCTCACCCGGGGGAGGAGGACTGCCTGGACAGCCAAGCTCCCTTTCCTGCAGCACCGGGCTCTGTCGTGCCGAGGGTGAATGTGGCCAGCGCCGAGGCGAGCTCGGTGTCGGTGAGGCCAGGCTGCCTGAAGGTGACCTCGGACAGTGCTGGGGCACTGGGTCGGTGCTGTAGCAGTGCTGGAGATGATGGCGAGCGGCACCAGGGCGATCCAGGTACTGGCAGTACCTGGCTACCCGAGGGTGACCTCGAGCAGTGCCGCTGGGTTGGTGCCATGATGGCACTGGAGATGATGGTGAGTGGTGCTGGGCGATCTGGGTACTGGCGGTACCGGGCTGCCCAAAGGTGACCTCGAGCAGTGCTGAGGTGCCAGGGCACCAGGTTGGTGCCATGGCGGTGCCGGAGATGATGGTGAGTGGTGCCAGGGTGATCCGGGTACCGGCAGTACCAGGCTGCCCGAAGGCGACCTCGAGTGGTGCTGAGATGCTGGGGCACTGGGTTGGTGCCAGGGTGCTGGGGCTGGCACCAAGGTTGTGTGTCGGCGTTGGCTATTGGCAGTGTGGTGCTGTGCCGGCTCTGGTGCCAAGCTGGGTCTTGGTGCTGGGCGGGAACCTGACGCCTCGGATGAAGACTGCCAGGCCTCCTAGAGGCTAGGGCACGGCGCCATTGATCCCTCTCCTTGATTTCACGGTTTGAAGGAGAGACAGATGGAACAGACTGAGACCATGTGGTCTTTGCCCAGGCACCTGAGGCACTTCCCATAGGGGTCATCCCGGGGGAAGGCCTTGCTGCACTCAGTGCAGGGTTTAAACCTTGGCATGATCGTAGGATGTTCCAGTCCGATGGTGGAAGGAAGGCTCTTGTGGTGGAATTAAATCCACGAAGAGATGCTCCCAGTTAGGCAAAAGCTCATAGATGACAGGCAGGCTGCTTGTGATTTACAAGGAGCGGATGTTCCAGATCCAACGTGCAAGGCAGAAGAAATGAAAACTGAGGAGGGGTCCGGAGGCAACCATATATATAGCCATGGGGTGGCGTGGGAGGCGGAGGCTGCCTACCATCTCCTGACAGGCTAGCAGAAAAGTTTTTTCAGCCAATCTGGCGCTCTGGCATGGAGACACCTATTACTGAATGGATCTGAGCAGTGCTTGAAGAAGAACCTATGTTTTACACCCCCTTGCATTTATTTTCATTCCATTCTGTAAGCTCACCCATCTTCGAAGCATCTGATGAAGTGTGACTTTCTCCCACCAAACCCCATGTGAAAAATAAATGTTAGTCTTTAAGTGCCAGATGACTCCTTGGTTTTTTTTGCTGGACTAGACTAACACGGCTACCCCTTTGGAAAAAGGAGGCCATATCCTCCTTTTTACCTTCACACCCTCCATCCAGCAGGCATTTTAAAAATACATGATTTTGTCTGGCTTTTTACTTACAGGGGTCAAAGTACGCTGGAACCTGGAACACCCTATTTTTAGGGGAAAGCATTGCAGGGCCTCCTAAAAACAGAAGATTGTGACATTAATACCCCATTTTCTCCACGTCTCCTCCTTTTCCTACTTCCCTGCCTTCCTGTCCATGCTTTGCTATTTGGTAACCCTAGGAAAGGAAGACAGGGAAGTAGGAAAAGGAGGACACGTGGAGAAAATGGAGTATTAACGGAACAGGCTTGTGTTTTTAGGGGGCCCTGGACCGCTTGCCCCTAAGGTATTCCGTGGCATTGCAGCATCCTGTAACCCCTCGTAGTAAAGAGCATCCTGTATTATAAAACGCCTGCGGGACGGAGGTGAAGGTAAGCAGGACACGGTCTCCGAGGGCAGCGGAGCCCCTTGGCCAGCCGCGGGGCAAGGCTGTGAGCAGGACTCTTCTCGCGACAATTGCTGCAGTCTGCCCCCTCCCCGTGTACACGTTGCCGTGGAGACCGCGGCCGGCAACATTCCAGGCTGCAGGCGGGCGGCGCGAGGAGCGCGGGCCAGCTGCAGCCAAGGTTCGAAGGGAACCTGCCGGCGCCACTCCCCGGGGCGATGAGCAGCAGCTGCAGCAGCGACTCGCCCGCGGGGTCCGCCCGCTCCCGGCTGACAGAGGTAGTAGCCAGCAGCGCTGCGCCTGCGCCACTGGTGGGCCGAGTTGCATCCCTGGTTGCACTGGCTCGGGGCAGAGCTGGGCACGGCTTACACCTGGCGGGTCGCGCCGCTGCATGGAGCCCGGGCGCTGCTCCTCTGAGTGCAACGGGGAAAGGAGGCAGAGCTCAGGCCGCCCTGACTCCGAGAAGAGGCGGCTCCACCAGCTGGAGGGAGCGAGCGAACTGAGCCGCCCACCGGGGGCCAGAAAAAGTGTCCCTCCGAAAGCGGCCAAGTGTTTATTCTCGTGCTGGCCTCCTCTTGAGAGAGGAAGGCAAAGCGCTGCTAAGGTGTAACACCGTGCAGCGAAGGAGAGGTGGCACTGGGAGGGAGCCACCCTCTCCCCAGCCCTTGTCTGCACTGGAAAGTTACATCGGGATAGTTGTGTGTGGCAGTGGTGCCACAGGCCACCTTAGCAATGAGCTTTCGTGGGAGAAAATCCCACTTTGTCAGATTTCTGTAAGTTCACCCATCTTCAAAGCATCTGACAAAGTGGGATTTTCTCCCACAAAAACTCATGGGAAAAATAAATTTGTTAGTCTTTAAGTGCCACATGACGCCTTGGTCTTTTTTGCTGGACTAGACTAACAGGGCTGACCCTTTGGAAACTGACAATGTAGTCATGCCGACAAAACCACACCCTTATGTTGATGGAAGAGTGTTTCTGTTCACCTAGCATCACTTGGAGTGACGTGTTCTGGAGTGACAGAAAATTTTCTTCCATCTGTGCAGGCTGTGGCTCAGCTATGCCAATATTTTCTCTGTAGGTAAATGGCTCACAGGTGGTTCATCAGAGGGAGCAGCTGCTTCTCATCGGTAGGAGGCAGCAATAAGGGCTGGGAAGCCAAGCTGCTGGCTAGGACTGAGCAGCAGAGTTCTGGGCTGACTTTAACCTCTGCTGTCTATGGGTCTGTAGCCCCATTCTCTTCCCCCCTCAGTAACACTTTACTAATCCAGCATCTTTTGTCATATGATATTTATTTAAATGCTTTAAATTACCCCTTCTGCCCTCCAAAAACAAAAAGGAGCCTCAACAAAACCAAATCCAAGCATGACTTGCATTTTATTGTAATTTTCTGTTCCTTTCAAATATTTTTTGGTATTTGCTGTATGCAGCTGTGCCACCCTCTTTTTAGCTGTTGTTCAAGTAAGGATGAGCATACCCACTCTGAACTGAGGACCTGCCTACCCCTTTACTGCTATCCCACTTCCAAAAGCCATTCTCCATCCTGATTTTCATGGTGTCTGGTCCCACTTATGCCACCACTTTCAAAGAATGGCTTTTTGGCTTCTGGATGGGAGCTTTGATGTAACAACAAATGCATATCTATATGGTTTCCTGCAGAAAGGAGGAGAGAGAGATTGAAGATCTTCTATCCTGTACAACCTTCTAACACTATATTCTTTGCAGGTGATTGACCTTGCCTAGTTTATCTCATGCTAAAACTGCAGAGTGTTCTCTCCACTGGGATTTTACAGTGGCATAGCTAATATGTATTCATTATCCTGTAGCAAAACAAATCCTTTTCTAGCAGGGAAGACAAAACCTTATGTCAAATTCATTGTTGTTGGATTGATCTTTTCAGATCAATTGGATGGTCAGGGGGGATCTGCTCAATTTATCCAGAAATCTACATGTTAAAACCACCCTTTCAAGTGACACAGTGCGGTGAAGACACTGCGCTGAAGGGGAGTTAGCAAGTCGACGAGAGTTATGCAAGTTAAGCTGGCGCTGAAGTTCCAGATGAATGTAGACCAAGGCTCAGAAAAGGGCATGCGGTGAGCTCATCTAAGAGCTGCTAGAAGCCCTTGCTGTTCTTTGGACTGCCTGATTTAGTAGTTCTCAGATTGTGTTCCATAGCATATGAGGGTCTGCAAGGACTTTCCGTGGAGCCTTATTTCATTGATTATTTCTTTTTTTCCCTCTTGAAAGCCTCCAGATTATCACACATCAAGAATAAAAATTTAAGAACAAACCCAAACAAAAATTGCTACAGTGCAGGGGATGTACATGCTCCTGGAGGTGGGGACAGGGAAAAATTGGGGTCAGGGGAGCTAATCTGTGGTCTGAATCCCAAATAAGGAGGGCCTGAGTGGGTTAAGAAGTAAAGTTTTAGTTGCAATTAATGTGTTGAGAGGAGACATTAATTTTGGGAAACTTTGAGCAGGGTTTCTTTAATCAAAAGAAATTTTAGTCTAGCGTCTCCATCCTGATGTTTCCAGAACAGTTAAAACATCCAGTTTCTAACTTCTGCAAAGCTGGCCTATTGATTCAGACATTTTTCAGACATTTCAAATTCTTGGAGGGGGAAAAAGAATAGCCTGTTTATTTAATTGCTTTTTCTCTGAAGGATGACTGATGTTAATTTTAATACTGCAAAATACAACCACAAATTCCACTTTTGCTTCAGTATATTTTCACTTTAATCATTTTATCAATTTTAGCAGCTGCACTGCTTCATACTACATAGCAGTAGAGGTATTTGGTTCATGATTTAAATACATTCTGAGTGATCATTAAAGCTTATCTTTATAAATTCAAGGACAATTTTTTTTCTGGTTAAATCTTGCAAAAGGGAGTATCTTCAATGTGCAAGGAATCCACTTGTATTATCCAAGGTTTTTCTTCTCTGTATTTCTTTATCTTTCTTTCAACTCATTCCGCTGAAACTCTGGTATGATGGCTTTGATCTGAAGTTAAAGGTGAGGCTCAAGGATATTGCATATAAGGGAAACTACTTGCCTGCTAAAGTAATAGCAAAACCCATAGTTAATATAAAAGTTTATCATTTTAACAATACTATATTCAGCAGGAAAAGAGACATTAATAGAGCTAATGAGTATCACCTGACTTTCAATAATGGTGGGACATGATTTTCATATTGCACTGAATTGTTTTATTGCTTTGCTTAGGGTTTTTGTTTCAACATTTTGAAGTCCTTTGCCATTTTAACACATACAGCTTTAAATCTGTTTGAAAACTGTTCTCAGTAGCGTGAGGCTTCTAAAGTTATGAATTGATAGTAAAAGTTGATATAAGAAGACTGTCTGAGACTAGGTGACTTCTAAATGAACAAAACACTTAAAATTATTTTTACAAACATGCAGAAATGTGATAGTTGGGACTGATCAGTGCTGGTAAAATAGAGAAGGGGGTGTGACTTAAAATTTGTACTGTAGACGGCCAACTAGGTAATTATAAGTATATATTCAATGTAATATAAGACCCAGAAGGAGGACATTAGAGGAGAAAATTGGCATTTTTTGAATATCTATCACCTTCCTTGTCTCTCCTCTTTTTACAGATCTCTTATTAAAACTAGTTTCTTTCTCACGGCCTTATTCCCATGTCCAACCAACCAACAGAAGAAATGAAACAAAACGAAAAACACGTGAAACTGCATGTCAGCAAGTAGTGATCTCCTGTACAGGGACTTGCTGTTACTGAATCTCATTCCTCCCACCCTTCATTTGCTGGCAGCAGTATTTGTGGGATAGGAACTTCTTCCATATTTGTTTGTTTGTAAAGCATATAAGACATGTTGATCTCAAAATAAATACAAATAATAAAAATATCAGCTTTTCTACAGTGTTTGTTTAGTAAAACTGTTGAAGCAAAGCAGCAGAAGGACCCATTTCCCCAATTTTTTATATTTTACATCACTTAATTAACCAGAAGATGTAAGAAATTGTTACAAAAACTTGAAATACTGTACCACTGTTTTGTTAGTTGGCTTGAGATAATTATTTATCACATTTAGGTCGAAGAACAACTCACCATAATGAAGAGACAAGTAGGAGAGAGAGAGAATTTAACCACTATCTGTAATACTGGAAGGTAAGAATAATATTTTGGTTGCCATATGACTTCCTCTTGAGCATCTTAAACAACTTTGAACCAGACTTATCAGTTAAACAGTAGATAATGATTCTTGTCTTTCTGACAATATCTTTTAATGACTACAGCAGGGTGTGCAGGACTTACCTTCTAAAGAGAAACACATAAAATATCTGAAATAATTGATTTTTTTCACCTAGGCTATTGTTTTATGTTATGTTATGTTTGAGGAAAGATACAGTAGTGTTTGAAAAACTCCAGAGAAGAGCATAAAACTAATCAGGAATGTCAGAGCTACAAGCCAGAAGTTAAGTCTGTTTAGAAGGGAGAGGACTAACTGGTTAGGTGGATTTTATTGTGAAGATGAATGATAGAATGAAAAGTGATCACGCTTTGATTTCAAACTTTTTCCTATGATGAAATTAAAGTGGGCAAAAATTAATGCAGTAAGTGTAGAATATACAGGAGAAAACATTAATGTATTCTGTGTTGCCCCCTTTTTCAGTTTTTATCACTAGTCTCATGGTATTTGCTTTTTTCAGAGAACCCTAGTTTCTGGAGTGAAGTGGTTATATGAAATCTCAGCTTTATTTTTATACCCCTCCCCACACCCTAAAGACTCAGAAATCAGGAGGCAAAATAACCCCTACTGATTGGCTTAAAATCATGAGACTTTAGGGGATGAAAAACCTTAGTTTTTTGAGGCTTCTGATTTTTGAATGCCAGGAGTTGGCAATTTTGTGTAATCAGTCTGCATAATAGGAGCTGTAGGTGTGCTGGACCCAGAAAGACAAAATAGGTGAGAGAATATCTTTTATTGGACCAACTTTTCTTGGGGAGACAGACAAGCTTGAAAGATGTTATATCACTCACTTTAGAATTCCTTTGTCTGCCACCTTCACAAAAGAGGTGCGTTCAGCAGAACAGACACTGTCAAGGTTTCTTAAATGTCAGTATGTGTAACCACAGGTGGCATACCAGCTTGTAGTCAGGTGGTCCATGGGTTGATTTATCAAAGTAAAATCTAGTAGAACTCATTGATTTATATTACAAGGATGTTACACAAGTTCTTCTGAGTTTTAAATCTGATATGCTAGATTTTAAAGTATGAGAACTGGGAATCTAGTGTATTGCTATTTTACTTTTTCATGGAAAATTTTCTTGTCCTCTTCTTTTGGTTTATTTTTTTCTTAATGAAAAATCGAAGACTCTCACCTACTGAAACCTTTTGATTTTCAGTTTGACAACTGAAAAAAATCCCCCCCTTCTCTTTTTGGGCCAGGAGGGCCAGAGGGAACAAAAAGGGGGAAAAAGCCAAAACATCTTTGGTTAGTTTCAAACCAGAGTTTTAATTTTTGTTTTGAAAAAATGAAAAATTCACAGAAAATTATCCATCAAAATAAAAATGTTGAATGTTTGTGTTTGTGTAAAACATTTACAGTTTTTTACCAGCTCTTGCTGAGAGGCTTAAATCGTTAATGTTTATAAAGTTCCTTGAGATTCTAAGATGGAAAATAGTATGGATATGAAAAAGTTTGCTTAAAACCTGTATATTTTATCTAAATTGTAAATATGGGCTCTATTATTTGCTAACACTTTTCCTGAATGAATCAGCAATCTTATCCTTTCTTTTCATTTGGTCTTGAATTGAAAAAAATAACCAGCTGTTGTTTTGTATTTCTATACCAATTTCTTTGATTTAAGATAATTACAAAGAAAAATAGTTGAATCTAAATTATTATCTTAGTATACATGCAGATGTAAAAATCCCCCCAAAATATACTTGAAACAAAATATTGAATTTCAAATATAATGCATTCTTCATCTCTTCTTTCAAGATCTAAGAACTAGATTCCATGTTTCCTCTATCCCTTTTGAAAATCACAAATATCTAAATCATAGAATCATAGGGTTGGAAGGGACCTCATAAGTCATCTAGTCTAACCCCCTGCCAGAGGCAGGACCGCTCCCACTAAACCATCCCAATCATGGTTTTGTCCAGCTGGGCCTTAAACACCTCCAGAGATGGAGACTCCACCACTTCCCTACGCAGCCCATTCCAATGCTTCACCACTTTCCTAGTAAAAAAGTTTTTTCTAATATCCAGCCTCAACCTCCCTCACTGTAATTTGAGACCATTGCTCCTTGTTCTGTCCTCCGTTACTATCGAAAATAGTCGAGCTCCGTCTTCCTTGGAGCATCCCTTCAAGTAGTTGAAGGTTGCTATCAAATCCCCCCTCAATCTTCTCTTCTGCAGGCTAAATAAGCCTAATGCTTTCAGTCTTTCCTCATAGGGCTTGTGCTCCACCTCTTTAATCATTTTGGTTGCCCTCCGCTGGACTCTCTCTAGCATGTTCCTGTCCTTTTTGTAGTGGGGAGCCCAAAACTGAACACAGTATTCTAGATGTGGCCTCACCACTGCAGAATAGAGGGGAATGATCACATCCCTTGATCTGCTGGTAATACTTCTTTTGATGCAGCCCAGTATGCCATTGGCCTTTTTGGCAGCAAGAGCACACTGCTGACTCATATCTAGCTTCCCATCCACCATAACCGCCCAGGTCCTTTTCTACACTGCTGCTACTTAGCTGAATATTCCCCATCCTGTAGCAGTGCACGAAGTTTTCCATCCCAAGTGCAGGATTTTACACTTGTCCTTATTGAACCTCATAAGATTTCTATTGGCCCACTGTTCCAATTTATCTAGGTCTCCCTGAATCCCGTCCTTGCCCTCCAACATGTCTAATGTTCCCCCCAGCTTGGTTTCATCTGTGAACTTACTGAGAGTGCAGTCTATTCCATCATCCAGATCATTGATGAAAATGTTGAACAGAACCGGCCCCAGGACCGACCCCTGGGGCACACCACTTGTGACTGGTTGCCAGCTAGACATGGATC
Source organism: Podocnemis expansa (assembly GCA_007922195.1). NCBI lineage: Eukaryota > Metazoa > Chordata > Testudines > Podocnemididae > Podocnemis > Podocnemis expansa. The sequence continues at coordinate 28,239,273 of ML682021.1, forward strand.
CATTGATTCCTACACGCTGAAACCGTTGATGTAGCCAGTTTTCTATCCACCCTATTGTCCACCTGTCCAACCCATTCTTCCTTAATTTGCCAATGAGAATGCTGTGGGAAACTGTATCAAAAGCCTTGCTAAAATGAAGATATATCACATCAATGGATCTTCCTGCATCCAGAAAACCAGTCATCTGATTATAGAAGGAAATGAGATTGGTCAGGCATGATTTACCCTTGGTAAATCCATGCTGACTGTTCCTGATCACTTTATTTTCCTCTCAGTGTTTGAGGATGGATTCTTTGAGAACCTGCTCCATAATTTTTCCAGGGATTGAGGTGAGGCTGACAGGTCTGTAATTCCCCGGATCCTCCTTTTTCCCTTTCTTGAAAATAGGTACTATAGTTGCTTTTTTCCAATCCTCTGGCACCTCCCCCATTCTCCATGAGTTTTGAAAGATGATGGCCAGCAGTTCTGCTATCTCATTGGCCAATTCCCTTAGCACCCTTGGATGCAGTTCATCCAGCCCCATGGACTTGTGCACATCCCGCTTCTTTAAGCAGTCCCTAACCTGACCTTCTGTCACCAAAGGCCTCTTTTCTTGTCTCCAGTCTGCCATACCCATGGTAGTGGGCTGAGAGCTGACCCTGCCTGGGAAAACTGAAGCAAAAAAAGCATTGAGCACTTCAGCTTTTCCCTCATCCTCTGTCACAAGGATGCCTGCCCCATTCAGCAAGGGACCTACACCATCCCTGATCCTCTTCTTGTTATTAACATACTTGTAGAACCCCTTCTTGTTATCCTTTACATCCCTTGCTAGCCGCAGCTCCATTTGTCCTTTGGCCTTTCTGATTTTATCACTGCAGTCCCTAGAAATATCTTTATATGCCTTCTTGGTCATCTGACCAAGCTTCCACTTCCTGTAAGCTTCCTTTCTATGTTTAAGCTCAGAGCAGAGTTCTCCACTAAGATACCCGGCCGATTGCCCTACTTTCTACTTGATACACTTCTACTTCCATAATGGAGCTCTGAGCAGTCATAGAACTCTTTTACATATAACGCTACTCCTCCCCCTCTTCTTCCCTGCCTGTCTTTCCTGAACAGTTTATACCCATCCATGGCAGATCTCCAGTCATGCAGACTATCCCACCACGTCTCCGTTATTTCTATAATATCATAGTTCTTTGTCTGTGCTAGTATTACCAATTCTTCTTGCTTATTTCCCAGGCTCCTCGCATTAGTGTATAGGCACCTAAGATACCCAGCCGATTTTTCATGTTGATTTCTAGTTCTATTACATATACCTCCTTGCATTTTTTCTTGGAGTTGTCCTCTCCCACTCTCCTCACGTATTGGGGCTTCAGTGGAACATTTAAGATTCCCCCCCATGTTCCAACAACCTTCTCTTTTATTCCTGGTGTTACAGTCCCAGCTACCCCCAAGTTCCATCCCTTCCCCCAGATCTCCCATATTCTCACTTACCTGTGGGCTTTGGTCTCCCTCCTTTGAACCTAGTTTAAAGCCCTCCTCACTAGGTCAGCCAGTCTGTGCCCAGATATGTTCTTCCCCTTCCTGGACAGATGAAGGCCATCTCTGCCTATCAATCCTCTATCCTGAAACAGGACTCCACGGTCAAGGAAGCCAAATCCCTCCTGACCACACCATCTTTGCAGCCAGGCATTCACCCCTAGGATGCATCTGTCTCTCTTCAGGCCTCTAGCCTTGACTGGAAGGATCGAGGAGAACACCACCTGTGCTCCAAACTCCTTCACCCTCGCTCCCAGAGCCTTGAAGTCACCTTTGATCTGCTGAGGATCACCTCTCGCAGTATCATTGGTACCCACATGGATAAGAAGCATGGGGTAGTAGTCTGAGGGGCAGATGATTTTTGACAATCCCTCCATAATGTCTCGGATACGGGCACCTGGCAGGCAGCATACCTCCCTAGAGGCCTTGTCAGGGCAACAGATGGGTGCCTCCATTCCTCTCAGTAGTGAGTCCCCAATCACCACAACCCTGTGTTTCCTCTTAGGTGAGGTGGCTGTGATCTGTCCAGCCTTTGGGGTGGATGGCATCTCGTCTGCCTTCTTCAGTGTGTCCAGCACCGCATTACGGTTCCTCACCACAATGGATGGTGGGATGTGAGCAGGCGTGGAGCACTGTCTGCTGCCAGAGGTGACCAGCTGCCAGTGTCCTTCCTCTGCCATAGGCATCCCATCCATTTCCAGATCTGTGGCAGTAGCCCTTGGCACCGGGATAGGGACCTCCTCCTTGCAGGTCTCATCGTGGACACTGTCAAGGAACTTTTCCAGGGCTTAGATACCCCTGAGTCTTGACACCTCCTCCTGTAACTCTCCTACGTGTTTCCAGAGAGATGCCACCAGAAGGCATCTATCACATAGGCTCATCTCCCTAGCCTGATCATCAGTGGCAGGAAAATGAAGGCCACAGTCCCTGCAAATCCACACCAGGACCTGGGTGGAGATATCCATGGACAGACAGTCTGTCTGGCTACTGACAGAGGCAAAGGAAACAGAAGGGGTCCTGGCACAAGCAGTGCAGCTCCTCTTCATAGAATCATAGAATCATAGGGTTGGAAGGGACCCCACGAGGTCATCTCGTCCAACCCCCTGCCAAAAAAAGCAGGACCACTCCCATTAGATCATCCCAGTCAGGGTTTTGTCCAGCTGGGCCTTGAACACCTCCAGAGATGGAGATTCCACTACCTCCCTAGGTAGCTTATTCCAATGCTTCACCACTCGCCCAGTAAGGAAGTTTTTCCTAATATCCAGCCTGGACCACCCCAGCTGTAACTTGAAACCATTGCTTCTCGTTCTGCCCTCTGTTACTACCGAGAACAGTCGAGCTCCCTCCTCCTTGGAGCAACCCTTCAAGTAGTTGAAGGTTGCTATCAAATCCCCCCTCAGTCTTCTCTTCTGCAGGCTAAATAAGCCTAGTTCCTTCAGTCTTTCTTCATAGGGCTTGTGCTCCAGCCCTTTGATCATTTTGGTTGCCCTCCTCTGGACTCTCTCTAATTTGTCCATGTCCTTTTTGTAGTGGGGAGCCCAAAACTGGACACAGTATTCCAGATGTGGCCTCACTAGTGCAGAATAGAGGGGAATGATCACATCCCTCGATCTGCTGGTAACACTTCTTCTGATGCAGCCCAGTATGCCATTGGCCTTTCTGGCAGCAAGAGCACACTGCTGACTCATATCCAGCTTCCCATCCACCATGACCCCCAGGTCCTTTTCTCCAGTGCTGCTATTTAGCTGATCACTCCCCAGCCTGTAGCAGTACATGGGGTTTTTTCGTCCCAAGTGCAGGATTTTACACTTATCCTTGTTGAACCTCATGAGATTCCTCTTGGCCCACTGCTCCAGTTTGTCTAGGTCTCCCTGAATCCTGTCTCTGCCCTCTAGGGTGTCTACCGTTCCCCCCAGTTTGGTATCATCTGCAAACTTACTAAGTGTGCAATCTATCCCATCATCCAGATCATTAATGAAAACATTGAACAGAACTGGCCCCAGGACCGACCCCTGGGGCACACCACTTGTTACTGCCTGCCAACTTGACATGGAGCCATTGATTCCTACACGCTGAAACCGTTGATGTAGCCAGTTTTCTATCCACCTTACAGTCCATGCATCTAACCCATACTTCCTTAATTTGCCAATGAGAATGCTGTGGGAAACCGTATCAAAAGCCTTGCTAAAGTCAAGGTATATCACATCAACGGCTCTTCCCGCATCCACAAATCCAGTCATCTCATCATAGAAGGCGATGAGGTTGGTCAGGCATGATTTACCCTTGGTGAATCCATGCTGACTGTTCCTGATTTACTCTATTTTCCTCCAAGTGTTTCAGGATGGATTCTTTGAGAAGCTGCTCCATGATTTTTCCAGGGATTGAGGTGAGGCTGACAGGTCTGTAATTCCCAGGATCATCCTTTTTGCCTTTCTTGAAGATAGGTACTATATTTGCTTTTTTCCAGTCCTCTGGCACCTCCCCTGTTCGCCACGAGTTTTCAAAGATAATGGCCAATGGTACTGCTATCTCATCAGCCAGCTCCCTCAGCACCCTCGGATGCAGTTCATCCGGCCCCATGGACTTGTGCACCATCGTAGCTTCACCAAACTCCCTCTCAAACTCCCCTGTTTGTAGTCCCCTGGTCGCAAGCTCCCTCTGGTCGCTCAACCACTGGCTTTTAAGGCTTTCTGTGCCTGCCTAGGTCAGCCCTTGCCCCTTGCTAGTCACACAGGGGCAGGCCAATCATTGCTATATCTGTTGGCTTTTTTGTGCTTAGAGGCACCATGGGAGTAGAAAGCCCACTTTGTGAGGAACAGTAAATCAACTTTTATTCACAGCTATGCAAGTCTCCAAATTTTTCTGCAGTCTTACTTTACATCCAGCAAGCTATAAAATGACTAATCAATGCAGGAGTGTCACTGCTGCTAGGCCTGAGGGACTGCAGCACCCCCTGCATCTCTGGCCCTGGTACGGCAGTGGCTGGGGCCAGATTGGGCCCAGGCTGCCTGCCGCTGGCCAGCAGCAACAGGGATCAGATTTCGGCCAGGGCTGCCTGCTGCTGGTTGGCAGTGGTAAGAACTGGCTCTCGGCTAGGGCCACTGGCCAGCAGTGGCTGGGGCCAGATTGGGACTGGGCCACCTGCCACTGGCCAGCAGCAGCAGCTGCTGTATCCTGGCCACGCTGCTGGGAGAAGGAGCCCAATCTGGCTCCTGGATTGGGCCCTGGAGTGGGGCTGCATGGCAGGGGGCAGGGCACAGCCCCTGAATCAGTGTGAGCATTTATATTTCATAGTACATAAAGTAAAGCTATTATAAACTGTATGCATCTCCTGAACACTGAATACAATTTATGTTCCCTGCTTGCATGGTCCCTGTTAGTTACTGATCTGTGGTAATTGCAGATAATAGCCTACTGCATGCTGATATATTTTAGTGTGAGAAGGAAGTCAGTGATCAGAGATCAATGATTTTGAGAACTGTATATGAAATAATAAAAGTAACATGCAAAACTATAATAAAATAACTTCTAATTATACTAGGGCATTGATCTGATGTTGATAAGGTTGGCATGTTTTGTCTTTAAAAAAAGTGTTATAGTTCATCACTAAAATATACTGGCAATTTCAAAATCTGTGTGACTGTTTCATTAGTCATTTGATATCTTCCCCCCATATCGCCTTAGAAATCTATTATGCCTCTTGTGGAGTTGTTAAAATCCCTGCAATTTATTTCCTATGACTTCCTGAGGTTAAGACCCTTATCAAGTCAACTCTCTCAGGAGCACTGAATACATCTTTCTCAGGAGCTTATTAGTGCTGCTTCCCTTCAGCTGAGCAGGAGCTGCTGAATGATGACAATACTTTTTTACCCAGCTGGGTTAAGTGGGTGCTGTCTCAAGAGCATATCTTCCCCATGCCAGCTAGAACTTCTCATTTATTCGTACCAGCTCAGATTCAAGGACTTGGCATCTTTTAAGGAAAAAAATTCAAAATAAATAAAATAAAATACAATGCTTTTACCATCGAGAAGGTAAACAAACATGAACAGTATATAGGATTTAGAGGAATAATTGAGTTGCATAGTTATTACTTAAAATTGCTTTTCTAGTAGATGTTATGAAAAATCTTTTAGTTCCAAGCCTTTCTTATTACATCTCAGAAGAGCTGAAATATTATTTATGCAAAAGAAAAAAAGAGTTCCTGGAGTATTAAAGAAGCATGGTCATGTCTTTTAAATTTATGTTTTTAAAATGATGGCATTGGAGCAAGCACTGGCTGTTTAATGCGAAAACTAAATATAATTAAATTACAGATAACAATAATGGTTTGGTTTCAGGCCACAGCTGCAAAATGCAACCATTATGGCTACAACACAAATACTAAAATTAAGCCTCCTCATCCTGCAAATAGATCTGTACAGAAACCAGTTGGCTTCACTGGAGCCCTGGGCAGATGCAGGGATTTGCCTTCAGGGGTCCATTTGCAGGATTGGGGGCTTACTTAATGATTGCTTAGGCCTGTCTGGTCCATGCTAGGCTCTTATTTTGGAATAGTTGCATCTCTCAGTGGTGTGAAAAATACATATCCCTGAGAGACATAAATATACTAACTTAAGCTCTGGTATAGACCAGTGCTAAGTCAGTAGAAGAGTTCTTTCATTGACCTAGCTACTTCCTCTTGAGAAGTGCTATCGTTATTCCACTGCACTGGTGCTATTGCATTTTGAATGTAGTCATGCGCTTATGGAGAGAAATTCTTAGTAGAAGTCACTTAAGAAGTTTCCACAGTCAGTCTTTTCACAGTAAGACAGGGCAGTCTTATGTCTAATCAGGCATGCTATAGAATTCACTGATATTTATAACTTTTTAGAATGAGCCTCTTTTTAAATGCACATAGGTGTTCATGAATATTTACTTAAAAAGAGAAGCACTATCAGTACAACTCTTCTTTATTTTGTTAAGTATGAATCTGGTATGACACTGATAGAAGGTGATGTTTTAGGTTTAGCAATACTAGTCAACTTTTGCCCTTTCTTTTGTTTGTTTAATTGTGGTATAGCCCAGTGGTTCCAATCAGTCTTGAGGCCCAGCATACTAGGCCCTAACTATCCTAATATATAGGCAGACACAGTCCTTGCTCCAAGAAGTTGCAGTCTAAAAAGTGTTACTAAAAACTGTTAAAAGATGGGAGAAAGATGCAACATACAAGTAACAGCTCATGGTTAAGGTTGACCTCTGTCATGCTTATTCCATGGATTTTTTCTTTTGTTTCATTTGTGCTGGAGGGTTTAAATGGGGAAAAAGAAGGGGGGTTGATAAAGCGAGAAAAGGAAAGAAAGAGTAAAGATAGAAGGGTATATGGGGAAAGGTAGAGGAGGTGATGATGAAAAGCTTGGTCATGTAATTGGTGGAGAGATCATAGGCCAAGTGAAGATTTCTATCATGACAGTGGGTAGATGAGGGTCTGAAGACTACTCTGGTTGCAGTTGGATGGCTTTAGGAGGCTGGGACCTTTGGTAGAATGCTAAGGAAGCTCCCCCTAGACCTGTCGTCTCCTACTACATGGCCTTATTTTGTTGATGGAAGTTTAAGAAATATGACCATAGAACAGATCAGTGAGCATTCTCAAATATGCTATATTCTCATAAAGCATTTTCTTTAGTCATTTCTCTCCCATTTGCTTTTTAGAAACAAAAGAAGAACAGAGGCACAAAAGGTTAGTGACTCATTGTTTATTTCTGTTGTACTAGCAATCAAAATGTGCTAGCTGCTTTTCAAACATGGAGGGAAGAGGACATCCTTGCCCTTAATAGCATGGATCTGAAACACGCACACTGTTGGGGGAGAGGATACAGTGTATCAACTAGTCAATTGTTATGCTTGTTGATGCTTTATTATGGAGGCTTTTAAAAATATTTTTGATATATTATAGCAGCAGGGGTAGACAAAATTGGCTCACAGCTAAGCACCAATCATTTTACTTTTGGTCACCAGAAGCACCTCCATTTCATTTCTGCAGTGGAGCTAGGTGACAGGCTGCTAAAACTGGTTGCCATGGTGACTATATATAAATAAAATTTGTTTCACTGATGTTAAGGATCTTGGGGAGCAGTTTTTGGGGTTAAAGTGAGTGAAGAATGGCAGGAGGGGGTTGTGGGAGTTAAAAAAGAAAAGATAGCAAAAACATGGGAAGAGAGTAGTGGTAGGTAGCTAAAGTATTGCAGAGATATCAAAGGAAAGGGCAATGTAAGAAGATGGCATTTTTTTTTCCCCCTGCACCCTTATTTATGAAGTGATTGAATGCTGCATAAAACTTCTGCTGATTCATTATAGCAGGTACAGCTTGCCCACTTGACCTATTATATACAGAAGATAAGAGTGACTCTTTTTAAGTGGGACCTGGGGCCTCGGTCAAGTAGGTATCTACAGAGAATCTTAGGTACACCTGTAGGCTGAGATTTATATTTTTCTTGTTGCATGATCAGCCAGTAAAGCCCAAATGTCAGGAGAATGGGGATATTTAACAAGAGTGTTTGCTGATTCTGTTCCATGATGTGTTGCGTGGGGCTTTATACTTGGGATGAGAGGTAATACAGCAAATGAAATAAACATATACCAAGAGTTCAAGTTGCAGAGTTGCACAAATGATGATATGAAAAGACTTCTGGCAGTTGCTGCTGCCCATGCAAAGGAATTGGAGGGGCAATTGCATGGTCCAGTATAATCAGTCTGTCCCCTTGGAGCTGTCAGGAAAGACTGAACAAGAGAGGTTGAAGGGCAGTGACTTTATCTCTTATTCCTTTGACTGTTTCTGGTCTTAGGATTTTCATTGTCCACTCCAGGTTGCTGCTGCAGTTGCCCATGTGGAAGAACCAGAATATGCATCTGTTAGATGTGTTTCATAAGGATTCAATTGTTTTCATTTAGTGTTTATTGATTTAAATTTCATTGATCCATGTCAGAAACACTTCATCTGAACTAAATTGTACCATGCACATCTTGGTGGAGTGTCTGTTGATGAAACTGGCTGTGGTTGTTGTTTAATTTATCTCATTTTGTTAGCACCAGGCAGTGGAAAACAATGAAAAATTTGTAAACAAATGTACCCCCCCACCAAATTACATGGACAATAATATAGTTGTTCCAACTTTTTCTATTGCTGGTACCAAAATGATGATTGGTGCCAATCAAGAAGGATAGTTAGGTGGCTAAAAATGCAGTTAGACACTTAAAAGGATTTTCAAAAGCACCTGAGTTAGGCACTCACATCCATTGCCTTTAGTGTGAGTTGCATGCCAAACCTGTTGAGGGGCTGTTGTCAGTCCCTCTAGGTGTCTTTTCTGCATCTTTAGCCACCTAAATATCTTTGTCAGTCTAACCTAGATGAACAGTGCAGCTTTTAGCTCCTCTGGCTGTATTGCTGGAGATTAAGGATCTTCCTCTAGAACAGTGGGTCCCCAAACCTTTTCCGCCTTGACCCTCTCCCCTTACATCGCATGCACCCTTGGTAGTTGCAGTTGAGGTTGGGGGTGGGAGTATGGCTAGGAGTGGACCCATGGTTGGGGGCCCATGGCTGGGAGCAGAGCCCCAGCTGGGCCTGGAGCTGCGGCTGTAGCCAGGAGTGGTGGTGTCTGTCTGTCAGTCAGCTCTCAGTTCTTGGGGATCCAGGACTCAGTACCCAGCCTGTCAGACTCACAAGGGTTCCCCTCAGCCAGCCTCTGCTTGAGCCAGAACTGATCATACAAAGGACAAAAAGCAATGCAAAGGAAATGGAGATACACCTAAACCCCTCTGGACAAGGGTGACAAGATTAAGGCATCTCTTCTAGCCTCATCTGCAGTGAAGATGGAGGAAGGAAGCATCTCTAATACCGTACAGAATGGAGAACTGAGATTCCAAGGCATGGACCACACTGAACTCTGGGACTCAAGAAGCAGGGAAGCTCTGTATGGTGAGGTTGTTACTGAACCTGTGCCTGCATGCACACAGTTCAGCAGTTGTCAGATCAATTCTGGTAATGAACCCTCGGTTGGCATCTAAATACTGAATCTGCCTACTTGGATTCTGAGCTCCTTGGAACAAACACTGCCCATAGTCAGGAATGATCAGTTCCTATTGTCCATCCTAAACAAAACAGCTCTGACCATCATTTACCCATAAGCAAGTTTAGTGTTTTCCTTTGAGCCATTGTTTCTTCCCTACAAAAATCCCTACCCAGGCTCAAGTGTCTGTTCTGAAACCTCGATCAAAAGCTGCATCAGTTCCACTGGGATGTCACCTTTTCCTGAGTGATCTCCTGGAGTCTCTGCCTGTTTTCATCTGACCCTCAGCTGCAACTACCAGGGAGCCTTGAATGAGTCATGCTTCATGGAGAGGTGAGAAAACAGACACAAACACAGATGCTTTCTAAACCTGGTTTTTGCGAAAAAAACAACAAGGAGTTGTGTGGCACTTTAAGACTAACAGATTTATTCTTTGCATGAGCTTTCATGGGAGAAGATCCCACTTCCTCAGATGCTTCGAAGATGGGTGAACTTACAGAAAGGAATGAAACTAAATGCAAGGGGGTGTAAAACAGTCAGATTTGAGCTACATTTCCCCACTGCCCCAATTGAAGTAAAGTAACTTTGTAAGTGTTTCCTTCATTTTATCTATCCTTGTATGGATATTACTACTGATATCATAAGTTTTATATACCTGGCAATAAAATAACTTTTATAATCAAGTTGGTTGCCAGACTTTCTCCAAATTTCATTTACCACTGCATGTACTTGGCTTTCCTATTTTCTTATGCAATGATGCTCTTATCTAAGATAAAGACCCCTGTAATACCCCAAAATCCTGTGGGGTTTGCTAATCAAGGGTATTATTACCAGCATAATTGTAGTATGAGAATGGGGATAGGGACATGCTGAATCTGTGGCAGCATTTGGGTTAGTGGCTTGAAAGTGCTGCTCGACCCAGCCTTCAGAGTCCAGGGACATATAAGTGGGCAACTTGGGAGTGCTAATAAACCTGGTTCATTTAGTTACAAGCTGTAATACCAGAATTTGCTCTTTCAACACTGCCATATTAGTTATCACTTGTGTGCATATTTTGATTAGCGAACAAAACTAGTTACTAAGTACATTAGAAGGCTATTGTGCTTCTTTGTATCCTCTACAACATCAAAGCAGTGAAAGTCATTACATTGCCATTGGAAAGATACAGTGTTATCAGACCTTTCCTTTTTTAGTTTCCCCAAAACTGTTCCAAGCAGTGTGTGACAAGAACAAGCTGTTTTGTGTGTTAAAAAAAAAAAAACACCTGACATTTAGCCAATGAACAAGTGTGGTTTTTTCATCTAGATAATTTACTTTGTGAATTTCCCCAAGATGCTAATCCCTAGCAGACAGGCATTCACATGATGTTGGCAATTGTGATAAATTTAAGAGCCATGTAATAAATCACATTTATCTTCAACTTTTGGTTACCTCACAGGTACCTAAATACATTAACCTGCATTCTGCCCACTATTCTGTGACCACTAGGGTTGCAAATGTTTCTCAACTCTCACCAACTCCAGAGTTTTCTTAAAACAACCTGACAAGGCAGCTGTTACCTTGAAAATAATGACTGTCCTCAGAAGTCGGCGGGATAATATTCATTTCTGCACCAGTGACTGACTTCATTGATCCATTGAAGAAACAAGAGCTTTATATAATTGAAAAGCTCTGCATTGCCTCTTTCCAGGGAAACGCATAGCACTTGTTTCAAAAAGTGACCTGTTATTTGCAGTATTATTGCCTATAGAAAGTCCTTGTAACCATTTGTTTTTAGAGATTTCTAAAATATTTTAATTGTAACTTTCCTCTCCCTTTTGTGGATGTACATTTAGATTTAGAAGATAAATGACCCTGACTTTACTAGCAGAGGGATGCAAAAAGCATATAAAATTTAAATATCTTTAAACACTTATTTACCGTGTTCTGTATCAATTTAATATCTTCACCACTAATGTGCAGAATCCCAAACTCGTGCTCAAAAGCAAATTATCTCTCATGACTTCAGTGCATGTAGTTTCTCAGATACAGCTGAATTACTGTTGTTTCTTGTCTTTTATTACCCAAGTAAACCTAAAGGAGTCTCTTGTTCATAGTCCACAGCAGGTGAAGCGTTTGATAGCAAGTTATAATTTTTTTCAGGTTTCAGCATCAGGCCCTTAATTCAGACAGTGTTATACGCAGATGACAAGTTGACGAATGCTGCACCAATCTTCATTTTTTTTTTTTCTGATAGCTAGCTGCAGTGTGACTTGTGAGTGCCAGAACTTGGTGCAGCAGCTACATTTTGTCTGGAGTTCTACCTGTTCAGCTACAATAGCTGGCTCAGTAAAGGGACATATTCTTTTGAGGATGATATTTTTAAAAAATGTATAGGTCATCCATAGTAGAGAAATTGGTCTATAACTTCCTGCTTCATAAGTGAGCCTCCCAGACTTTGGAATGGCAATTACCATTGCCTCACACCATACATCAGGGATCTGTACTGTCCTGCATATAGCAGAGTGAAGTGTTGCTAGCTATTGGAATCCTTTTGGAGCTGGTACTGTGGAGAAATTCTGGCAGAATTAACCATCAGGACCTGCAGACTTCCCTTTTTCATTGCAGCAAGGCTTTCTTCTACTTCCGTAATGGTGACAAAGGAAGGTTTTCCTAGGGTGAACTGATGCAAGCATCCATTGGAGTTGTTGATACACTTCTGTATTTTATTGAGTAATCCTTTTGTATTCTCTTCCAGTCTGGAAGCTGTTGAGTTTGGCCAGATTTTAGGCAGCCAATACTTTGTGGGATTTGCGGCCCCAAGGTGTGATAGTAACATCCAGGCTTCATGGCCCGAATGTGTAAAATCAAGGTTTTGCACACAGTCAAAGGTGTGTAGCAGGGCTTTTGAAGTGTGTTAGCTCCTGATCTGGTTGTATTGCCGGAGCAACTCCTGTGGTTTCTTTCATCCAGCAGCGTGTGCTTTTGCTGAAAGCCTTGGGGCTATCACAAGCCTCTGCACTTGTGCTGTCCCTTTTTAAAATTTATACAAGCGTCATGCCTCCAACTAAATCATGAAAATTTGGATATGCAGATGATCCTGCTGTGACAGTCCAAGCACCAAACTTCTGTGACATTGAGGAAGTGTTAACTGATGACCACTGAATTATGGAGCAATATTTCTGGAAATGGAGCTCAAACCAGACCCTGGAAAACAGTAGTAAGCACATTCGTCCTTGAGAGCAGGAGTTCAAAAAACATCCTGAAAGTAGCTTTTTGTGGTAAAAATGTGTGACATGATTACACCCCATCATGTCTTGGAGTGAAACTCGAATGCATACTTGCTTTCAATGGCCATCTTGAGAAGGTAGTTGCAAAGATAGAAATGAGTGCTAACATAATTCAGAATCTAGCAGTACAAACTGGGGTGTGTGTTGCGAGCCTCTGCAATGGCGTTTGTGTATCTGATGGCTGAATATTGTGCAATGGTATGGCACAGATGCAGGCATATGCAACTTGTTGACACCCAGCTGAATACAGAGATGCAGTGTATCACTGGAACCCTTAAGTCAAATAAAACATCATGGCTACCTGATCTGTATAGCAGCATTCTCTCACCAATATGTTGAAATACTATGACATTCTGCAAAGTTTAGCAAATTCAGGAAAACAGATGTCTTTCTGTCCACCAACAGCTTGCCAATGGCCTCCCACCTCTCCAGGTCGTGACTTCTGCAAACATTTCTGGGGATATTCGCTTAGCCTCGTGTAATCAGACTATGATCAGAAGGAGGCTTGGAAAGCAGATTGAGCTAATAAATTTTCAGACTTAACTAAAGAAAATAAGTATCTTGTTCCAGATTCCATGCAGAAGTTCCTGGGTTTGACTTCCCAGGGACACCTTGGCCAACTCTGAACCAAATCTGAGCTAACCATGGAGAACATGGATAGTTAATGCACAATGGAAAATCAGTGACTCTGGTGAGCAAGTATGGCTTTCCATGACAGACCATTAAATATCTCACCACCTATTGCCCAGTTTATAAATGTGAAGAAGGCATCACTGCAATAAATACTACAACTTCTGATGTACTCATCTGGTTTGATCAACTTCAGGTGAAATTATAGTTTTTCTGTATCAGCCATATGAAGGAAGAAGCTAAATTGCCACAACAACACCCAAAGTGTGCCGCGAGCATCCTCAAGTGCTGGAGTTAAAGTTCCCCCCCCGCTCAACCCAGCCACATGGGCTGTGCAGGGCTGGGAAAAGGCATGGGTTAAAGTAAGGGGGAAGGCACTGGAACACAGTTCTGGGGTCCCCTATTTTTAGGCAAGCAGCCTTCTGCCCCCCCCCCCCTTAAAAATAGAGGAGGGCAGTGGAATGCAGAGTTCCAGGGATCACCCTAAAAACAGCAGGAGCAGCCCAAACGCAGCACTCTGGTCGCTCCACCTTAGGCCCAGCCAGCAGAGAGCTGGGGGAGGCCAGGAGTGGGTGAATTTCCCCCTGCAAGGCAGAGCAGCTTGTGTCAGGCAGCCTGCAAACAGCCCAGGTAAGGGTTTTGGGGGGCAGGGCTGCTGGGGATTGTGTGTGTGTGTGTGTGTGTGTGTGTGTGTGTGTGTGTAGCAGAGGGTATGTAGCTGGGGTTGTGGGGTGACTGGTTGGTTGGGGGGGTGTAGTTGGAGGTTGGGGTGGCTGTGTGGGGGGGGTGTAGCTGGGGGCTGGAGACCTGGTTCTGGCCCCTGCAGTGATGGGAGGGTCCATCACAGGCAGCAGGGGGCTGGGGGAGGGGAGGATGGGACCGATTGAGGTGGGAGGGAACAGCAGTGGGGTGAGGGTTTCCCCTGGGTGGCAGGGAGCCATTGTGAAGAAGGGGGAAGTTGGTGCTGCGCCATGCTCCCCGTCCTACCTTCCCACTCTCCAGATTCCCCTCTGACCCCCCCCCCACAAAGCCACCCTTGTTCTCCCTTCCTCTCTCCTCTCTTCCCACCCTTGTGCTGTTCCCCACATGGCTGCCCTTGTCCTCTTTTTCCACCCCTGCTCTGCTCTGCTCCCCACACTCACTCCTGCCACTTCACATGACTCCTGACCTCCCATGTTTTGCCACCCCTGCTCTGCTACCCCTACTACTCCACATAGAAGCTTTTCTGAAACACTATGCCATGCTTCATGAATATTCATAAGTGCTTTAAGTTATTTTGAATATTCATAGTTTTAAAATGGTGGTGTGCCTCAAAAAATTTGAAGGTATCAAGGTGTGCCACTACAGAGAAAAGGTTGGGAACCACTGCCCTAGTGTATGGTTGCCTGTGTGTTGCCTGTTGTGAACTTTCTTTTCTTTTTCATTTGCTCATCAAATTAGGAGAGAGATGTATGGATACAAAGTTCAAAGGTGTAATGTGGGGTTGGTGTGGTAAGCTGCCTTAGCGGGAGCTCTTGGAGGTATAGACACTAAGTGATTGTCTACATGTAGAGTTGTTCAGACATAGTTATTCTGGCATAACTATTCTTGAAGCACAGCATGTGTGGGCACTCGTATTTTGGAATAAAAGTGGGCAGGTGTAGAATTGATCATGAATGAGACATTGAGTAAACTGGCCCTGAGACATACTTAAGGAAGATGGAATATGCCCTTTCCAGAGTGAGATCAACTCTGCTGGTCAGTGTGCAGTGAGGATTGGGTTCTACCTCTGTCTTTTCTAGGGTGTCTAGCTCTCACAACATTGCTTGACTGAAATATATTTTCCTTTTCTAATAGTTCAGGGAACACAACTGTGTTTCATTTCTACATGGGAGTTGTTGGAGGTAGAGAGAGGTGTGTTCATGTGTGTGTGTGTGTTTTCTTTTTGACACCTTCTCCCTACCTCTTTGCATTCTCTGCATGTACTAAACACAATGCTGCTGTAAGAATATCAGATTTAATATTGTTTCAATCAACAGTAACTACAAAATATATCCTATCTAATGGGGCTGTTGCCCAGATCTGGGAGTAGATCTACATTGGGAGGCTTGCTTTAATTTTTCTCTTCTCTATTTTCTAAATTAAATAAATATGTCTTACTTAAGTTAATTGGACTTCCTGTGACAAGTGCTGCAAGGTGCTCTTTGAGAGAATTGAAACAAAATTTAGGATTTAGAGCATCCATAAGATGAACCCTTCTGTATCATGTCAAAATGTCAAATAAGTTCTGCGGAGGACTGGGAAAACTATAAAAGCCTCCATAGAGGAACAGCAACTGGAAGAAGGGTAGGAGTTGAAATGGCTATTTACGTGACTGTATATTGTATGTTCTGATGCTTTTTAATCTCTCATATGACTTCCCCCCATATTGATATTTTATTTTCTGCAAAACTAGATCAGTGTGCAGTGCAAAAACGCTGTTTAAATAAGTAGTAGAGAAACACAACCTCCCTCTGGCCTGTAAAACATTCCTTGTCTTTAATATTTACTCATGCAATAACCACATAAGTTACTTTGCTGTGGTAATCTAGCATTTTAATAATTTAACACACTGAGGGCTAAATTCACAACCAGAGTGAACAGAGGGACTCCGCTGATTTGAATTACAGTTATGTCTGTTTTCACCATTGGTGGGTATGACACATTCAGTGCTAGAGCACAGCATTTTCAGTGTGTTTTCTTTGAGCTACTGAAGATAAAAACAAAATGGAAGCAAGACTGTTCAGAAATGTGGTGTCTGATGGTTCTCCTATTGCTCTGACTGTGATATCTTCCCAGGGAGCTTATGATCACATTTTTCTGCATGGTTCTGTCACTCGAGAACAGACAAATCACTATCGGGCTGCAGCTGAAACTGCCCGTAGTGAGCTTGCAGCGTTTCTGGTAAAGTATGAATGCACCCAATCAGAGGTAAGTCTTAAAAGACACTCCCCTTCCCGCCAGCCCTTAAGGTTCTTTTCCTGTTAATAGGAGTTACAAACACATTGAGGAAAGAGGAGAACCACTAAATCTCCTTGCAGAGAATGTGAACTATATCTTTGTTTTATTAACTATGGGATTTTGTTTTCAGATTACATTTATTCATATTAGCCAGATGAGACTTTATCAGCTTATCAATTGCCAGTCCTTACGCCACTGTCTTGTTCATTAAATGAAGTTGGCACCAGAATGATTTTCTTTCTGTGTTTATTTGGATGTAAAATACAATATTTCACAATTATGACTGAGGTTAATATTTTAACATTGTGGTTTTCTGGGTGGTTATAACATTTGTTAAGTCCTGGATTCCCCTATTTTCCCACTTGTTAATGTGCTTATTTTTTATTTTTATTACTGAATAAAGCTTATTTGATCCAGTTGTGCAGTTTAGATGGTTTTTCTGTGCTGATAAAAATGAATGATAGTGGCATTCTTTATCCAGGTGGCACCCACACCATTTAATAAGTGTTATGAGTATTGAAAAAATGGTAGTTATTCTTACTTTTTTTCACTGAATGCTTTGATAATAAGGTAGAAGAATAAGATACTTTGGTTCCAAAAGACATTTCCTGCCAGATTCATACACATTTGTTTATTTACTTAAGGCACAAATTTGTTGTCTATACAGTAAAGTTTTCTCACAGTTGTTTTGTTTGTCTTTTTTCCTCTTCTCTGTTTATAGCTTCTTGATCTTAGATCCAGAATGGTCTCTAAAGAAGTCTCACTGCAAGAGTTGAAGACTGAAATGGAAAGCTACAAGGAAAACAATGCTAGACAATCCTCTCTACTCTTGTCTTTGCAAAGTCGAGTACAGGAGATGGAGGAAGAATCAGGTGTGCTTGCTGCTTCTAAAAAACAGACAGACCTAACAGCACAGGCTGTGCTCCAGGAGAATTGGGAGCTGAAGGAGAAGATCCATGGCCAAGAAATAAAACTGAAGTAAGAGATTCAAACAAGCTGTGGTATAATTTTGGGTTGAAGTTTCAGAGCTCTATAGTTGCTGACATATCTTTGTATGCAAATTTTAGAGCAGAAACAGATTTCAAGATTTATATTGAACTATCTATTATTGCTTCTTTGGCCTGGGCAGTTAGCCAATATTCAGGGGCTTGCAGTGTTGTGTCCTTTTAGAGGGAGAATTTGATATGAGTCAGGTGTGTTCTTTGGTCTGATGATGTTTTATTTACAAATGATGCCCACAAAACCTTGTTTCCCTGAAGACAGTAAAAACAAATAGGCTCATTTTCTTAGCTCAGATATCCCCTACTGTGCCACTCTAGCCAGCTCAGTGTCCAACAATGTCCTTTTTTGCTTCCTTTCAAGGTCACATTCACCATTCCTTTTAAAGGTTTTCTGCTGGATTTCTCATGACTGTCTCTGGCTGTACCACACACACAGACTGGAAAACTGACCTCTTAGAACCCTCTGTTTACAATCTGGGAAGTACCTGACCTGCTATTTAGTCTGGGCCAGCCTCCATTGTTTATTGCAGTTTGTATTATATAAAGAGGCCACGTTATTTATTCTGTTAAAACAAATAAGGAGTCTGGTGATACTTTTTAAAGACTAACAAATTTATTTATCACATAAACTTTTGTGGGAGAGAAGGATGCTTGAAGATGGGAACTTACAACTTATAGCTCCCATTCTGTAAGTTCCCCATCTTCAAGCGTCTGATGAATTGGGATGCTGTCCCATGAAAGCTCATGCGATATATAAATTTGTTAGTCCTTAAAAGTGTCACCAGCCTTCTTGTTTCTTTTTGCTGGTCTAGACTAACACAGCTGCCCTTTTGGACCTTATTCTCTGGAGTCAGCTCTGAAAGAAGGCTAGACACATCTATTAACTTTAACTAGGTTTGTTATAGTTGGGAACAAAGACTTGTTTCATGGCAGCCAGTAGCACTTGTCGAAACAGCAACATGTTTTTGCAAAGGTTATAAATAAGCTCTGCAGATGGGAGGTTTATTCCTGTGACATGTTTAATCACTTGTAGCTGTAATCTGTAGGACTTTCAAAGATGCTATTGAAACTATAGGAGTGTGTAATCTCCCCAGTCCCAATTTCTAAGGGTTTAGATGATGCATTAGATTTCCCAGTAGAGTCTGCGACTCTTCCAACTCCTATAGCTTTTATTTTCCCTGAAAGAAACAGCTGGGAAATGAAAATACAAATCTTGTGCTTAATATTGAGGTTTCATATTTAAATATTTAATAGTCATGAAATCAGAAAATGAAGATTTTCATAATAGTGATAATTGTCATGTTCTATATGCATTGTCATTTCAATTTGTATTTTTATTTTTAAATATATACATTAATATTACTTTTATGTTACACATACACTAGAAAATATGCAATTTGTACAACGTTGCTCAACTTACTAAGCATTTTAAAATGTTCATTTCCATATATTTGAACTTTTCATATTTGTAACTAATAATGTTACATTAATATAACATTTTATTTTTTTATATTTCAAACACTGCTCTGGGAGTGATATGTTGTAATACCAATGTGCTTAGATACTATATATGTGTGTAGTTATAACTGTGCAAGAGAGAGAGGAAGAGAACCCTTCCTAGTGATGGTTGAGTGTTAAGTTAGGAAGAAAGCTTAAATGCAGTATCTATTTGCAAGTGCATTTCTGATGTCTGCTTTTTTGGTCAGATAGTCCACTCCACTGATTTATTCACATTTATTCATTGGGCAATGGTTTTTATGGTTTTTGTAAGATTTGTAAGCAATGTCCTGTGCTTTCTTATCAATTTAACAATCTTCAGGACTGCATGCAAGAATGTTGCATTCCACCCTATTTTTCTATTTTTTAGGGGCCCCAGAATGCTGGCCCCTAAAAATTGTGGGGCCCAATTTTCAGGGGCCAGCATTCTGGGACCCCTAAAAATAGAAAAATGGGGTGAAACTCAGCATTCCAATGCGTTCCCTTTTACCAGGGTCCAGGGCAGTTGGTCTCTAGTGGGGTGTGGGGTCGGGCCAATTGGCTTATGGGGCCCCCGTGGCTGCCCAACCTGCTGGCCCAGAGGCTGGCCCTGCATTCCTGCTTCTTCCCAGGTTGGTCTGGGGGCTGGGCTCTGCTTTCCCGCTCTGCCTTTGGGCCAGCTCTCCCCCGCCCCTAGGGCAGAACAGGGTGGGAGCAGAGAGTGGAGCCCAGCCTCTGGGCTGGCCTGCCCCTCCTCTGGGCCAGCCATTCCACCATAGGGGCAAGGAGGGGGTGGGGGCAGCGTGGCCATGTGTCCCATCCCACCTTGCATCACAGACCCCCACCTCACCGCAGGGGCCACCCCATTGGCATCCCCACTGCCCTGCCTCATAAACCCCTCACCCCCCCACTAGTCCCTATAGATCTCTTCCCCTTGCCCCAGGAGCCACCGCAGCACCCGCCCTCCTCATCCTAAGGGCCACCCCACGAGCCCCTGCCACTGCCCTGCCTCATAGACCCCCCCCCGACCTTGCCCCAGGGGACTTGGGGAAGCCGGCTGGCCGGGGAACTCAGGGAAGCTTGCTGGGGGAAACAAGGAGTCCTGTGGCACTTTTAAGACTAAAAAATGTATTTATTGAATGAGTTTTCATGGGAGAAAATCCCACTTTGTCAGATGCTTTGATTTTCTGTTACAGTGTGACTTGATCTTGTGACTTACACTTCCCTGCATTTGTTTTCCTCCCATTCTATAACCTCCCCCTATCTTCAAAGCAGAGGAGCTAGTGATGGAGCCAGCACCTGTGTCTAGTGTGCGTGTAGCTCACAACAAGGGTGGCTGTTGTCACCAAAGCAGGTCTTCTCCTCTCCAGCTAGAGAAGTTCTAATAAGCAGCAGAAAAGAATCAACAAGAGAAATCTACCTGGCAGAATAGATTTTATTTTTTCTATTAGTGCTGCCAAAAATCAGTGGCATCACATCATATCTGGATACTTCACACTATTTACCCAAACTAAAATGTGGAAACCTGTCCCTCAGTTTGGTCAAAGGTCACCTAACGGATGCCTTAGTTCATTTCCACCATACCACTTTTTCAAATTTGTCCATAATTAGGTTCCTGAAGGCCCTGATTAAAGTGTTCCCTCCAGTCCAGGAACCTGCATCCTCATGGAACTTAAATGTGGTACTCTAATTCCTCAGGGTCCCATCTTTCAAAGATATGGCCTTTTCTTCCCTGCTAATCTTTCCATGAAAATTATTTTTAATCCCTGTAACTTCTGCTGGACCAGCGTGGGAGGTTTCGGCACTGATGGCTGATCCACTAATATGGTGCTCCACTCAGACAAGGAGGAGTATACACCACTGTTCCTGCTAAGCTGTGCGCGTGTGTGTGCGCACACAGGTCATGAAACCCGCACACACAACAAAGTAAAGTGTGCACAAGAAAATTCAGTAGTGCTAATATTGGTGCTCACACCAATGAATGGTGCTCACACCAAGAATTGGTGCTCAGACCAAGAAATGTTTTTTGCACACACAAATAAATTGTTTGTGCACACAGTCTACGAGTAGTTAGAGGGAACATACACCCTAAAATTTCCCCCACACTAGTGACAGATTTCAGTTAGAACCAAAAAATACACCTATATGTATTTTCCCCAAAACCTCATGCTTCCAAATCTGGGGCAATGTTGCACATGCTAGACCAGTGGCTCTCAGCGTTTCTGAGTTCTGTCCCCCGTGTAAGCTTTGATATCCTGTGATGATCAGTAAACAGTTTTAGTGCAAAGAATATATATCTAGCTTACTAAGTATATTACGTTCAAGAAATAGAATATATGCAATATGGTATATACTAAATAAAGTCAGTGATTCCCAACCTTTTCAGCTCAATGACCACAGATATCATTTTGACAACCCTGAAAGAAAACCACTTTCCACCAGTGGCCTCCTCCTCCCACTTCAGTCACACACAAGCTGTTCAGTGAGGAGGCTGCCTCCTAACTGATCTCGCATCCCCCTGGATGTAAGAGGGAACCACATCCATCCTGTAGCACTGGTCACTCCACCTAGGTCCCTGGGCAGTGACTACCTTCTGCAGCTAGAGAGACAGGAGATCAGTGCTCCCCTCCCTCTGGCTCCAGCAGGAACCCCAGTGCCTAAGGACCCAGACAGAGTGCTTTGCCATGCTCTCTGCTACAGCCAGGCAGAGGGAACTATTGGTCTCCTGTCGTCTTGATTGAAGCAAGGAACCTGAATCGGTTTTGCAGCCCCATGGTAGTGTCTTCCACCTGGTTCCTTAGGCAGTGGCCCCTTTCTGCAGTCAGTGGGAGGAAAGTGGGGGCCACTTTGAATGATCCTGTGGGCCACAGGTTGGGAACCACTGAAATAAGTATACCTTGCGTTCCAGAGTTGAAACTTCTGTGGCTCTTATCCTGTGGGACTGGCCACATTCAGCTCTTCAGTCCAGGTACTGTGACCTTGGAGGTTACTGTGTTACTCAGGTTCAGCCCGTGGGCTGGCTGAGCCGATTTGGGAGAGTGGAATAGCAGCTTGTACACAGGGTCACAGCACTACTCACTCAAATACGTCCTGGCCTGGCCAGCCCCTTGTTGTCATGATGATGGAGGGACAGATGGGCCAAAGCTGAGTGGCACTGCAAACCTGTGCATTAGTTTGCAAGGCCCAGAGAAAGGATCTGACCCCAGCCATCCTGCAGGCCTACTGTGGGGTGAATGTGGAGCAGGCTCTATGCTCTCCTCTAGGCCTTCTGTCTGCCCAGCGGTGGGATCTGACACCTTCCCTTCTGGGCTCCTATGTGTACCTGTGACAGATGGCGGTCAAGTTTTGGGTCACAGTCCATGGGTTGAAAAACTCTGTTCTACACATCAGGAGAGCCTGGTCTATTATTCAAACAGAATAAAGTCTTTAGAAAATCCTCAGGACTCTTAACCTCCATCAGAGAGGTCAAAAGACTTTGCAAGTTCACTCCAGAGATGATAAAACCAAACTTCTGACTATTAGAATGTGCCTGAAAGTCACCATGCACCATGGAGCATGAGGGCTTAGGGGTACATGTGTGTTGTATGCATATGGCTGGCCCAAAGGACTCCAGTGTCATGTCATAAAGTGTATGCACTATCAGCAGAATACCCTGATGGACCACACATCTTCAAGAACTCCAATAACTTACAGGAAAAGGAGCTTCCTCGTCTGTGCAGAATTCAAGCTGAAAGTATTTGGTTTTAGGTCAGGGGCTGGCAACCCAAAAGATGAGAAAAGCCATTTAAAAAAATTTCACCAATGACAGTTTTTTAAGATCCGCAGTGGGTATAGCCTGTGGGTGAAGGTTTGGGGAAGCTGGGCCAGGGTGTCTGCTGTAGAGTCCCCTGGCAGAAAGATGGAGGAGGAGGGAGTTCAGAACCAGGAGCAGGTCTCCCTCAGAGTCCCCTGGTGGCAGAGGGGCCTTGGGCCAGTAGCAGACTGCCTGCAGGGTGGCAGGGAGCTGGGGGGCAGGGTGGGTAGAGCCGCAAGGAGCAGCCAAAGAGCTGCATGCAGCTCTGAAGCCACAGGTTGCAGACTCCTGTTTTAGTTGAATTGTCTGTTCTCTTGGTGTTTTTGAGTAAAGGCTTGTCCATTAGAAATTCAAAAATAAACTATTTCAGCCAGAATTAGTGTTCTCTTAAATAGGCAGAACTGGTGATATGGAACCAGTATTTCATCCACTGCATTTAAAAATATAGCAATTATTAATTTCAATTACAGGATTTATGCTATTTATTAAAATACAGAACCTGATTTTTAATACATGCTATTTTTCCAAGAGTGTACATTGGGGACAGCTTCTAGAGCTTCCTTCCCTACCAACCTGTGCTTTGCTTCTTTCCAGGGTGATTACCAAACAAATCATATCCTAGAGTCATCTTGGACTAAAATGATGAGCTCTGAAGCTTTCTTAAGAGGGTCATAATTTGATAAAGCTATAAGGTGCTTGTTCTCTTAGGGGCAGAATGTGCTGCATCTAATGGTGCACTCTGCTCTTCTTGGCACATACTTTATGCACTAAACAAGATTAAACTGTGGTGAAGGTTGTGCTAGAATATGTAGGAGCAAGTAATGAATTTGGGATAATTTTGCCTTTTGCTTGAGAAAATACTAAGTATTCATCCTGATGTGTGTGTCTGTTTTGGCTGTTTAGCAAATATTTGAATGAGTGTGAAGAAAGCAAGAATGAAGCTTCTAAGATCAGCCAGAAACATGGTGAATTCTTAGCACAGCTTTCTGGATTCCTGGACATAGACATCAGAGGAAAAGAGGAACCACACAAACATTTAATTTCAAAGGTGTTTTTATGCAGTTATTTTTTTCCTACATACTGATGACTTGATAAATATTTAACAGTATTTTTTTGCTCTAATAGATATTCATACAGAAGGGTGCATGGTCTTTTTGAAATATTTGGGTTGAAGTGAAAAATTTAATAGAACAGTTTTCTTTTATAATAGAAAAATAGAACATGTTTAAACAACCTAAATGTTGAAGATCAGAATTTTGTTGTTAAATAAGGATATACAGAGCATGCTACCATTTAAAATAGTGTTTACAAACATTGGCCTGGTTTTCACTGTCCACAGCTCTCATTGAACAGTCAGGCCTTATGTGTGTTCATATATATTAACTTACATTTAGAATTATGGTTGCTAAGTACAAATTAAGACAATACATACAATTTAATGGTTGTCTAAAATATTAAAAACTGTACAATTTGAATACGACAGTTCTGGCACCATTGTTAACACTCACTTAATGCATGTGTGCCATTAAGCAGAAATATTCTCAGTGACATGATGAAACAACCTTAAATTTGCCCCTTTACCAAAACCCATAATTAGTGCAAGGTACAATAGAACTTCATCTATTCATAGCTTTCTCTCAGACCAGTGTGCAAAACTTAAATATTATTCTCCTCCAGCATTCCTCAGACTTTTGAAAGCTGAGCTCCCATTCAGGCAAATGAAATCAACAAAACTCCCTACTTGTGTTTTAGCCTTTTTTATGTGTTTTGCACTCTTTTTGGCTAGTTTTTCCACCTCTGCTTCTCTTCTCTGTGGGCATGCTTTGTGAAGTGCTGCCTTATTGATATTTGTAGAAATGCATTGAAGAAGTTTTGGCTCTAAATTAGCCATTTGAAATGAAATATGCTTAGTAAGCATATCCAAAATGGAATATTTTCTTATTGAGCAAAATTATCCAGTTACTAGTAAATAGCCATCAGTCATTAAAGGTAAAGTGAATCCAAGTGAACCATAAATCTTACATCAGTGATCATATCCATAAAATTATATCCATTATAATAGAATTATTCATATCATAACAAGAGCCATCACGCTTGGCTTTAGAACAAATAGTGTATGTGTATATTTAGGTTCCCAAATGGCTTTACAATACACCTCACGTGAAATTCTGGAATCAATTCTGGTCATCCTATCTGCAGTTATATCTAATAGTCTATCATTTATGTTGTATTGAAAGCAGTATGTATTAGAAAACAGAGTATTTGCTCTGTATGCTTTTTTTCCTTTGTGTTCCCTTCCTCCCAGTAATGACTTGAGTTAGAGACAATAGGAACACCTATTAGGAGTCATCATTCCTGGAGAGTACTAAGGGCATATAGTTCTGATTTTTTTGCCAATATCAAAATGTCAGAAGATATTCCCCATCCCGGATTTGTAGCCATGCCTATCCTGCTCATTGTGAAGATCCCAGCAAGTGCAGTCAGAGCCAAAGGACAGAGCAGGGGGAAACTCAAGACTTGGAATAGCAGAGGAGTTTGTAGTCAGGTCCAGGCCAGGGTCATTAGCAAGGGGCAGAATCCAAGTCAGGTTTCAAGGTGTGATTCAGGAGGCAAAGTCCTAATCAAGCCATGGCGAAGTCAAGAGTTCAGGAGCAAGGAGTGAGAAAGGTCATGGAGCTACCAGAGATCCACTCTGTTGCATCGATGCTTTCAGGAATATCCCCTGGATTCATGTAGGGCAGGGAGCCGGTCAGGAGTCATGGGGCTGCTCTGTGTCAGACCCTTGAGGTGGAACTTCCTGTGGTCTGTGCCCCAAGAGTTTTGGGAAGTGGTGCTGAAGTTGGTTATAGCTGCTGCTGCTGGGTGCCAGGCTAGCACTGTCAGCTGCCCCGTAGTTCTGTAGGCCTTACTTCCAGACCCATGGGACTGCATTCTTTGGAGCTGCTGCTGCTGCTGTATGCTAAGAAACCTTCAACAGATCTAGAGTGTGTCTGAGGCTTCTCTAAATGAATTCTGGCTGCTGTTCAAAAAAGTCCCCCAAATCATTTTGTTTACAAGATACCCCTACTCTCACATGTGGTCAAGAGGAGTCTGCTGCCAGATCACATGGCTCTCTGTGGCTTAGAACTTGTCAAATGTAAAGTAATTTCTCAGTGGCCTGTGCTAGTGCAAGCAACTCGAAAGGCTTGGTAGCCATAAATCTTATGGAAGGGCTGTCTATGTTGCACATGAAGATAGTTGTATAACTGATTTTTGTTTTCTGTCCCTCCTTATCACTAGTGTGTAGGTGCAGAAATGACAACCCTCTAGATGATACAGTGGATATAACGCTGAGAATTTATATGTAGAGCCCAGCGCGGATACAAATAAGTGAATCCGTATCCAACCTGCATCCACATGAAATGGTGTGCGGATATCCATGTTGTATCAGCGGATGCAGATATAAGGCGGATATCTGCGGATATCCGTGGATTTGCAGGGCTCTGATTATATGTGGATAAAGAAACCAAATTAAAGCATACTTCTGGTATATTATGGGCTCCAGTTTCTCTTCTCTTTCCACTTTGTTTACAAGGCTGCATTGCAAATAAATAGCAGAATGTAGTCATAGGTCTGACCATAAAGGTTTTATAAACAACATTTTTTTATGATGAACAGAAAATGCATTTAAATGAGTGAAGATAATTGTTAACAGGAAACTGTGTGAGAATAGTAATATGTATTATTTGAATTGTGTGCTTGTCTAGGTCAGTGAGATGCATAAAGAAAATGCAGCGCTGAAAGGGCAGATTGCCACTCTTGAAGAGGCTATCAGTGTTCATGAGATGGAGTCAAAAGCTAGCAGAGAAACTATCATGAGGCTTGTTTCAGAAGTGAGCAAAGAGCAGAAAAAGGCTGTTGCCTATTCCCAAGACATGGAGAAGCTTAGCAAGGTAAATTGTTTTCTAGTGTGAATCTCTGTGTGGTTTAGAGACCTTTTTCAAGAAATGAAAAATACATTTTGCAGTAAAAGAACATGGTGAGAAATGGAAGCAAATGGTAAGATTTCAATACATGCTGTTACCAACAAAAATTATTTTGACAATTTCTGTAGGGTTAGCATGTTCAATGGAGATATATTTTAATATGCTTCTTTTTTTTTTAAATCATTCTTCTGTTAGCAACCTCAAGTTTGTGAAGTCTCAAGAATATTAGGAGACTAAAAATGCTTTGTATTAAAGAGTTCTGCTTTTAGTGTTGATGTCCTATATGCTGATGGAAAGATGCTTTCACTCTCAACTATTGTAGTCCCAGTTATTGCCTTCTCAAAGAGGTAGCTGGGTAGACATTATGCAAGTCAGCATGAACATGCAGAACTATTGATTTTTCTCTGAGATGTAAAGCTCAATAGATGAGTAGAAATGTTTGCAAAGAAATTATATTTCTTGAAATCAGCTTGAGAGTGTATTACAGGCATTCATCCAGGGAGAATCAGGAATATCTGGAAATGCAACAGGAGTCAGATTTCTTGTTTGGTTGGTTTTTTTTTTTAATTGCTGTAAAACATGTTCCTAAGAAATAGAAATTAATTGAACAATACTTCACTAAACATTTTCCTAAAGATTTGATTTAAAGAACTTAAGCGAGGCATCTTGTCTGTCAGACACTAGTTTATTTATATTAAATAAAAACTGATACTTTATAATCATAAATATTCATTTGACCTGTAGATGGAGAAATCCTGGCTAGCAACATGCATGATTCCACAACTGATGATTCAAAATCTACTGAAGTCATTTGGGGTTTTTAATTGACTTCAGTGGACTTTGGATCAAGCTTCTAATACCCACAATTTGTTTATGAATTCACAGAGTATCTGTGAATTCGGCATTTTTCTTGTCTGCAGTTCCAATATTTTGCTATGATTGACAAGACCAGAATTAATAATATGTTAAACACATATATTGAGCTGATAAACTATGTCCCTGAAATTGTTCAACATTTAATTTCAAAACAGATATTTACTATTATTTCATCTTGTAACTTGGATTTATTTATTTATTTATTTATTTATTTATTTATTTAAGATTTAATCATCACCTGATGTGTGAAAATGACTCTTAAAAGGATTTTTAAAAAATAAATGGTTTGCTATAACCTATGATACTTAAAATAAGAAAAAACCCAATAACTGTGTTCCTTGTGAATTATTTTATCTGATTTGTCATTTCAATACAGTGGCCTGTTGAAGCACTTGTATTTATGTTTGCAAATTAAAAAACAAAACAAAACAAAACAAACTGGTTAATGCTCACATTGATGCTCATTAGCTGCTATTGTGCTGCACCTGTGAATGAAAGTCAACGGACCGATGAAATAATATTATAATTGGAATAAACCTCCCTTCATTGTTTGCTGTAATAGCTGTAATTTGATTCTTGGCACTGGCACAATTTCTCTGTTAACAGAACCTCTTTAGAGGTGAAGAAGGGAAAAAAATGGAACCATGCCAAGATATGATTGGCAGTTAATTCTAAAATTAGGTTAGTGGTGAGTGGTGATAAGTATTAACCTAATTAACAGGGTTTTGTTTCTTTGTTTTTTTTCTTAAATGTATTTAATGCAAGAATTATCACATTGCAAAAAATCTGGCCATTTAAGACTGGCTTCCTGCCTCCCTCAGCGTTTGAAACCTGATGCTTCTGGAGAAGGCAAATGACTTCTTGTAAATGTTCTCACTAGGTCCTGAAAAACTAACTGTACCTTGTGGGAAAGGAAATTCCTTCCCATTTTTAGTTGCTAATCAGACTGTGCTGTGAAGTGTGAAGGATTATACTCCTTACTACATTGTAATCCTAGCTGGTTTGACTGCAAAGCTTATTCATATAAATTTGTAAGCCTTTTAAAAATCTCATTACAGTGTTTGTTTCATTAATATCCTGGAGCAAAGTGTTTCAGATTTTATCTGTGTTAAAATATTTTCTCTATCAATGAATGGCTCCTTGTTCTTATCTCACATGACAGAGTGTGCAGCACTGTCTAGCTGGCCTTCTCTATACCATTCATTGTTTTATATATCCCAGACATATCTACTGCTGCTTTATCTTTTTTACAAACTGATGACAGGATCATCACAAAGAAGAGGAAATTTATTGGGAAAGCTCTGTGAGTTTACACAGTAGGAAGCTGGGGTAATGGCTGTACACACTGAGAGCCAATGAGATCCATGAGAAACTCCCCAGGATCTTGAGGTACCTGTGGAGTAGAAGCCCCTATGCATATTCTCCTGCTTTGGGATCTTTTCTGTCTTTATCTTTCTGCATATTCTTGCTTTGTAGCCTCCTTCTAAGAACACAGAAGGACTGTATAAGGATTAACTTCCTTTCTTTAATCAGTGGTTCCCAACGTTTTTCAGGCTGGGGACCCCTTTTTAACCAAAAAAAAAAAAAAAAAAAAATTTTTGCGGCCGCCTAGCTGATTACGTAATCTGGCCCGCGTGGGCAGACTCTGCCCTGTATCACTCTGGTGGTTCCACTGGGACAGCCGGCAAGCAGCACTGCCCCCACCATGGCCTGGGCTGCTGGGGAACTGAGCCGCAGCAGCTATGGCCCCCTGCCCTGCCAGGGAGCTGCCGCAGCCCCATTCCCCTGCCAGGATCCAGCCACAGGAGGGGAAAGGCAGCCCTGGTAGGGAGCATTCGGACTGTAGCTGGATTCCAGCCCCAGTAGGGAGAGGCTCTGTGGATCCCCTGCAACATGTCTGTGGACCCCGGGGGTCCCCAGCCCCAGGACCATCCCTAGGGGGGAACAGGGCCCAGGACAAATCAGTTTGTGCACCCCCCCACCATTTTAAACTTTTACAATGTTCCCTCTAAGCTGATGATGCAGCTGAGCAAGTTCTTCTTCGAGTGGTGTCCCGTGCTGCTCCACTTAAGGTGCTGCAGCGTCCGGGCACCACTCCACGGTCAGTCTGAAAGCAAATACACAGCAGGCTGCGCTCGCGCCGAACGAGCACGCGGCACTGCCCGAGCGGCTCAGCGCGAGCGCGCCCGCTGCCCCTCAGTTCTCTTCAAACCGTCCGCGACAGCTCATGGTCTCCTCAGCTCTCTCTCTCTCTTCTTAGTGTTTTTCGGTCCCCTGCAGGAAAAACAATATAGGTTTCAGTCATCAATCCCTTAGTTTTACTTGCCTTTACCCAAATTTAAAAAAAAAAAAAAAAAAAACCGGAAGAAGCCGCGGCGGAGCCAGCCGCGCTTCATAGACATGCCGGTATTACCCGGCTTCAAAAAATGTGCACAGTGTCGTGAGGCCATACCAACCTCGGATGGCCATTCACTTTGCATTAAATGCCTGGGAGAGGAACATGTCCCCCAGAGGTGCCAGCACTGTGCTAACCTTAGCTCCAGAGCCAAAAAGGACAGAGAGCTTCGCCTAAAAATCCTCCTCATGGAGAAGTCGCTCTCTCCAGCGTCAGCCACTGAGCCGACCCTGGCTGACTCCGCTCAAAAGAAAGACTCTTCTATGCCTAAAGGACGCTCAAAACCTCCTAACCCGAACACCCCAGAGGCTGCAGGATCCTCGGGTGATTCGAGGTCTGTGTCCTCCCGTGCCTCTAAACGGAGCCGGGAAAAATTGCCGACCAAGCACAGCCTACCCAGTGCTGGATCGGAACCGCGGGCTGCCAAGCAAGCTGGCTCGGTGCCTGCTAATACTGACAAGGCATCGGCACCGCCGCAGCTGGAACAACCGGCACCTCAGGTGCACGGCCAGGACATGCCGGCACTGTCAGCACCGGCTGCTCCGACAAAGGAACACAGTATTTCTACTTTAAACTCAGTTCCACCGGCACCGCAAACAGTGAACTTGCCTCAGGCACGGAGTTCACCTCCTCGCAAACGCTCTCGTAAGACCCATTATATCTCTCCCAGCCCCTGCTGCAGTTATCGATCCTCTCTATCTCCTGGCTTATCTTCGCTGTCAAGACACACTAACCGCTGTCATTATTCAAATTACTCTTCTCCTCACCACAGCTGCTGCAGTTTACTCACTCCCTCACATGGCTATGCTTCTGACAGGCACAAGCACCGTCATTCACGATGCTCCTCTAGTCACCGTCACTCTCACTCTCACTATGACACACGACCATTGTCTCCTCAGGCCAGAGTGTCAAACAAAACCTCCCACAAGGGCAAGCAAACCTCCCCTGATGGGAGCCTCAGCAGCTTTACAAAATCGCCTCAGGGGGATCACTCAGTGGAAACAATTAAGTCTAATGACTCCATTCATCACTCTCCAGCAACTTCCCAATTACAGGAGGATATATTTACTCAACGTCCTATTAACCCTCCGGACGACTTAAAACAATTTAACGAACTGTTTAAAAGAGTTGCACAGCACCTCAATATCCCTCTTCAAGAGGTTGCTGAATCTCAACATAAATTACTTAAAATACTGAATCCATCAACTCCTGCCAAGATAGCAATCCCCATGAATGAGGCAATTATGGAGCCGGCTAATCTAATATGGCAAACCCCAGCCACAATTTCCCCGACCAACAAACGATATGACAGAAAATATTACATTCCTCCTAAGGACATGGAGTTCCTTTTTTCTCACCCGGTGCCTAACTCACTGGTAATAGATGCTGCTAACCACAGAAGCAAGCAGCCTGCATTTAAAGCCACCCCCTCTGATAAAGGCTGGAAGCAGGTAGATGCTTTAGGGAAGCGAGTTTATTCATCTTCTACCTTGCTTATTAGATTAACTAATTATGCAGCACTTCTCTCCAATTATAATTATAGCATTTTTGACAAATTATCTAATCTTACTGCAGACTTACCAGACTCTACAAAAGAACAATTTAAGACCCTAATCGTGGAGGGCCACCTAACAGCATGCACCTTCCTGCAGATGTCTCTAGACGCTGCTGATACGGCAGCACGCTTAACAGCTGCAGCAGTGGTCCTTCGCCGTGAGTCCTGGCTTCACACAGCTGCTTTGCCCAGGGAGCTGCACAATAAAATTGAAGACTTACCTTTCGAGAAGACTCAATTATTTTCTTCCAAAACGGACGAGGTATTACACTCAATGAAAGACTCCAGGGCGACCTTACGTACCCTTGGTATCTTCCCTCCATACACTAGACGAGCTAACATCCGCTCGCAACCTTTTCGGCGACGATATCAAACCCAATATTCATCCCTCTCTGATCTCAAGCCAATGGATCACCGACGCATGCAGAAAACCAGGTTTTATCGGCGTAAACAGAGGCCGCAACACACCTCCTCTAATTCAATATCTCAACCTCCCCAAACCAAACCTCACTTCTGATGTGTTGGTCGAGGGTCTGACCATTTCTCACCTTCCAGCAATGTCCATTCACTATCATCTTTTGAGTTTCGACTAGCTCACTACTATTCGGCCTGGTCGAGTATTACTACTGATCAATGGGTCCTGGAAATAATACAATTTGGTTACTCTATCCCATTCGTCTCCCCACCCCCTCCACATTTCCCTTCCCCGTCCCTCTTCAGGGACACCTATCACGTACAAGCTCTTCAGCAGGAAATTGAACATCTCCTACAACTGGGAGCTATTGAGCCGATACCCCCACCTTTTCATTTCTCGGGGTTTTATTCACGTTATTTTGTGGTACGCAAAAAGTCAGGCGGGTGGCGACCAATACTAGACCTAAGACCCTTGAACAGATTCGTTAAACGTGAAAAGTTTAAGATGGTTACCCTTAATACTATCATTCCCTTATTGCACGAAGGTGATTGGTTTTCAGCCCTCGACCTTAAAGATGCTTATTTTCATATCACTATTCATCCCTCTCATAGGCGCTTTCTGAGGTTCATTGCCAACGGCGAACACTTCCAATACAAGGTTCTCCCCTTCGGCCTATCGACCACGCCTCGCACCTTCTCCAAAGTCCTAACAGTGGCCATATCCTACCTCCACGCTTGCAGTATCAAGATTTACCCATACCTCGACGATTGTTTGATCGTGGCCTCATCCCACGACCACTGCCTTCGGGCTTTACAGACTACGACAACTCACTCTCATCAACTCGGCCTGAAGATAAATGCAGAAAAGTCAATCATGACTCCAACTCAGATCATAGAATTCATAGGCGCCGTGTTAGATTCGAAGAATTCCCGAGCATACTTACCTCAAATGCGCCAATTAATGATCTGGGAACTAATCGACCTCATCCTCACTGCTCCATTAGTCACTGTACGAACGCTGATGAAACTCTTAGGCCATATGGCAGCGTGCACAACCGTTGTTCCCAACGCACGCTTAAACATGCGCCACCTACAGGCATGGTTCGCCACGGTCTACAGGCCACAATTCCACCCACTTCAGAAGACGGTGACAGTCCCCAACTCAGTCAAGGCATCGCTCCTATGGTGGCGAGATCCACGAAACCTCTCAATCGGTGTACCATTTCTGCAACCTCAGCCAGCACATACCATAACAACAGATGCTTCTTTGAAGGGCTGGGGGGCTCACATGGCCAACCTAGCGGCACAAGGCAGATGGTCTCGGCTAGAGGCATCCCTACACATAAACATATTAGAACTCAGAGCCATCAGACATGCCTGCATTCAATTTCTCCCTACCATTTCTGGGAAAGCCGTCACTGTCATGTCCGACAATATGGCGTGTGTATACTATGTAAATCGCCAAGGGGGGGCCAGGTCCCCTTCCCTTTGCGCAGAGGCGGTCAAACTCTGGAGGTGGTGCATTCACCACCAGGTTCATATCTCTGCCGTGTACTTACCAGGTGTGCGAAACACCACTGCAGACGCCCTCAGCAGGTTGTTTCCAGTAACCCACAAATGGCAGCTCAACAACTCTGTCTTACGGGCCATTTTTCGCAAATGGGGTCACCCAGTAATCGATCTCTTTGCAACAGCAGCAACTACGAAATGCCCAAAATTCTGCTCCAGGGCGCAGAACGAACCTCGAACATTAGGCGACGCATTCCTGATCAATTGGGCGAGTCATCTTCTGTATGCTTTTCCACCGATCCCTCTAATACCCAGGGTCATTCAGAAAATCAAACACGACCGTGCTTCAGTGATATTAATTGCTCCGGCATGGCCCCGCCAGTTTTGGTTCCCTCACTTACTAGATCTATCGGTACGCAGACCCATACGCCTCCCACTAATAAAGGATCTATTATACCAGTCCAACAGTCCAGCACATCACCCGGACATCTCCAGGCTACACCTCACGGCGTGGTATCTAATTGGTTCCGGGTAGACGAGGAATCCTGCTCCCATCAAGTCAAGGACATCCTACTCAATAGCAGGAAATCATCCACTAGAACATCATACTCTTACAAATGGCGACGCTTTACCACATGGTGCATAGCTAATGACCTTCGCCCCGATCAAACTACTATACCTCAGATATTGGACTATCTTCTTCACTTAAAACATTCGTCCCTTTCGAATAGCTCCTTAAGAGTTCATCTCTCTGCCATATCAGCACTGCACCCTACTGTTAGAGCACAAAGCTCTGGTAGTCCCCGAGTCGGTCCAAGTGGTCCCAAGACACACAAAGACAGAGGAGGTCACAAATGCATATATGCTTTATTACCTTACAGAGATCTCGTGGAGCTAGCTCCCAGAGGAGTACAATGCCGTGGGTTTTATAGTACAGTCTACAGAAAAGGGGTAAGGCAGGCACAGAGCCAATCATAATTCAGGGTCGGGGGCTGTATACCTTATATGGCTGGTCACCTCACCTGGGTCAGGGAAGGGTCATTTCCTAATATGGTGCATCTGGGCCCATGTGACTGACCTGGAGATGGTGAGGACAGGTGAGATGTGACTACCCTGGGTCCCTGAAATGGTGTCTCAGGACCCAAAATGGAGTCTGCTGACTCATGCCCCTTCACTACGAGCAACTACTCGCTTTTTGCACACCCTATAGTTAAAAGGTTCCTAACAGGCTTGAAGAACACTTTTCCACCTATTCGCCCTCCAGCAACCCCATGGAACCTCACTCTTGTTCTTACAGTACTCATGAAATCACCATTTGAGCCACTGGCGACCTGTTCTCTGTACTACCTTTCCATGAAGGTCTCCTTCCTGGTCGCCATCACATCTGCAAGGAGAGTGGGTGAACTGAACGCCTTGCGCTGCGACCCTCCATATACTGTCTTTCACAAAGACAAGGTATCATTACACCTGGACCCAGGCTTTTTGCCTAAGGTAGTCTCGACTTTTCATGTTAATCAACCTATCCACCTTCCTACATTTTGCCCAAAACTGCATTCCTCACCGCAGCAAGCCGCATTACATGCCCTTGACGTCAGAAGAGCTCTTGCCTTTTATATTGACCGAACGGCTCCTTTTCGGAAATCGAACAGACTATTTATATCTTTTGCAGAACGACAAAAAGGAATGCCCATTTCCAATCAGAGACTTTCAAAGTGGATTAGGGACTGTATTCATACGTCCTACATCATTACGAATACCCAGCCCCCGCCAAGCATTCGCTCTCACTCCACCCGAGCCATGGCAGCAACAACGGCCTTCTTACACAGTGTTCATGTTCAAGACATCTGCAGAGCAGCGACGTGGTCTAATCCACACACGTTCATATCTCATTATGCTCTGGACTTAGCAGCAGCTAGAGATACGATAATGGGTCGTGAAATCTTGTCTTCAGGCAGGACATCCCACCACCTTCCTGCATAACTGCTACGTAGTCACCTTAAGTGGAGCAGCACGGGACACCACTCGAAGAAGAAGAGTTGGTTGCTCACCTGTGTAACCCTGTTCTTCGAGATGTGTGTCCCGTGATGCTCCACCACCCTCCCTTCCTCCCCTCTTGTCCTGTTTCTTGCAGATGCCAACCTGCTGGGAAAGCGGAACTGAGGGGCAGCGGGCGCGCTCGCGCTGAGCCGCTCGGGCAGCGCCGCGTGCTCGTTCGGCGCGAGCGCAGCCTGCTGTGTATTTGCTTTCAGACTGACCGTGGAGTGGTGCCCGGACGCTGCAGCACCTTAAGTGGAGCATCACGGGACACACATCTCGAAGAACAGGGTTACACAGGTGAGCAACCAACTCTTCCCTGCTGGTTCTGCAGGCCTCAACTGGTTTCTTCCCTGCTGACCACTGGCTCCCCAAGTGCACCCATAACTTGTTCAGCTACATCATCAGCTTAGAGGGAACACTGGCAGTGCCATCATTTTTCTTTAATAAAATCATAAATTTCTGGTCCTCAGGCTAAAATGTTGAAGAGGGAGGCAGAAAAGCATGACCTGACTTTATCCTAAAGGCTCAAAACTCAGAAGTCAGAGAAAATAGCTCCCTCCCATTTATTATTTCTTTAAACATCTCTTTATTTTTAAGTGAGTTTTAATGATATATTTAAGCCAGACTTGTGACTATTTTTTGATGTTTGGGGTAGGCAATACTGAATGTGTCGTGGTGATGTTTCATCAACCTAACAGCCAAATGGACAGGAGCATCTGGAGGTACCCTTCTTTGTGGTTCTGGTTCTCTGTTCAAGATGGGCACACAATTTTACAAGTTTAATAATTTTTCTTGGATCAAGTTTTTATTAAATTTAAAATTGAGAGAGAGAGATGCTATTTTTGGATGATATCAGGAAATAAATCCAGGTCCTCTCTCACCTTAAAGCACTGGATTCCAATTGTCTAATGTATGATATTTCCTTTATGCCTCCTGACTCTCCTTTTCCATCTTATTTTTAATATATGTATTCATACATTCCTTATTGATTTGCAGGTGATCTAAGTAATGAAATTCAGGTACTGTTTGAGGGTGAAAGGAAGAAACAAGGGACCTTTGGCCTCCTCTCAAATACCCTGATGTAAAACAAACAAGGAGTCTTGTGGCACTTTTAAAGACTAACAAATTTACTTATTTGTTAACTTTTAAAAGTGCCCCAGGATTCCTTGTTTGTTTCACTAAACTAAACCCAGACTGCCACCCCTTTGGAACTTGTCAACATGCTGTGTATCTGTAATAGCTGCTTTCCTCTTTGCCATGCTTTGGAACTGGTGGTCTGACTGCAATCAATGACAATGTGGCATATTTACAATGCAGAAGAAAGGACAAAAAACTTCTTTAATGTGTTGATTGATGGCCATTAATCCTAAAACCCCAGTATTTCCATATAAGCGCTAGCCCAGGGTCTTCTCTCTCAGGTATAATAGATCATTATCTGCACAGAGAAGTTTGCTCAAAAAGATCCCTGAAGACTGAAAACTCTTGTTAAACGTAGAAGGAAAAAAGTTCTTTAATATCTCGAACACTTTCTGGAGATGCTGATGTAAATTCAAAGAAAAGGTCCTGTTTTGTAAAGGTTGGGGATGTGACAGTCTCCTGCATTTGTCCCCGTTTGCTTGACTGAGGCTGGCTCCATAAGTTTTATCTCAAAACTTGCTCTTTCTCTTCCCACCAGGAAGCAGTTGTGGGAAGGTGGGATCTTCTCCCACGAAAGCTCATGCAAAAAATAAATCTGTTAGTCTTAAAGTGCCACACAACTGCTTGTTGTTTTTTTACTGGACTAGACTAACACGGCTATCCCTTTGGAAATAGTTAAGTCAAGAGTTACTGTAAACAAATACTGCCTGTCTGAAGTCTCTTCCCCCTTCCCTGACCAGCCGGAGCTGCTCCCTAGTCCCACAGCCTGAAGAAGCTCCCTGCTTCTTTACTCCAGCTGGCTGCATGGGATCCCCCAAAAGCATGAGGCCCCCCAAAGCGCAGGGCCTAGGGCAGTTGCCCCTTCTGCCCCCCTCCCCCCCCCGCCAAGGATGGCCCTGCCTGGACCACAGGTTGGGAACCACTGCTTTAGATGATTCTACAGGTATGCAAGAGAAAGCTGCTATGCTGCCTGTCCTACTCAGTCATGTCTTCTAAATCTGCAGAGCCAAAACTGAGCAATTTTCAGACATACAGGCAGCTGTAGGCTCAAAGGCAAAGGTGGATAGTTCCAAGTGGACCATTGCTCACCTTCTGACAACTTTGGCCCCATAGTGATAGGAATTTTGCTACTTTTGTCAGGGCATGCTGTGGTTCTAAATAATTTCAGTTTTCACATTCCTTCTTTGAAAGTCTTCTGTTACACTGCTTCATCCCTGTACCTTTCTTGCTCATCTATGCCATCTTTGAGATGAGGCAACCAATCAACATTTGCACTTTCCTTATACATTATTGGCTATTGTAATGTTTTGTCATCTAACCACTTACTGGTTCTGTGTGGAAATCTAGGGTCCTTATTACTCGCTTTTTTGGGGGGAGGGAACTCTTGGGGGCCTATAAAGCAGATGTCTTCACTGAGCTCTCTGAGGTGTTGCCTTGAGCTTTTCCCAGTGATCACTAATTTAGACCCCACAGTATGTGCAAGTAGTTTAAATTTATTTACCTTGGTTCTTCCAGTGTGCATCACCGGCACTTCTCTTTGCTAAATGTCATCCACCGTTGAGTTTCCTAGTCAGTTTTTTCTTGACTGAAATTATTACAACTTAGCAGTGCATTTGTACATCTTTGTGTGTCATCTGCAAATCTTGCTTCCTCATTCCCTGTCCTGTGAAGGGCATTGATGCCCAGTATAGGAATGTTGCTGCTGGTGAGCACTCTATTAGTCACAGTAACCTGTCTCTGTGAAGGACCTGCAGGACTGGGTCCATAATGACGAACATTGGTCCTAATGCTGCTAGTTCCCGCACCTCTCGTCATGATAGAAGTTAACTCTTTATTCCCCATTCTTTATTTTTGACTTTGACTTTGAGTTAAGAAAGCTGGTTTTATGTTTTTCATATTCTAGGATCTGGACAGTGCTTTAACAGCCAAACAGAGTCAAGAGAGGGAGATCAGGATTCTCCAAGATAGCCTGGCCACTAGCCAGAGGGCTTGGGAAGCCTCAAAGCAGGAACTGAACAACCTGAAGAGATCTTCCTGTGAGCTGGATGGGAAAGTGAAGAGCAGCACAGAAGAGGCCAGGACTGCTCAGAAGCTGCTGAGTACTTTTAAAGAGCAAATTGGTACCCTTCTTAGCACCAGTTCCATAACAGTTAAACCCTCTGAGGAGGCCATTGTGGAGAGAATTCGAGAACTAGGCCACAGGGAAGAGAGCAAAAACACAGTAAGTGGATTGCTACTGTTCTTGTTCAGTGTGCTTTAATTTCATATGGCTCCTTTTCCATATTAGTTACAATTCCATACTCTGCCAGTGTGTGTTGCATGCATTATGGAATCTTAAATAGTGTGGTCCTATAATATTTTTTTTTTCAACAGGATTGCTGCTGGATTCAATATGCAAGTTGGACAGGCCTGGGCCCAGAACATCTTTGGCTCATTAACTGAGAAGTTGAGAGTGAGATAGGGAGTGAGTTGGCAGTGAGACAGGAGCTCTCAGGGAGGAGAAAGGATGATCTTGTGTTTAAAATGCTGAACTGGGTCTGACTTTGATGTGACCTTGGGCAAATTACTTGATTGCTCTGTACCTCTGTTCCCCCGTGTATAAAATGGAGTGCTCACAGGGTTATTCTGAAAGTAAATTCAGTTACATTAGGTGATCAGATGTTCTTGTGAGTGGTAACATAAGGAAGTCCATGAATGAAGATAAAATTCCTGTCTGATTAGAGCTGTGATGGCGTGCAGTGTAGGAGGCACAGGCACATACATTAAACAAGAAAAAAGAAAATCCAGACTTTAAACATCTGCCTCACTGAGCACAGTCCATCCTGCCTAGTGATTTGAGGTCTTGTGTACATGCAAAAAATTAAAATAAACAAAGAATCCTATGGCACCTTTAAAGATTAACATGTTTGGGCCACAGGACTCCTTGTTTGTTTTCCTGTACTGGCCTAACACAGCTACCCCCTGGAACTTGTCGAAAAATAAATGTCTGCCTAATAGCTGATGTCCATTCTACCCTCCCTGGCTCTGTGGAAAGCATCCTCAACAGGAACACTTCCACTGACCTAAGAGGGGCAGTGTGGGGAGCTGAGTACCTGGCTTTCACCTCCATGCTGGGACTCCACAGGCTTCTGTGCTACCAGCAGACTGCACCCCATCACATCCTGTTCCCCCCGGGAATCAATCCTGGGCTTCTTCCCTTCCTGTTCCTTACTGGGAGCCAAGAGAAGTCACCAGGGGTTTTCACCTGCCCCCTTTCCCATGGGGAAGCAGCTCAGGGCTATTGTCCCTGGGGAGTGTGGTCCAGCTGCCTTGTGGCTCATATTCCAGCTTGTACCATTTTGCTTTGCTCACAGGTGGTTTCATCTGGAGCCCTTAAATTGATGAGAAATGACAGATAACTACTGATATAAGGGACTGCAGGGTCTATGTCAGCAGTTCTCAACCACTGTGTTGGGACACATTACTGTGTCACCACAAAGCAGTAAATGTGTGGCAGAGAGCTGGGTGAGGGGCTGGATTTGGCCTGTGTGGAGTGAGACAGTGTGTCCTGTAGGGCTGCACAAGCCGCCAAGTGTGTTGCAACCTGCAACAGGTTGAGAACCACTGGTTTATATTGACAGTGCATCACCCTATCTATGCTGACATAAGCCTCGCACCTCTCATTGTGGTGGTTTTATTATGTCAACAGATCAAGGTAGTTACATTGGTAGAAGGAGCATTTGAATGTGTACACCACCACTGTTTGGTTTAGGCCAGCTCTAAGTCATGGGTTCTTTGAGGAGAAGAAATAGGAAGTGATCATTTAAAGACTGAAAGCCAGTTCATAGCCCCACCCATGACACATGTACACCATTCCAACAACCTTTATAGCACCATGTTGGGGGGTGGTCATTGTGTTCAGCATTATTTGCTGTATGCTAGTAGTACTCTGTGGACTGCACATCATGTTCAAGAAATGAGACAGCAGCCTTTTTGTTCTTCAATATGCTTTATAACCTATAATTTGGAGGAGGCTATAGACACTCAGAATTTTTTCTTCTTCTATATGCACTCATATATTTAAGTCTTGATTTCTTATACCATACCATATTGTACAAAGCTTCTACATATTTAAAAATGAAATCCCACTCAGCTTTGATATATGCATGCACACAGATCAAATGGCATACATCTAGTCCGCGGAAATTACTACTTCATTTATATGGGCATGCGATTGCCAGTGGGACACTGGAGAACAATGTGCATATGTGAAGTACATTGTTAAAGTGTTATAACTCTGCCACATCAAAAACTATTTTTCACTTGACCCATAGAAAGTGTCTCTTAGGGTCTATTTCCCTGCTGAATTTCAAGTTTCCAGCACTGAGGCACTAGAATTTTATTTTAAATTACAAAAATATTTTGTTTGCAGAAGTTTGTGTGCTTTTTTTCACACACTCTCTCTCTAACTGAAAGTAGCTCAGTGTTTTGATTACATTTTTAGGAAAAAAATTATTACAACCCTGAATAATACTAGTCTGTTTCACAACTGTGTCATATTGTTGACTCATGTTCAACTTGTGGATCCACTGTAATGCTCAGATCCTATTCAGCAGTGCTAACACCAAGCCAGCTATTCATCATTTTTGTGTTACCTGCAAACATGTTCCCTGATTTGAGTGTCACTGTAGCAAATTTCGGCTGATATGACAAAGATTTGAGAACATTATAAGCAACTGATCCTTTGGAATGGAAATGTTCTGCCAACTTTAGTAGAGGTCTCAGCTCATGACCTATGCTAACCTATCACGGGGTATTGTCAGCATAGCTAGCATGCTTTAAAATTATTCTGAGAATTTCTTGTATGAAATATTTTGTGCACACGCTGACTGCTTGACATCCTTTTGTACCCTATACTTGACTGGAATGTTTTTGATACTTTCCCCAGGGAACAGATTTAAGACCAGTGATGATTAAGAGCAATGTCTGAAGTTTAATGGTGATGCCTTCAGGTGATTAAGTCTTTTATATGACTCAGTTTCATGCTGGGTCTGTCCATTTCATTTTCTTATGATGATCAGTCTCTTTGAAGCTGTGGGACATGTAGAAATTGCTTCACCAATGACTCCTTCTGGCTGTTACTTTTCCCCTTCACACCAAGTAT
Source organism: Podocnemis expansa (assembly GCA_007922195.1). Classification (NCBI taxonomy): domain Eukaryota; kingdom Metazoa; phylum Chordata; order Testudines; family Podocnemididae; genus Podocnemis; species Podocnemis expansa. Next base: position 28,281,012 of record ML682021.1, read on the forward strand.
TCATAGTGGGCTGCTATGATGGTCATCTCACAGCTATCCCTACAGCTATCACTGGCTACGTAGCTTACTCCCTCTTCCATATCAGATACTGCTTTCTTCTTCTGCTTGGGAGTAATATAGTAGGCTTCCCAAACACCACTGTTATTGTTAAAAAGCTGTAATCTCTTAATTGGATAGCAATGACAATAAAAATGCTTTTCATCTGAAGACCTAAAAGTGGTTTATCATCCTCATTTGACAGATGGAAGAAAGGAGGCATAGAGAGGTTAAATAGTCTGTCTGTAGTAAAGACAGGGCTAGAATGCAATTTTCTGATTAGTAATCCCATACTTTAATCACTGATCACATTAAAGACATCTTAATAAAACCTGTTATAGAGAACTTTACATCAGTAGAAATCAAAGTGCTGCTAATATATTTAGCTTCACAACAATCCTGTTTGATAGGAAGCATTGTTACATTTTACAGATGGGGAAACCAAGTCACAGAGACTTGCCCAAAGTTACACAGGAAGTTCATGACTGAACAGGGACTTGAACCTGGTTTTCCCTCATCCTAGGTCAGTCTCTGACACACTAGCCCATCCTTCCATTATTGTGTCATTCTGGGTAAGAGGAGGAAAAATATTTTAGCATGTTTGTTAAGGGTCTTTCTTAATTTAGGGTAGTATACTAATAAAGAAATTGGTAACGAAGCCACAGTAGACATCAGTTTTAAACCTTTGCTGTTACATGGTTGGGTCCCAACATTTTGTTTTTCAGAAGGTGGAAGGTTAAATCTATATGAAACGTAATGAGAATAGGTATATTTTAACTGATTGTTTTAAACACAAGGTGAAACTAATTAATTTCATTTTTAAACTAAAGAGAAGAGCAAAAAGCAAGCAAACATTATTAACAGTAAAACAAACAAGGAGTCTGGTGGCTCTTTTAAAGACTAACAAATTTATTTATTGCATGAGCTTTTGTAGGAGATAATCCCACTTTGTCAGATGCTTTGAAGATGGGGAACTTACAGAATGGGAGGAAATAAATGCAGGAAAGTGTAAGTCATAGGATCAGGTCACACTGTAACAGCAAATCAAAGTCGTTAAGATTCAAACACTGGTGAACAGCATATAAAGGAGGGTGAGGTTAAATCCATAGTCTCAATTTAATCCTGTTTTCACACAGTCAAATGTGTATATGAATTCCAATTCTGTAGTTTTTCTTTGAAGTTTTGATGTGTTAGCTGTTTGCTTGAGCACATCTATTAACAAATCATCAGTGGAGTGAACAGAGATACTGAAGGGTTCCCCTATTGGTTTTTGAATGTTGTTTCTTACGTCAGATTTGTGCCCATTTATTCTTTTGCACAGACTGTCCTGTTTTACCAGTGTATAAGGTGTGGGGGAATTTCTGGCACATGATGGCATAAATCATATTGGTATAAATAAATACTATAAATCACATTAATATTAACAATGAAACCAACTTCAGTTATTGTGTTAGTAACACAGTTAAAGACAGTAATTTAAAAAATGTGTGTGCGTGGACATGCAATGACTCAGGTAACGGAATGGAGAAAGTTTGATGAAATTTGTCAATGACAGAAACTTGGAATAGGGTTGCAAAACCTTGGGAAGACAGAAAGATACTGTAGAAAACAAAATTCAAAATTTGACTACGTCAGATTGGAGAATTGGTCTGAATTCAACAATAAGAAATTCAGTAAAGAGAAGTGCAACATATAGGAAGCTAAAAATGGTGAATAGTTGGCTGGGTCTTAGCACTGCTGAAAAGGATCTGGGCATTATAGTATAAGTTGAATCTGAGTTGACAATGTGAGACAATTGTAAAATGGGCTAGTATTGTTCAGGGGTGTATTAATGAGAGTGTTGTATATTAGACATGGGCAGGAATGATCTCACTCTACTCAGCACTGAAGAGGCCTCAGCTGTAGTAGTGGGTCCAGTTCTGGGTGCCACACTTCAGGAAAGATTTAGAGGAATTGAAAAGACTTCAGGGGAGAGCAATAAAAATAGAAGACTTAGAAAAACTGATGTATGAGGAAGGGTTAAAAAAATTGGGCATGGTTTAATGTTGAGAAAAGAAGATGGGGGAGGATGGGAGGCAGACCCAATACGAGTTTGCAAAGATGTGAAGGGTTGTCATAAAGAGGGCTATGATCAATTGTTTTTCATGTCCACTGAAGAAAGGACAAGAAGAAATGGGCTTAATTTGCAGCCAGGAAGAGTTTAGTTAGGTAGTAAGAAAAAATTTGAACTATAAGTTAAGGTCTGTGTGAGGGCAGGGGCTCACTGAACCCTACCCCCAGATCCCACTGTTTATTTACACTCCTCTTCCCTCTTGAGTGGCAGCACCTGGGGGAACTCTCTGAGGCAAACAAACGCTGGCAAGGGATTAGCTTATCGTCCTCTCCTCACCTTGTAAGAGAGGAGGATCTGACTGGAAAGATGACTAGTCTCTCAAGCAGTCTCTTTGGCCTAATCTTTCAGAGGCTATTGCCCCTTTGTAGAGTTTACCTTCTGCCTCTCCTGGGGTATACCATGGTGCTGCTACACCGGGCATCTTCAAGAGTGGTGTGTCCTGTGGCTGTCTTCTCCTTTGCTTGACCATGTCTGTTATCAGCAGTCTTTGGGGCGCAGCAGCCTTCTTCCTATCTACCATCCTTTCCTGGAGTAAATTTTCTCCTTTTTAAGATCATCCCCTTCAGACTGAACAAGCCTTGCAGGTGTGCCTTGTTAGGGCTGAATAGGACCAGAAGAGCTCATTAATCTTCTCTGTACCAGACTGAGGGCATGTCCCTTCCTACTCTGGAATAGGTTTAATGCCCACAATTGGAAACTTTTAAGAACAGGTTGGACAAATCCCTGTCAGATATCGTCTAGGTTTATTTGGTTCTGCCTCAGTGCAGGAGACTGGACGTGACTTTTTGAGGTCCCTTCTAGCCCTATAATTCTATTATTCTATGTTCAAAAATGGGTAGTTTCAAGTATGGGCTCTTGCTCTTCAGAAGTGCTGAGCACTCAGTAGCTTTCATAGAAAATCAGGCTAGAATTTAATAGGAATTGCTGAGTGCTCAGTATCTTGAAAATTTGGCGCCTCAAGCCATTTATTTAGATCCCAGATCCTTAATTTAGCCCCCCAATTTTAAAGAAATCTTGTCTGAAAATTTAATCTTGTTAGCATCTCTTTAACCACACACATAACTCTTCCCTGCAGTGACATCATGCAGTAACTAGACCAGTGTTTCCTAAAATGTGCCACAGAATTTTTTGAAAAACTACTCAGTTCTGGATTGGCTATTTGGAGACTATGGGGTGGTGTGCCTCAAAGTAATTAAAGGTATCAAGGTGTGCCATGGGAGAGAAGAGGTTGAGAACCACTGAACTAGAAAATTATGATTAATGCATCATAATTGTTGCAGTTCCATATTATATTAAACTATTTTAAAAACACATTAGAGGTTTTTAAATTTCCCCCTGATTATACAATACATGAGAAGTTATGTTCTTACTTGAATTAGCTAACAAATAACATTGAAGATACAGAAACTTGACTTTGTACCTGAATAAATTGCTTAGCTTTAAGCCTATAGGAGAGCACAGAGTTGAATTTGAGCTGTGAGCACAATTGAAAGCTGAATTGCTCTATCATCACTGCTATTTGAACCCAAGTTAGCTAACAGGGTCTATGTCTAGACAATGGGCTTAAGTCAACTTAAGAAGGCTTAAGTTGACTTAAGCAAAGCCCTGTCCACATTTGGAGTTGATTAAGTCGACTTAAGGGTTTTCTTAAGTCAACTTAATTCCTACCGTTAAAGTTGACTTTAGGGGTTAAGTCAACTTTATTAAGTCAACTTAACACAATGTGGACATAAAGTCAACTTAATAAAGTCAGCTTAGTGCAGTGTGGCCATGTACGTCGACTTTATAAAGTTGACTTAAGTCAGGGGACCTACTCAAAGTTGACTTAATAAAGTCAACTTAGATTTTATAGTGTAGATATAGCTAGGGTTAGGTAATTTGAGTTTCTCCTTTTTACAGAGGAGACACAACTGTTGATAGTGGGGTGGTGGGGGAACATGACTGAATCATGCATTATCTCTGGAGCTAGAACAGAGGTTTTCAGACTGTTGGGTGCATCTTTCTAGGGGATGAGTTGTGATGCTAGGGTGCTAGGTCTTACAATGCCAAGCAGCTCAGGCCAGTCCCCCAGGGTGAAACTCAGTCAGGGGATGCTGACTACATCCCCTGACTCACCTCAGTGGTGAGCATAGATATTCCTTTAGTGTCACTACAAGGCAGAGTTAAAGTTGTTTGGGTGCCATGTCTGTGCACCCCCACTTTTAATGCAAAATTCATGCTGGCCTTAACTGTGGAGCTACAACTTGAGCCTCCATAGCATTTTTATTTAATCTTTTTAAAAAATTAAGGGGAGAGAAGAGCAAATCTTCCTGTCTCCTTTCTTTGCCTTTTGCCCCTATACATTTGATTCTTTTATCATTTTCTAAATAAAAAGAAAATTGGGCTGGATTTATAGCTCTGTTAGTTACCAGTGACCTCAGTAAATACAAAGATTTGAAAAAAAAAGAAAAGAAACATGCATACTGAAAAAACTTTAGTATTTGGCATCTGTGTCTGCCTTGTCCCAAAGTGAATCACGCTAATAAAGTAGTATGGACTGCTTCTCTCAGGAGAGTTTCTTTATGAAGGTCAGACCTTCAAATAACTATGTGAGAAAGGACTCAAGCATGCTCTTAAAGAATTATTCTCAAGATACTATAGGTAGTTTTGTGTTTTTAGTCTAGTTCTACTTAGGTGTTCCACATCACCCTCCATTCCTGCATCCCTCATGAAAATAAATTTTCAAAAAAAAAAAAAGGTCTCTAACCTGAAGCATTCGTGAGTAAGTGCAGTTGTTTTTCAGATCTTAATGGAAGGCTCCAATCCTGCAAAGTTATAATCCTGTGTTGACCTTTGTGCCTGTGCACAGTCTCACTGAAATTCTGTATTCACTGCTCCCGTTCTAGGATTTGAATAAAAAAAGTTTAAATGCAGTATATATACTTTTGCACCCAGATGATCAGAGAAGGGATTAAATGCCTTCTATGAGGTGATAGAAGAGAGGCCATTTTTAGAGCTTTAATGGCCTGCATGTTAACCAATTTGTTGCTTATTCTTCACATTAGCGTATCCTATTACCCCTCAGCATTCCAGTCAACTTAAAAACTCGACATAGAAAATGATGTGCCCAATAATATAAAATCTTTTGTGGAAAACAGATGTCAACACCAATTATTGTCATAAACCAACAGACATTTAAAATCTGAATCATTTTGAAGGTATTAGATTAGATTTTGAGCATTCTACATGTCAGCAGAGTTCATATATATATTTATTTAGTCTGGGCCCAAACCTAAAGTTATAAATATAGGCAAAAGTCTGTTTAAGTCCATAGTTGTTTCCCCTGTGTGATGACTGCAGAATTGGTCACTTCTTTCAGACGTTAATGCTGCTCTACACTTAAATGTTAGCTAGACCTAGCCTTGAAACTCTGTAGAATTCTTTCATCAGCATAGCTGCCAATTTTCACTACATCTATGGAAAACCTCTTCCACCTACATAGGAAGCATGTACTCATGGTGCTTCAGTGGCCCAGCTGCAATGCTGTAGTAGCAGTCATGGCGTAGAGCTGCCATAAAAATAAATAAGTTATCGCCTTTAAACACAGTATATATTCTCGCAATTATGGGACCTACCTGATCCAAAGCCCACTAAAGTTACCAGGAATGGGTTTTTCATCAGGCTCTAATGCTTTTCCTACTGAAATATATTGCTGAATTTCAGTGGCGGTATCATTAGGTGCATATTTCACTAACTGAGGCCTGGTCTGCACTTACAGTTCAGTCGACCCAGGTATGCTGCTCAGGGGGTATGAAAAAACCACACCAGTATACTGAAGCTGACCTAATCTAATCCTCTGTGTGGACAGTGCCAAACGGAAGGAAGAATTCTTCCATTGACCTACTTACAGCCTCCTGGGGAAGTGGATTATCTACATCACTGGGAACCATCCCACCCACCCATCAGCATAGGTTGTTTCTGCATTGAAGCAATAAAGAGGTGCTGCTTTAACATTTCAAATGTAGACAAGCCCACAGAGGTGAATCCACACCTCTTACTGTGCAACCCCAAAAGACCTCTTTTCTGCAGAATCAGCATCGCTTTGTTGTGCATGGGATTGTATGTGTGTGTCAAACAGAGCTGAAGAAAACAGCCTTCTGGATGGTATTGTACGAGGTGCATGTGTGGTGTGAGGCTGGGTTGGTCTGATGATATGTGCATTTTTTCTGTCCCCTGCCACGGGGGAACCAAGTAAAGCAGCTGCAGAACTTATTTATAGCATGATGTGAAGATTCTTCCTCCCCTGTCACAGTATCTCCTCAGAGCTAATGAGGGCTAGGTTTGCCTGTAAGTGGCATGGATTAGAAAATAATGTGTTTATAGGTGGTTGATTTTTTTTTCTCAGGTAGTTGTTCCTGGGATTTTTTCCCTCAATGTGCAATTGATAATACTTCCATAAAGTTTTTTCAATCCTGGTTCAGATGTACCATTTGTTGCACATGTTGATAATTGTCACAAAAGTTAATGGTAGTTTTGTGTGTGTAAATGCTGTGGAGTCAGGCCAGTTTGTAAACATGAGGCTAACAGATGCTAGAAATGAAAGGACTGTTTGGATGAGTATCTAAGGGTGGAATTAAAAATGAAAAAGCAATACAAACCAAATAAGTACAAGAAAATGCAATTAGAAGGGAGGACAAAAACCATCTTTTGAATGTGACCATGTAATTTGATATTTGGCAGAACTGTAATTAGTTATCTTGTTACGATTTCCTGTTTCTAAACAATTTATTTTTAATTCCATTCCATTAACTTTATTGGTTAGTAAATTCCTTAAGTGTTGCAATATTAACAGAGTACAGCTAAATGATTTTGGTTTGTGTTTTGAGGTTTATTTCTTATCAGCTTTAGAAAAAAGTGTTTAGCAAACAAATTGTAGTTAAGTGTGCTTTAAAAGCACCTTAACACTAAGTGCAAACACCCTTTGAAAATGTAGCTGTTGTTTCAGGTGAACCATAGGCTCTCTATTACTGACTAGGACCAGCTAATGCATTTTAAAAAGAAAAGTTTAAATACTGTCTATGTGTGTGTAACACCCACGTAACCAGACTGACTCTGCCTTGCAGGCAGCTCTGACCGGAGAAAGGGTGTGCACAGGAACACAGCAAGGAGAGCCCCTTTGCCCCCAGGGGCACCTGTTCCACACCCCCAGAGTGACCACACACACACTGGGATAGCGCAGGGGTTATGGGAATGGGGAAGGTTTATTTACAGAGGTGCAAAAAGGGGGAAACCAACAGGGGAGATGGGGCAGCAGTAACACAGAGTAAACAGCTAACACAGGGCCCTGCAAGGCCCAACAATGCAGCAGGCTGGAGGCAGCCGTGAGCTCTGCTTCTGCACCATGAGTTCAGGAGTCCCAGCACAGCTCCAGTCCAGAGTTCAGTCCAGCAACTCCTAGTCTTCGGCGCCAGCACTTTCCCGGCAAAAGAAAACCCTCTGATGCCTCTTCTGCCGCTCTCTGCGAACCCAGAGTGACACGCTCCCCACTTAACTAACTACAACCTCCCCCCTGAGTCCCAGGTGCTGTACTCATGGCCCCACAGCTCCAGATGGCTGGTCACTGGATGCTGCTCTGTCCTTGGGCGACTCTCCCCAGCACAGTGTCCTTCTGTGGGTGCTGGCCTGGCATCCCAGTTTCAGGTGCTTTGTCTTCCCTGGCTTCAGGCAGGGCCTCTCTCCCTTTTCCTCCTTCCCAGGCCTCCGGCTCCAGCCCCAGCCCCCTCCTCAGCTCCATCACCTCTCCCACAGGGCAAAAATTTAAAGGGACCACGCTCCTTAAAACCCCAGGGGGGTTACACTCCCCCCCCCCCCCAAAAGAAAAGGATCCTTGGTGTCCCCAACAAGGAGGGCAGTTTCAGTCCATGGATTCCCATGCAGGAGACCCAGGGCTCCCACTGGTCAGGAGTATTGCAATCACCCAACTCTTGGGACACTGAGGGGTGGAGCAGGTTTCCTGTGAGGCAACTCACCCCCTGGGGTACCCCAGAGATTTTTACTTCACTGGGTTCTCCCAACCGATCATATATCAGCACACACCTGGGCTTCCCTTCCCTGGAGGAACGTCTAAGTTGGCTGTCAGGCATCGACTGCTGTGGCACTATTGAACATGGGGGCGTGGTGACAGATCCTTGAGGTGTAAAAGCAGGGGCATCAGGATCTAAAGTGGCTATATGGGGTACACGGTTCTCCTCCTCATCAGGCCCTTGGTGGGTCTCCACAGATTTGGCCAGTGAACCCTCTGGGACACCTACTGTGGGTTCTTTCCCTTCCCCATCTCTTTGTGCAATGTTGGAAAGATCTGGTGTGGTTGAAACTTCTCCAAAAGGACATTGGCTGAACACTAGTTCTTCCTCACTCTCTGAGGGGCCGGGTGTTTGCAAAGTCCTATTATAGCTGCGTTGCTGGGATCGTATCCAACTTGCAGGACCGGGGGGCTCAGAAACTGTGGGAACATCCTCATCCTCACTCTCTGAGGCACTGGGTGTTTGCAAAATCCTGTTATATCTCCGTCGTTTGGATCGTGTCCGACTGGCAGGACCAGGGGCCTCAGAGACTGTGGGATCATCCTCATCGGGAAACAATACCTGTCCAACTGGTAACAGGTGATTCCGGTGTAGAGTTTTAGTGGAGCCACAACTGCCCTCCAGGCGTATCTGATACACTGGTAGATCTCCCAGTTTCTCCTCAACGACATATGGGTGTGACTCCCAACGATCAGCAATTTTGTGTTTTCCCTGTAATCCCAGATTTCGGGCCAGCACCCGATCACCAATCTGAAGTTCCTGTTGCCTCACTCGCTGATCATATTGCAATTTGTTCCTTTGATCCCCCCCTGGGGTTTTAAGGAGCGTGGTCCCTTTAAATTTTTGCCCTGTGGGAGAGGTGATGGAGCTGAGGAGGGGGCTGGGGCTGGAGCCGGAGGCCTGGGAAAGAGGAAAAGGGAGAGAGGCCCTGCCTGAAGCCAGGGAAGACAAAGCACCTGAAACTGGGATGCCAGGCCAGCACCCACAGAAGGACACTGTGCTGGGGAGAGTCGCCCAAGGACAGAGCAGGATCCAGTGACTGGCCATCTGGAGCTGTGGGGCCGTGAGTACAGCACCTGGGACTCAGGGGGGAGGTTGTAGTTAGTTAAGTGGGGAGGGGGTCGCTCTGGGTTTGCAGAGAGCGGCAGAAGAGGCATCAGAGGGTTTTCCTTTGCTGGGAAGGTGCTGGCGCCGAAGACTAGGAGTTGCTGGACTGAACACTGGACTGGAGCTGTGCTGGGACTCCTGAACTCATGGTGCAGAAGCAGAGCTCACGGCTGCCTCCAGCCTGCTGCATTGTTGGGCCTTGCAGGGCCCTGTGTTAGCTGTTTACTCTGTGTTACTGCTGCACCATCTCCCCTGTTGGTTTCCCCTTTGCACCTCTGTAAATAAACCTTCCCCATTCCCATAACCCCTGCGCTATCCTAGTGTGTGTGTGGTCACTCTGGGGGTGTGGAACAGGTGCCCCTGGGGGCAAAGGGGCCCTCCTTGCTGTGTTCCCGTGCACACCCTTTTCTCTGGTCAGAGCTGCCTGCAAGGCAGACTCAGTCTGGTTACGTGGGTGTTACACTTGGTGGCCCGTACGGGGAACTCTTGCAGACACAAAGCTCTATGTCACACACTCTGGGTGCTCCTTCACAGTGAAAAGAGATCACCTGCTGAAAGAAAAAAGAAAAGGGGAATGGAGAGAGAATTACTAGAAGACGTTTGCCAAGGGGCGCAGGTCTCAGTAGCCCAGGCTGTGCTGGTGGCCGGGTTCCCAGAAGAGATGGGACCCAATGAAACTGAGGAGAGCCTAGATGCAGTAGGAATACTGGGGAGAGTGAAGGTCCACACTCGTATTTACAGTTGTGAATTGAAGGGCATGATAGCACTATGTACTCATTCCAAAGAAGCAGATCCTGATAAAAGTACCCAAAGAAGTGCAAGTGGGAGGTACCCCCTGGACAATTCTGGGGCCAAGACAGTCCTCTGCTAGCGCACCTTTGTTACTGGAGGTGGACTCATTAGCTCAGAAGCTACAGAGTCTGATGGCAAATGAGAAGCGAACATGAGAGGAATTAATTTACATGCAGAAGGTCCTGGGTTCAATTCCCAGGGGGTTGGATTCGATGATCTCACAAGGTCCCTTCCAGCCCTGTGATTTGATTTGATTTAATATTGGCATTAGGAGGGACTCCAACACCTGCAGCACCCAACCCAGTGGAGTGGGCAAAAGAGTTGGAGAATGCCCTCAGAGATGTGTTGAAGCCAGTATCTGAAAATGCACCATACAAGCGGTTACCTTGTTTCTCTGGAGTCATACCTGTACCCTCAGGGGAAGGTGATTATGAGACTTGGAGGGAATCTTCGGTGCCCCTTGTCCAAGAGTGGCAATGCTCCGATGCTGAAAAGCGGAAACGGGTGCTTGAGAGTCTGAGCGGACCTGCTATGCAGATTGTCCGAACCCTGAAAGACTCCCAACCAGCTGCCACAGTGCACGACTATTTAACTGCTCTTGAGAGTGTCTACGGCACAACGGATAGCGACGAAAACCTGTATTATTGGTTTCGTCACACCTATCAAGGGTCTCATGAGAGGTTGTCAGATTTCATCAGGAGGCTGGAGGATTTACTGCAGCAGGTAGTGCAGAAGGGAGGAATTCCCACTAAGCACATTGATTCTGCTAGGTTAGATCAGATCCTTCGGGGAACCCGACAAGATGGGTTGATGCTGTGGCGATTACAGCTGAGGGAGCGGATCCAAAACCCACCTCCATTCCACAATCTCATTCGAGAGATACGTGAAGAAGAGGAGCGATTTATGCAGGCAGATACCGTGGCACTGCCAAGGAAGGTAGGGAGTTACACCACCACAGTGCATGGAGTAACAGAGGATGCCCCATCAGTAGCAGCAGCCTTGAGAGATTTGACCCAAGAAGTGGCCATGCTGAAGGCTTATGCTGCACCGTCTGAAACAACTAAAAATAACCAGAGGGGTGATAGCCTGAAAAAGGGGTTCTGTTATAACTGTAGGAGAGATGGACACTATGCATTGGAGTGCCAGAACAGGACACTATGCATTGGAGTGCCAGAACAGGACAGACCATGCAAGGGTATCTCGGAGACTGCAGGAAAGCCATAGGAGGTTTCAGGGAAACGCCAACGGGACTTGGAGAAGGAGTGATCCAAGGCCCTGAAATTCCAAGGCTCCCCCAAAAAGGACACAGATCAGGGTTACCCTGATGGGCTAATAGGGCCCCAAGCTGTCGTGCCTGTCCATTTAAAGGGACCACGCTCCTTAAAACCCCAGGGGGGTTATATGTGGTAACATGTTTATAGATATCACTTAAAATGTATTAGCCAGTCTTCTAAAACATTTCTTTTCCCCCCCCCAGAGTATAGGGAGACTGGAGTTTATGGCTCTATTTTAATTGAAATTAATTATCAATTAACTCAAATTGGCTAACATCTTTTTAAATGCTAATCTCTATACTCCACATTTCAGGACAGAAAAGTTTGTCCTGCACCCTAGGATGAAATTTAGGGTAAGTTGCAACTAGATGTTCTGGAATAATTGTGGGGTGTTTAGAACCCTAACTCTCTTATAAATGTTAATCTACTTTGAGTTAATTGGCAATGTAGGCATAGTATAGATGAGGTCTTTGTGTTATTCTCCATGATTCAGTGGCTCTCTGCAGCTTTTTTCAGCAGCTTCTGTCATTTTTTTCTGAAAAAGAGGTCTATAAGATTGAAAATTCATCTCTTACCAACAGAAGTTGGTTCAGTAAAAGATAGTATCTCACCCATTTGTGTCTCTAATTCCTGGGACCAACACAACTACAATAATACTGCATTCATTTTTTTCCTGATAGTTACACCTAGTTTTTTTCCCCGTTCTTTTAAAAAAAAACCCAAAACCTATTTTAACGTGGGAAATCTTCTACTGTTTGATAGCTTGCAGATGGATCTTTCTTGTGCCTCTAATACTTAACATGTCAGGTTAACTCAGTGTTGTTGCTCTTCTTGCTTTCCAGAAGGTGTCCCAGCTTGAAGCACAAATAGCTAAACTGACTGAGCAGCTGGAGAATCAGACCAGATTGCACCAGGAGACTTTGCAAAGGGCCAGGAAAGCAGAAGGACAATTTGAGACACTCCAGGATCAATTGATGCGTCTGGATGGGGAGCTGGTGTCTGGAGACGTGATGCGTGATGGTTTGAAGCTTGAGAAACAAAAAGTAACAGCATAAGTTATTTCCATTTGTGGGAATATTTTTGCAAGCCAAAGATATAGCTGAGTATATTTACTGTATTTTAGTGAACACTTAAACTGTGAATTTACATTCCATTGCTTTGGGACATATAAACCTTTTAAATAAGGGCTTGAATTGTTAACTGATAACTAGCAGACTAACCTGACTAGCCAGGGAGGTAGACAAGAAAGACAAAGGTAAGGGTCCCGGTCATCTGTTTGGGATCAGCGCTTTGATGAGAAGCCAGTGTCTGTGCTGATTTGTCTATCAAACTACTGTCTCTGGTATCGCTGTCTTTTGTGTCAGTGTCTTGTTAATACAGTAAATTTTAGTAAATTTTAATCTCCATCTGTAGGTATAGGAAGGTAGGTGGAGCTTTCTGTTTTATCCTTTCCTACTTCTCTGACAAGAGAACAGGATTTTCATTTCTTTTTTTGTCTCCACATGTCTGCTGCAAGATAGTGGAGTGAAGAAGAGGTTTTCATTACTCTACCAGCCATCAGCAGTCTCTTTTTTTGTAGTTTTTTCTCAGTGAATAACTCCATTTCCTGCCTCTGCTGCCACTCTTAGCTTTCCCAATTATCATCAGCATTAATCAGAAAATATTCTTGACCATTTCACCTTTCTGTAAGCCAAGGGGAGTCATGAAACTGAGCAAGACCTTTTAAATTTACTTCTGTTGCTGTTTTGCAAAAATATGAATGACAGCAGAAGAGTTTGATCTCTGTCTGCTGAGAGTTTTAGGCTATTGTCTTCTGAAAATGTGAGGGAAAATAATTGAGAAATTCAACTAAAAATTATGCATTCTAGTGAAAAAATCTTCCTGTTGTTTCAAGCTTCCTGCCTTGTTTGAAAAATGAGCCCTTAAAAGATGTTACTGTCCTTCTTTCCTATGGGAAGCTTCCCCCACCTGTATCTCTGTGGCAAGCTAATTTTCACTGGGTTGTTAAGAACTAATACAAGCTGTGAAGGGAGACATCATGAGGATCTTATTTCAAGTTATCTTTTGTGGCCAATGTTAATTTTTCCAGGTGCTTGATAAATAATTTAAGCAGTCAGAATAAGTGACTAAAGTTTCAGATTTCCATTTCTTAAGTGTTCGTTAGCCCAACTTTGAATAGATGTTTAGAGGGTCAACAAAATGTATTCAGAAAGAAGAGCAGGGATCAGTAATTTTGAGATAGCCCATGCAGGGTAGCAAATTGGATCTACTGCAGCAAGGAGCTAACAGCTCTGAGGATATAATATGTCTACAAAGAGGTTTGCATAGCATTGCTCCTTTTGGCCCAATAGTTAGCTATTAATAGGGGCCTTGAAGAGTTGTATCCTTTAAGACAGGCCCCTAAAATTATTCACCATGGCCCGCAACAATACTATTGTTATTGATATTTGCAGTATAATTGTGGTGCGGCCTTTGGGCTAATGTTCTAGTCCTCATGTGGCCTTTATGGTGATTTCAGTTTGAGACCCCTGCTTTAGGAGGAGAAAGGAATGATATATCAGGTATATTCTCTGGTGCAATCCAGTTTATTTACAAAGTGTGTACATTGTTTTGTTTGCTTGAATGCATTAGAAACAAGCAGTTTTCTTTCCTATGTCCAAGTCTACCCCTCCACTCTGTTCTTTGCTCAAAGAACTTGATCTCTCGTCTTCCTGTCAGGGTCACGCTTACCACCTTTTTTTATCTCTAGCCACTGCATTTGCAACCATCCTAAGGAGAGGGATCAGAGGTAGAGCCATTGCACATGATGGAGCAGTCATCTGTTTTGTGGAGGAGTCTTACAATGGTGGTATAATTTGCAACCGAGTTTGATATAATATTCCACAGAACCTCATGGTTGACAGAGTTGAAGGATTTGGTCAAATGGATAAAGGCCTCTTGGTATTGTTCTTGACATTTTTCCTGAATCTGCCTACTTGCAAGAGCTATGTCAGTGGCACCTTGTAAAGGCTTGAAGGTACATTGAGACTCTGGGAGCACTTCCTCTGAAGAAGGAGTAGAAGATTCAATAAAATTCTAGCAAGAATCTTTCTAGTGATGGAAAGGAGAGCAATTCCTTGGTGATTGCCACACGTGGCCCCATCTCCCTTTTTCAAAATGGTGACAATCTTATTATGTAAGTCATGGAGGGGGATGCATTTCTTCAGGGCATCAGATTTTGAGGCACAGCAAATGGAGCTTTTTTGCTAGTGTTGCATACCTTGCTTTCAGCACTTCATCTGGTATGAAATCAAGATCTGATGCTTTATGGTTCATTTGCTTAATTTCTTTTGGACCTTGTCAGGTGTTGGTTGGTGGAGATGGCAACCTGTTCAATTTCTCTCACCTTCATGCTAGAACTAAAATAACATCAACAACAATAATCAGAATCCAGTACACAGATGATTGTGCTGTATTTGTACATACAAAGGAGGATCTACAAACGGCTCTCAACTGCTTTGCAGAAGCTTGCCAAAGCTTATGGTTAAGCCTGAACATCAGCAAAACAAAAGTGCACCATCAGCTGGCTCCTGATCAGTCATCAGACCTAGATCTATGTTGACAGAGAGGAACTGGAAAATGTAGAAAACTGTGCCTACTTCAGCAGCCATCTTTCACAGAGGGCGAACATAGATGTTGAGATTCAGTACAGACTCTGTTGTTAGCTTTGCCTTTGGCAGACTGTCCTGTCAGGGGTTCAATAACCACAATATCAGAATACATACTAGACTTTTAATTATAAGGTGGGTGGTAATCCCAGCTCTCCTCTACATCTGTGAGACTTGGGTTCAGAGAATACCTAAAAAACCTGGAATGCCAGCACCAGCAATTTCTTTGGAAGATATGCAACATAAAGTGGCAGGATTGTCATACTAATGTCTGTGTCTTCCCCAAGGCCACCATTCTCCCTGCTTGCTGAAGATCTGGTTATCCAACATCAGCTGAACTGGAGCGAGCGCTGCATGTGCATGCCTGATGCACACCTACCAAAACAATTGCTGTACACACAGTTCACCAGTGGAGAACGGAAATGGGGAGGCTGAAAGAAATACTTCAAAGACACTCTTATGACAAACATCAGACATTGGGAGACAGAAGCCCAAGAGAAGGCTAACTGGTGAAGACTAGTCAGGGAACAAATGACTATTTTGAGGAAACCTCTTCCTGGTTGCAGAAAAATGCCAGAAAAGAAAAGGCAGACAACTGTTATGCTGCTATCATGGCCAACCCTGCCTTTCAATACCAGCTGCAGTGCCTTCCAAATCTGTGGCTCAGGGATCAAACTCCTCAGTCACAAAGGATCCAGATAAAATAAAATCTGTGAAAGAAGTCATCCTCGACTTGAAGATCACCAAGGATGATATCTAAGGCCTTCATTGCTCCTTCCACTTATTCTAAAAGAAGGGTGCTTTGCACACACTTGTCAGTTAATGGCAGCCATTAATACCACCTAACTGTGCTTTCTTTTCAGCCTGAGTTTTTACAGAGAAGTTATTAAGGGAATGTCTAAACTGCGGCAGTGGCAGGCATCAATTCAGCTGCATCAGTTAAGCATGTCTGTGTAGATCAGTTCAGTTGATGGGAGAGTGCTCTCCTGTTGGCTGAATTAGTCCACTTCCCTGAAAGGCGGATGGTAGCACTGACAAGAGACACTCTCCCACTGATGTAGCATCATGAAGACATTGATGTGAGATATGCTAGTTATGTTATGCAAGGTGTAAGTACATCAAAGTGAAATATGCTAGTTTTGTTATATAAGGTGAATGCAGCGCAGCAGCATAGACCAGACCTTAGAATCGCCATGGTCAGCAAAATACACTTTTGAAGTAATTTGTACTGAACTTACTATCATTTATTATTTATTTTATTTTTTGCAGGGCCCTAGGGTATGTCTGCACTTAACATTTAGTTTGAATTAATGAGGATTAATTCGAATTAAGTTAATGCATGGCTACTCTGGCTTTCGTTACTTCAAAGTATGGAATTCCTTAGTTTGAAGTAATGAATGCTTACTTCGAAGTTTTAAAACCTTGCTTAACTTTGAAGTAATGGTTAATTCAAAGTTATTGGTTTGAATTAACCCAGTGGAGCCACGTTAATTTGAACTAACAGTTAGCTCAAATTAATGAGGTTTGACCTTCTTTGTCCCAAGGTGCCTTCCTCTTTCTATGTATTGGGTGGGGGCATGGCCCTTCTTGCGTGCCATGCTGCTACACGTCCCATGGTACCCCTTTCCTAAATCAAATTAGCAAGTCCTGTCCAGGGACATACTAGGTTGATTTGGGTATCTAGTGGGGCTATATTAGTTTGAATTAACCAATGTTAGTTCAAATTAACTTCTTAAGTGTAGACATAGCCATAGTGATTAGGGTCAAGTTTGTGCTACAGCTCAAGCTCCACCCATTCTCCTGATCTGGCCCTAGGCCTGATTAGTTTGGATAATTGTCGTTCTACTGCATATGTTTACATTTTTTCACAAAATGCAAAAACTAAAGATTCTTTGTAAAAATGCAAATTCCACATTTTTCTGTGGCATATGGATTTCTGGGATCCTTTGTATCATTAAACTGCTAAATATCATAGGTTCAACTATTTTCTAATAAATGCCTATGAAAAAAGATCAGTTGAGAAATATCCAACAGTCGCATTAACTGAAAGAGAATTCTGTGTGTGTGCTTCATGTTTCTGAAATGGTGATTGTTGGCTATATGGTAGTCAATTTAGAGGAAAATAGTTTGGATTCTTTACAGACTCTACATGGGTCTCCTCTTTCCACTTGCCTATTTATTGTTTCAGTATCTTAAATTTCTGGAACAACTTTTGGATAAAATGAAGCTGGACTGTGTAGCAGCTGAGATTGGATTTGATATGAGACTGGATGCAATTCTGGCCCGAGCAGAACAGTTGGTCAACCTGGAAAGTGATGCAGTGGTTGGAAACAAGACCATGGCACATAACCTGCAACGGAAGGTAGGTAAAGGACAGCATAGTTCATCTCCTGTCTGTTATACAGAAGACCTTATGATTGCTATATTTCAAATATAGTATCTGCCAGAGGCCCCAGTCAAAACTGAAACACTACTTTTCTCAGACACATACAAAAATACAGTGCGTCTTCAAAGAGATGATGATAAAACACATTTTTAACCCAGAGCAAGTAAGCCACATAGTAAAAGAATAATAAAAAAGCTTGTTGGTTGAAAACACCTTCACAACTGCAATAGTGTTAATGTATACCAAAAATATTTACATTTAGAAATATCCTTTCTTTGGCATACCGGTAGTCTACAAATCACACTAAATAAATGTTAATAAAACAGAAATAGTACTTGAATAAATATCTGATCTCTTTGGTATTTTAAACTTTTAGATATAGCCATTGTGTCATTTGATTAAATCTGTTAAATGTGTGGAGTTTGGCTTAAATGCTGTCAGCTATCCTGCTGTGGATAAGTTTTTTGTCTACTGTTAGGCTAACCTGTAGGACGACATGTATTTGGTGGTAATAAAAGCAATCTCAAGTTTTATGCATGATGCTTAAGTATTTGACCATACATGATATGATCAGTATTCCCAATGTAAGTAGCAAAATAGAAGGAGGGGGTAGGGGGTGGTACAGGGAAATACTAAGTTATGAGGTGTAGGGTGATTAGATAGAGGTGAAGTACATATGTAAGCCATGACAGAGTCATAAAGAACTCTCCAGGAGAGGACAAAAGTTAAAACTTATAGAAATGTGCTTCAGAAAGACCACATTTGCAATGACTGTTCATGTAATTAGTGTTAAAATTGTGTGTGTATTTTTTTTTAAAGAAATCCCTTGTTCTCTTAAAACCAGTTAAAAGCTCAGAAAGAAAAGCTTGAGAGCAAAGAGCTTCATATGACCCTTCTGCGGCAGAAAATATCCCAGCTGGAAGAGGAGAAACAAGTGCGAACAGCCTTGGCTGTGGAGAGGGATGAAGCCAACCTCACAATTAGAAAGTTACATAAGAAGATAGAGAGGTTACAGAAGGAGCTGAGCCTCACAAGAGATTCTAACACTGACCTCAAAGCCAAACTGTCTGACACGAATGAACTTAAAGTGGGTAACATGGCTACACTTTACTATTTCTGTTTACCAATAGAGGTAAAAGCCTGAATGCAATTGGAGCTAATTTCATATTATGAAGTATAGTAACATGTTAATAGTGAACTACTGAAATCTGTCTGTCTATATGGGAAAGAAAGCAATATAATAAAGTCAAGTGATTTTGATATTTTGCATGTTGCCAAATTCTGAAGGGGGCAGCCATGATAGTTTAATTCTTCAAAGTGTGTGACAAGTGGGATTTTTCTCCCATGAATGCTCATGCAATAAATAAATTTGTTTGTCTTTAAGTGCCACAGGACTCCTTGTTTGTTTTGATAGATTGGAATCTGTCATTGACCTTTAAGTATATACGACATAGCATATGTAAATATAGTCCAAAAGACTTGGAGTTAATGTTATGGAATAACTAACACAGCTATAGTTTCACACATTCCTAAGTATGTTGCTTTACTTTTCTTCAAAAAATCTGTTCTATTAAACCTGGGAGAAGAAGTTTAGAACTTAGATACAGGTTTAGCTTTTCATTAGTTCTGAATTTCTTATGAAAATGTTTGTTGCTTTGCAGTAGCAAAAAGTTACTTTCAGCTCAGCAGGGGAAAAAATACACATTCTTGAATAACCATCTTCATGGTATAGTTCTCATTAATGGTGAAAGTGCCACAGGACTCCTTGTTTGTTTTGCTGAACGAGACTAACATAGCTACCCCTCTGGAACTTGATAGTCCTTGATCATTGGTCTTGTAGGTCAAAACTCTGGAGCAGAATAGAACCATTGAAGAACTAAACAAGTCCAGAAGCAAGCTGGAAAAGATGAAAGATAAAGCAGAGAAGCAACTCATCTGTGTCAAAACAGAATTACAGTTTATGGAGAATGAAGCTAAAGAGGATAAAGAGAGGGCCAGGAACATGCTAGATGCAGTTACCAGTGAGCTGACTGTGCATAAAACCACCCTGGCAGAGGTATCGAAAAGAGAGAAGCAGGTAGGTGTAAATGTGACAAGTGGCAGATGACACTTGGAAAGTGAGAAATTGGTAGCTGGACTGATTATCCTGATGACCTGAAAACTTGTGTGTATGGTAGTATAATGGCTTTATTGATGTGTGTTTGGGATGACTGAGTTATTTGTGAGTGGCAAAACCAGCATTCCAAAAGAGTGCCAAAAAGGCTTTTTGTGTCACTGTATGCCACTAGCTATTCAGTTTATGCCATGTTTAGGAGAGGTTAGATTAGAAATACTTTAGAAGTCTAACTTCTTTGTTATTGGTTCCATTTTCATGTTTATCATCCAGTAAAACCTAGTGACTTTAGCGTGTATAAAGCCACAGATTCATGGAAAATTTAGGATGGAAAAGAATATTTTAAAAAAAATTAAAAATAGGGCAAAGGTACTTTTTAAAAAATAAAATGGGTATCAAGGCTGAGATATGGTTGATCTGATCTAGTGACTAGAGCCCTGATCATTTTTTAGTGGTTAGTGCCAGGAATAAGTGTTGGTAGCCAGAGCAGTAGTCCAAAGTCAGATTTAGGAACTAAGAATCAATCCAGGGATTATAGCTTGGGCTAGTAGTCAGTTACTGAAGTCAATTACTTAGATTCATAATGCAACATAAAAAGTATAAAGAAGCAAAATAAACCTCTGAAAACAGGCACACAATTGCTGAATGGATTTTTGTTTTTTCATAAAATATGCCTGGGCTTTAGTCACTCCAGGTAAGGGGAATGTTAGAAATTCCTAAGATTTTATGTATTCTGAGTTCATACATCCTTCCATTGTAACCTTTTAGAGCTCTATGTTTGCACTGTGAAACTGTCATTTTAACTGTCACTATGTGTATACAAGAATTATTCTTGCATTATATTAAATCTAACGTCACTTGTTCTAATAAGACCAGTCTAACAGGCTTTCAAAGCAATTATTGCAATCCTTACAGGTCTCTATGCAAAATCAACCACAAAGAAAATTCCAAATGTATTTTACTTTGCCATTGATTCAGCTCAAGCACTGAAGTTGAAATATTTAATGTTTAGTAGAAATGTAAATTTCACAGTAGTTGTTTCAGTTTTTGGTCTTTGTACAATGAGATTCCTTTGACTCTCCTAGTTATCCATGACTAAATAAGACCCTTTTCAACTTTCTTCTTGGGCTAATCTGTAAAGAAAATGTAATATGATTTTATTTATTTTTGCATTGGCAATATTGAGTCTATAGAGATGACTATTCTCTTATTAGTGAAAATCATTACTGGCTGAAGTGAAATTCAGGACTGGGCAAGTATGCAATAACTTTGAAATAATAACTTAAGGTTAGAAGGGACAACAAGGGCCATCTAATCTAATTTCCTGTCAAGATACAGGATTTGTTGAGTCTGCTCTGAAGTAAGCCTTAAATGAAACCATCTTCAAAGAGTCTGACGAAGTGGGATTTTCTCCCATGAAAGTTCATGCAATACATAAATTCATTAGTCTTTAAAAGTGCAGCAAGACTCCTTGTTTGTTTTGCCTAACTAGACTAATGTAGCTACCCCTTTGGAACTCATATGGCATCAGGGCTGTAAGAAGGGCAAGGCAAATGGGGCAAAGCCCCAGGTACTGAATTTTAGAGGGCTCCAGCAAGGCACAGGATGTGGCCCCTATGTGGCCGGAAGACACAGTCTTTGGGCCGGCAGGGAGCTGCCCCAGCAAGGCTGGGAGTTATTAAAACTCCTGCCCTGAGTATGCTCTGAGCATGGTCAAGGTGGGAAGAGCAGCCTGTGGAGTGGCCATTCCTGTGGCCAGGTAAGGGGGTCCTGGGTGGAGGGGTCAGCTCAGGGACAAGCAGCCACTGCAGAAACGGGGCAGGCAGCAGGGTGGGTGGGTTAGAATAGGACTTGGGAGGGGTTGAGCTGGCTGGGGGTGGGAGACAGGACGAGCTGGTGGGTGGCCAGGGAAGGTGCCCCCAGGACATGGAGGGAAGCTGGTGGCCCTGGGGGCTGGGGTTGGCTTGGGGATGGGCAGCAGCCATGGAAAGGGAGTGGGAAAAGCTGGAAGCAGGTCAGGTGAGATTGGGGAGGGGTTGGGGCAGCTGGGGGTGGGTGACCAGGCAAGCCGGTGAGGAGCTGGGGAAGGCACCCTCGGGAGGTGGCAGGAAGTTGGTAGCAGGGCAGGGGGGAACTGGATCTGTCCCTAGCTGCTGCAGCAAGGTGACAGGGAGTCCCAGCTGCTGCTGGAAGGCAGCTGAAGATGGATCTGGCTCCTTGCTGCCTTCTGGTGGCAGCTCGGGCCAGATCAGGCCCTGAGCTGGAGGGGGGGGGGGTGCTTTTAGGGTGCTTGCCCCGGGTGCCAAAATCTGTATTTATGGCCCTGTACGACATACAATACTAGTTTCAGTTTGTGATATTTTAACAGAACAGTGTTGCATTTATTTTCTGTGTTGCATTGTTTTCAAAGGTGGATGCCTGAAAAATGCAAATGCTCTTATGGCAGCAGCTGCTGCTATGTTTTGGGACCTTAAGTGTCCTCCATGGGTTATAGTGATATGAAGCTTGCTGCAAGGCTACTGATCTCTAGAACCAGTTACACCAACTCATTTGTATGTAAATGATGTATGAGTGCTCAGGAAGGCTGAAGAACACACAGCTGACATTTCCATATGAAGTGCCAAGTCAGAATCAGAAATGAGGCTATTCAAAGCCAAATCCAGCAACCCCTCCCTCAGGACAAGTTCAGTTTTGATGGCTTTCTTGGTAAAGACATATAATAATGGAGAACCAGTGAATTCTGAAATGTGTACCAAGGGCTGCTGCTACATGGTCAGAGATCACATAGATGCTGAAAGCTCTGGTGGTGCAACAGGACAGAAAGCGATGGACATATACTGAATATGTAACCAGACTACGTAAATAACTTGCCAGAAATCCACCCAGGTGGTATTCAGTTTTCAGAAAAGGCCATGTCTCTTTTGATATTTGTCATGATAATGATGATTGTTTGCAAAGTTGAAATAGAATTTTCATGTGTTGTTTTTTCCCTAATCACAGAAAGTATTTTAGTATGGTATTTAGGAAATGTTCACGAAACAGCAGTGCATCAAATTAAGAGAACAAATATGCAGTTCTGCTCCTGGCAAGACATACTGTAGCATTAAGGAAATATTTTTGTGTATAGAATATTTTCTCTGCTTCTTGTATTGCTTTTGTTTGACCTATCACTTTGTTAAAATAGTTTGAATAAAATCAATGTCTCTTGTTCAGCACTTTTGGAACTAGAGCAATGTTGCTCTTTTGTCAGCTTGTTTTAATGTATTTTGCTCTGCAGGGCGTTCAATTTTTTTTTTTACCTCTTTTTTTGAATATATAGATTTTCCTATTTTCTTGCTACAGGAAAACCTAGTAGAAAAGTTGATTTTTCTTAAAGTGTTTGTTTATTGATCTGAGACAAGGTGAGTGAGGTAATTTCTTTGATTGGACCAAGTTCAGTTAATGAGACAAGCTTTTGAAGCTGGTCCAATCAAAGATAATACCTCATCCACCTTGTCTATCTGGTATCTTGCGACTGACACAGCTACAACTACACTCTTTATTTATTGACCTGTCAGACGCAAACATTAAAGCTACACTGCTGAAGATGGCACCCAGAAAAGCATCAGGTTCAGAAGAACTGATGGAGATGGTGGAGATGATCAAAGACTTGAGAGAGATTGGTATATGTTGGTTCAGATGAGTCCTGTGCACAGTTTAGCAAGAGAAGAAAATGCTAAGGGAATGGAGAAAGTTCATACTGGTAATGGTACACATACAAAAGGTGAGATACATGACTGTTTGAAGTAGCAAGGAATTAAGATGATGTCCCTCTGCATGACACTGGCAGATTCATAGACACATTCACCAAACAATGGAGCCCAGTTTAGGGAAGGAGTAACTTTGGGTTTTAGTAAAGGAAAGTGAAAAACAGAAACTAATGAGATGATGGAAAAGAAACTGGAGGGGAACAACTAGCATACCTGAGCTTTCTTTAGTTTGGAGAAAACATTCAACAGACTACCTACCTGACATGTGGGACCTCTGCTATGATTCTGTGGAGGTAACAGAGGATCTTGTGCAGATGGTGATGATTTGTATGATGCTCCCATGATAGAGAATATTCAAATGCTTTTCTGATAATGGAGGGCTTCAAGCTGCAGATTGGGCTCCACCAGGGATCAGCTGCTTAATCTTTTAATATTCATAGTTGTGATAGTCTTTATAGGTAATCCAAAGTGGTATGACATGGATCTGTGCTAATGATATTGCACTAATGGTTGATAATGAGGAAGATTTGTTCTAGACAATCAGGATTTGGAACAGGGACCTAACCAAGTACGGTCTCAAAATGAGCAAACTAAAGACTGATATCATAGAATAGGGCTGGAAGGGACCCCACGAGGTCATTCAGTCCAACCCCCTGCCAAAAAAGCAGGACCACTCCCGCTAGATTATCCCAGCCAGGGTTTTGTCCAGCTGGGCCTTGAACACCTCCAAAGATGGAGATTCCACCACCTCCCTAGGTAGCTTATTCTAATGCTTCATCACTCGCCTAGTAAGAAAGTTTTTCCTAATATCCAGCCTGGACCTCCCCAGATGTAATTTGAAACCATTGCTCCTCATTCTGTCCTCTGTTACTACTCAGAACAGTTGAGCTCCATCCTCCTTGGAGCAACCCTTCAGGTAGTTGAAGGTTGCTATCAAATCCCCCCCAGTCTTCTCTTCTGCAGGCTAAATAAGCCTAGTTCCTTCAGGCTTTCTTCATAGGGCTTGTGCTCCAGCCCTTTGATCATTTTTGTTGCCCTCCGCTGGACTCTCTCTAATTTGTCCATGTCCTTTTTGTAGTGGGGAGCCCAAAACTGGACACAGTATTCCAGATGTGGCCTCACCAGTGCAGAATAGAGAGGAACGATCACATCGCTTGATCTGCTGGCAACACTTCTTCTGATGCAGCCCAGTATGCCATTGGCCTTTTTGGCAGCAAGACCACACTGCTGACTCATATCCAGCTTCCCATTCACCATGACTCCCAGGTCCTTTTCTCCAGTGCTGCTATTTAGCTGATCACTCCCCAGCCTGTAGCAGTACATGGGTTTTTTTCATCCCAAGTGCAGGATTTTGCACTTGTCCTTGTTGAACCTCATGAGATTTCTATTGGCCCACTGCTCCAATTTGTCTAGGTCTCCCTGAATCCTGTCCCCGCCCTCCAGGGTGTCTACCGTTTCCCCCAGTTTGGTATCATCTGCAAACTTACTAAGTGTGCAATCTATCCCATCATCCAGATCATTAATGAAGATGTTGAACAGAACTGGCCCCAGGACCGAGCCCTGGGGCACACCACTCGTTACTGGTTGCCAACTTGACATGGAGCCATTGATTCCTACACGCTGAAACCGTTGATCTAGCCAGTTTTCTATCCACCTTACAGTCCACGCATCCAACCCATGCTTCCTTAATTTGCCAATGAGAATGCTGTGGGAAACTGTATCAAAAGCCTTGCTAAAGTCAAGGTATATCACATCAACGGCTCTTCCCGCATCCACAAATCCAGTCATCTCATCATAGAAGGTGATGAGGTTGGTCAGGCATGATTTACCCTTGGTAAATCCATGCTGATTGTTCCTGATCACTTTATTTTCCTCCAAGTGTTTCAGGATGGATTCTTTGAGAAGCTGCTCCATGATTTTTTCAGGGATTGAGGTGAGGCTGACAGGTCTGTAATTTCCTGGATCCTCCTTTTTGCCTTTCTTGAAGAGAGGTACTATATTTGCTTTTTTCCAGTCCTCTGGCACCTCCCCTGTTCGCCATGAGTTTTCAAAGATAATGGCCAACGGTACTGCTATCTCATCAGCCAGCTCCCTCAGCATCCTCGGATGCAGTTCATCCGGCCCCATGGATTTGTGCACATCTAGCTTCTTTAACTAGTCCCTAAACTGACCTTCTGTCACCAAGGGCCTCTCTTCTTCTTTCCAATCTACCGTACCTAGTGTAGTGGGCTGGGAGCTGACCCTGCCTGTGAAAACTGAAGTAAAAAAAGCATTGAGCATTTCAGCTTTTTCTTCATCCTCTGTCACGAGGATACCTGCCCCATTCAGTAACGGGCCTACGCCGTCCCTGATCCTCTTCTTGTCATTGATATACTTGTAGAACCCCTTCCTGTTCTCCTTCACATCCCTGGCTAGCCGCAACTCCATTTGTCCTTTGGCCTTTCTGATTTTATCCCTGCAGTCCTGAGCAATGTCTTTATATGCCTCCTTAGTCATCTGTCCTAGCTTCCACTTCCTGTAAGCATCCTTTTTATGCTTCAGCTTAGTGCAGAGCTCTCTGTTAAGCCACTCTGGGCACATTCCACATTTGCTGTACTTTCTCTTTATCAGAATGGTATCTTCCTGTGCCCTTAGCAGGGTTTCTGTAAAATGCACCCAACTCTCTTGGACACGTTTCCCCTTCAAATCAGCCTCCCAAGGGATCCTGCCCATCAGTTCCCTGAGGGAGCTAAAATCTGCTTTTCTGAAGTCCAGGGTCTGCGTTTTGCTTTTTTCCTTCTTTCCTTTAATCAGCATCTTGAACTCAATCATCTCATGGTCACTGCTACCCAGGTTGCCATTCACTGCTACTTCCCTGATCAATTCTCTATTTGTGGGCAGCAGGTTGAGAGGTGCAAGGCCCCTAGTTGGTTCCTCCAGCATTTGTACCAGGAAGTTGTCCTCAACACTCTCCAGAAACTCCCTGGATTGCCTGTGCACTGCTGTTTTAGCCTCCCAGCAGATGTCAGGGTAATTGAAGTCCCCCATGAGAACCAGGGCCTGTGATCTAGAAACTTCTGCCAGTTGTCCATAGAATGCCTCATCCACCTCCTCCTTCTGATCTGGTGGTCTATAGCAGACACCCACCACGACATCCCCCTTGTTGCTCTCCCCTCTAAACTTAACCCACAGACTTTCAACTGGCTTGTTTCCACTTTCATAATGAAGCTCTGAGGAGTCATAGAGCTCCTTTACATATAGTGCTACTCCTCCCCCTCTCCTTCCCTGCCTGTCCTTCCTGAACAATTTATACCCATCCATTGCAGAGCTCCAGTCATGCAAACTATCCCACAACGTCTCTGTTATCCGAATTATATCATAGTTCGTTGTCTGAGCCAGTACTACCAATTCGTCCTGCTTGTTTCCTGGGCTCCTCGCATTTGTGTATAGGCACCTAAGATACCAGGCCCACTGCCCTACTTTCCCATTTTGATTTTCAGTTCTGTTGTATCTACCTCCCTGCATTTTCTCTCAGTTTTGACGTCCCCCACTTGCCTCAGGTATTAGGGCTTCATTAGAGCACCTAAGATGATTATTTGATTCCCCCTGCATGTTCCAACTACCCTCTCTTCTATCCCTGGAGTTACAGCCCCGGCACCCCTCAAGTTCCATCCCTTCCCCCTGGTCTCCCACATTGTCACTTAACTGTGGGCTTTGGTCTCCTTCCCCCGTGAGACCTAGTTTAAAGCCCTCCTCACTAGGTCAGCCAGTCTGCATCCACATATGCTCTTCCCCTTCCTCAAAAGACGGAGTCCGTCTCTGCCTAGCAGTCCTTCTTCCTGAAACAGCAACCCATGGTCAAGGAAGCCAAAGCCCTCCTGACGACACGATCTTTGCAGCCAGGTGTTCTCCAGGATGCATCTGTCTCTGCTCAGGCCCCTACCCTTGACCGGAAGAATCGAGGAGAACATCACCTGTGCTCCAGACTCCTTCACCCGTGCTCCCAGAGCCCTGAAGTCACCTTTGATCTGCTGAGGATCACCTCTCGCAGTATCATTTGTTCCCACATGGATGAGAAGCATGGGGTAGTAGTCTGAGGGGTGGATGATTCTCGACAATCCCTCCATAACATCTTGGATACAGGCACCTGGCAAGCAGCATATCTCTCGAGAGACCTTGTCAGGGTGACAGATGCGTGCCTCTGTCCCCCTCAGAAGTGAGTCCCCAACCACCACAACTCTACGTTTCCTCCTAGCTGTGGTGGCTGTGATCCTCCCAGCCTTGGGGTTGCATGGCCTCTCCTCTTCCACCTCCATCAACATCTCTAGTACCGCATAACGATTCTTTGCCACAACGGGGGTGGGTTGTGAGCAGGGGTGGAGCACTGTCTGCTGCCAGAGGTAACCAGCTGCCAGTGTCCTCCCCCTGCCACAGGCTCCCCATCTATCTCCAGTGTTGTGGCAGTAGTCTCTGGCACCTGGATAGTGCCCTCCTTCTTGCACTTCTCCTTGTGGATGCTGTCGAGGAAGTTCTCCAGGGTGTGGATACTCCTGAGCTGAGACACCTCCTCCTGTAACTCTCCCACCTGCCTCCTGAGAGACTCCACCAGCAGGCACCTGTCACTTCGATTCATCTCCCTAGCCTGATCGTCAGTGACAGGGAACTGCAGGCTGCAGTCCCTGCAAGTCCACACCAGGATCTGGGTAGAGATATCTATTGTCAGGATGTCTGTCTGGCTACAGGCAGAGGTAGAGGAGACAGAAGGGGTGCTGGCAGCAGTGTGGCTCCTCTTCACCATCGTGGCCTCCCCAAACTCCCCTGTTTGCTGTCCCCTGGTCGCTCAGCCACTGGCTTTTAAAGCCTTCTCTGCCTAGGTCAGCCCTTGCCCCTCGTTAAACACACAGGGGAAGGGTGATCACAAGGCTGATTGAGGCTGGTGCTCAAAGGTGATCAGAGAACAATGGTGCAAACAGCCTCCACCCGCAGTAAGAAACAACTAACAGAAGTCAGCCAAGCTTTGCTCTGTCCCTTGCTGCTTCAGCTAGGGGATTGCCTTCACCTCCTTCTCGGGGCTTCACAAACTCTTTCCCTCTCAAACTCATGTGGCTGACTTGCGCAGAACCAAGACAGATGAATATTAACCTTGAAGGCCACTGTCTAAATCAGGTTTCTGGTTAAATACCTTGAGGATCTTTTAGCAGAGAATGGCGAAATGAACAGAGAACTGCAAGCAAGGCTGCCAAGTGTGGGGGAAGTCTTGTGCAAGATAGAAGGGAGTGCTTTATGGTAAGCAGTTACCCAGTTTATGGAAGGTACAACTATACAGACTGTGGTAAGGCCAGCTTTTCTGTGTGGATCACAGACATGAGTGACCAAAGAGAGGCACTTCAGAAGACTTAAAGCTGTTGAAATGAGATGTTTGAGGACAATGAGGGAGTGATCTTTCTGAACCATGTGTGGAATGATATCATCAGAGTGAGATCAAGGTCTGTGGTGTCAGAGGGAAGCTATAAGGAGGAGACTGAGATATGGGCGTGTAGGAAGTTTGCTGGCGAAGAACAAGACAATGGGCAAGAAAATGATAGATTGTGTACAGGAGTATGGAGAAGATATGATGCTTGTGAATACTCCAAATTCCCCAAATGTTTAGTTCGTCAAATGTAGCCATTTATATCAAGAACTTTTCTTTATGATTAGGAAGAAAAGAGTTGCAATGAGAACTGTCCAAGTATGTGTTGAAAGTTTATACAATGACAATAAAAATCAATGTAAAACAAACATTGTTTCATCTCGAATGATATTTTATCCAATCAAAATTCCAACTCATAAAACTGAAAATTAATCATCAAATTGAAAGTGAGGTATTAGTCTTTTGATTCTAAAATGTGAACATTCTAAACACAGGTGGCCAAAGGGCAAAATAAGATGACATGTATTTTTCCAGGTGGATTTGAAACATTAATACATTTGATCCTTTTTTAGCTTGTTGTATGCAATATGTTGCAAACCTCTCTTGTAAAACTGTAACCATAGTAAATGTAAGTAAATGTGACATTTATCAGCAATCAATTCAGCTGAAAAAAGTGAGTGTGCTGTGGAATTATTTGTCTCATTGAAGAGTGCTGTGTTACTGAAAAGGTTGGGAACCACTGCAGTAAAACACTTTTGGCTGGCTTGCATCAACTTATTTGGGCTTGCAAGGCTTAGGTTGTGGACTATAAAACTGCGGAGTTGGTGTTCAAGATCAGGCTGGAGTCTGGTTTCTGAAGCCGTCTCCCTTCTCAGGGATCCTCTAATACTGTGAGCCGGAGTCCACTGACACAGGCTAGCTCTGGATGTTTTACTGAAGTGTAGACACAGCCTGGGTGTTTTGGAGATTTGAAGATGTTAGTGGGGGAAGTAAAAGAGGAACATAAGGGGACACCCTTGCTGGGTGCTCCCTGGCCAACTGGCTCATGGATTCAAGAGCTAGAGCAATGGTTCCCAATATTTTCTCTGCCGTGGCACACCTTGCTACCTTTAATTAATTTGAGGCATACCACCATATAGTTTCCAAATGAACTCATGAATTTTCATGAGCCAATCCAGAGCTCTTTGAGTGTGTTTTCAAAAAATTTTGTGGCATGCCTGCTCAGGCCTGACGGCATACCTGTGTGTCACGGCACACTGGTTGGAAAGCACTGAGCTAGAGGACTACATGGGAACTCCACATTTTTAATTTTTTAAAAATGTGTTAAGAGTCCTGGCTGGCAAATGGCAGCTTTGGTGCCCGTTGGATACAACGTTGAGCAAGCCCTTTTAAAAACTCCACCTAGCTTTCCATCATGCTGCTCCAGCATTCTGCCACAGCTTCTGCATCTGGAACCTCCAGGCTTCTGAAGTCACTGGGTAGAGCACTTTGAAACATGAAGTCCCTCCAGTGTTGCATTGTTTTGCCTGTTATAGTCTTTCATGCACAGCAATTAGATGTAATTTAGGACAGATATTACTGAACTGGATCCTTAAGCTCCATCAGTATTTGATGTTAGTTTGTTTATGTTTCTGAACCTAGCTATAAATCCTGAAGTTCCATACCCACTTTCTATTCAGTCTGTAGTCACACATTTGGAAACTGCAGTGTGATTTTGCCAGACTAAAGACTTCAGGATACGGCCTTTTGCATGTTTTTTCTTAATTTGAATTTGGTTTAGGTCTGCTATAAAAGCCTTAATGTTCTGGATTCCATTCTGAGTGGGAGAATAACCAAGATACTTTGGGAGTGTGTTTTGGTTTTTGTTTGTGTTCTCTGTCACTGCTTAATTGTCAGAGTTAAGGGGTTTAGATTGTGAGCTCTCCAGGGCATATATATGCCTTACTCTGTATTTGTACCCTTCCTAGCACAGTGCAACCTTGATCTTGGTTGGGACCTTTAGGTACTGCTAGTTATGTAAATAAATAACAATAGTGGTAATAATACATTTAGAAATTGTGCAGGGGAAGGCTTTCATTCTCTTACTCTCTCTCTCTTAACTGTGTTTTACTGGGTTATGTATTTGCTCATGACAGCAGAAATTCATCTCATAATGCCAACAGCAAAAATAACTAGCTCACTATTCAAAAGATGGTCTGGGAGATGTAACACAATATTCTGTCCCATTTAAAAAGTAGCAAGGGCTGGGGCCATCCA
The DNA here is from genome assembly GCA_007922195.1 of Podocnemis expansa. Lineage (NCBI taxonomy): Eukaryota > Metazoa > Chordata > Testudines > Podocnemididae > Podocnemis > Podocnemis expansa. The sequence goes on from ML682021.1 coordinate 28,311,936, forward strand.
ATCCCTGACCCTAGACATGTCCCTTTAAGATTCCTGAAGGTCTGGAATAAATGGTGGGCTAGGAAATGGCACAGTCAGATGTTTGGGGGAAGGAAATGGTCTCATGGTGAAATTCAGCCTGGGAAAAAACCTTGGTGGAACAAGGCTCCCCTCAATCTTAGCCTATCTGGGCGTGTTCTGGGGAGGGCTGTATACATGCTCTCTTTCTTCAGAATGCAGTGACCTTAGCAGGAAATGGATTGTTTCTCTGTGGCATAGGAGAGAAAGGAGTGAGGGGAGTTAACTAGTCCCCCAAGTGAAATTTGAAGACTGTAAAAGCAGAGATGCCTGGGTGGAAAAGAATGTCCAAGCTGCAGAGGGAGCCTAAGGATTCAGGGCTGAAGAAGGTAGTTCAGATCAGTGGCGTCGCTAGCATTGGGCATGCCAGGGCACATGCCCCGGGTCCCAATGCTGGTGCCCCGGATCTCCGGCCCAATTGGGCCGGGGATCCGGGCCCTGATCCCGAGCCGGTGGCAGCCACGGCGGCGCCATCCCTGGCTGGGGATCCAGGGCCTGGCTGGCCACCTGGCAGGCCCCCCCCCGTGGCCAAGGATAGGGCCAGGGGGAGGCCGCACTGCCATGAGTGGCTCGGCCGCAGTGCGGCCAGAAGCGGCCTCTAGAAGCCAGGCCTGCACCCGTGGTGGCAGGCGTCCAGGACCCTGATCCCCAGCCAGGGACGGGGCCGCCACAGCCGCTAGAGGTCAGGCCCAGGATCCCCAGTGGGGGATCCGGGGCCCAGCTGGCTCCCCGTGGCTGTGGCGGCCCTGTCCCCAGCCGGGGATCGGGAGCCTGGCTGCCCGCTGCCACTTCTGTCAGCACCGCGCCGCTGCCTAGCTGCTCGTGGCCACGTGGCCTCCCCCTGGTTCTATCCCTGGCCAGGGGGTGGGGCCTCTCCCCAGAGGGCGGGACCTGCCCCTGGGGGTGGGGGCTGGTCCCGTGCCCTGGGTCCATTGCCCCCCCAGCGACGCCTCTGGTTCAGACTCTAAATTCTGTTTTGTGTGAAATATTTTGCTGCCAGCTTGCTGGAGCTAGGTGAATGTAATTTAAAGGGGACCACATGGGAGAGGCTGGCCAACGGCCTCTGCCTGCCATGGGCAAAATGGAAGTTAGAAGCTGTAAGTTTAGGCACATCTGCTGCTGCTTTTCATTTCCCTCAGTTATAAACTAGTTTAATTAGAAAATCTAACGAGGGAGATAAGATGTTTGAATATGGCTTTACATTTTCTCTTAAAGTGAGGTTCTATCTGAAAAGTAAGTGGATAGAAGTTGGCCAGTCGCTCTTATCACTTGTGTGCAGCATAACATCAGTTGTTACTACTGACAAAAGTTATTGTTGCTTTTATCATTTATTTATTTATTTATTTTATTCCTGTTAGTCCAAAGCAGGGTTCTCGTCTGCTTTCTCAACCGAATTTTTAAAGCAAGCAGGAGGGACCAATTCTAACTTTAGTCCAGGTCTACATTTAAAACTTAAATCAACCTACTACATTGCTCAGGGCTGTGCAAAATTTCATGACCTGTGTGGTTGTAAATACATCAACCTAATCCTCACTCTAGATGCAGCTAGATTGATGGAAGAATTCTTCCATCTACCTTCCTACTGCCTCTCAGAGAAGGGGTTTACATATAGCAATGAAAAGGGGTCACTTCTAGTGCTGAGAAGGGTATCTCAGCCTCCCATGTTCATCCAGTCCTAATTTTCCTGCTGTGATTACAAGCAGCATCAATGGTGACTTTTCGTGTGGACAGCTGTCCACTTGGAATTGGGCAAAATTAAACACCAGCTGCAAAACAGCCTTTATATTATCACTCTTCTGAAGAGCCGTAACTAGGGCGAGGCAATTGGGGCGAAGACCAGGGCAGGCAATTTTGAAGGGTGGCCACCAGCCCCTTGCTGGCCCGGAAGAGGAATGTGCCTTAGGCACATTCCTCCTGGAGCCAGGCAGGGGCTGGGGTAGTGTCTCCCGCCCTGCCCCAATGTCCTGGCCACTCTGTCCCTGCAGCAGGGGAGGCACCCCCAGCTGGGTCCCCTGCCATTCCTCCCCTGTGGCTGGGGAAGCATTCCCCCCTTCTGGATCCCCTGCCACCTCTCCCCAGCAGCAGGGGGAAGCATTCCCCCCCCATCCCCTGCTGCTCCTCCCAGGTGGCAGCAAAGCATTTCCCCCCACCAGGTCCTCTGCCGCTCCAACCCTGCAGCGGGGGAGGCACCTCCCCCCTCCCCCCCGTCTGGACAGATCAAGCCCCCAGCCAGATTCGGTGGGGGGGTGCCTTTTCATCTGCCTGCCCCAGGTGCCAGAAGCTGTAGTTACGGCTCTGCTTTTCTGTGACTAAACTTAGAGATGAAGAGACTATGTCCAGTCTCCAATAACCCAAGCCATCTAGTCCACCAACATCTCTAATTGGGCAGAACAACAACGATGGTAAAACATTCATGTTGTACTGTAAAGAACAATTACATAATCTTTGAATCTCTGATTATAAGTGCTGCTGGTCAGTGTGTGTGTGTGTGTGTGTGTGTGTCAGTGTTTTTTCAGCCTTCCTTTGGCTGGATGATTAACTTATTTGTTTGCTCTTGCAGCTGGCAGAGTTTCGTGAGGTGGTTTCACGCATGTTGGGCCTCAGTCTTACCAGCCTTGCTCTCCCTGACTATGAAATCATCACACGTCTCGAGGGGTTGATCCATTCTCATCAGCACCATTGTGTTCCTTGCGTCTGTTTCAAAGATGTGGTAGTGAGGCAAGATGGACACTCACAAAGCCACTTGCAGCTTCTTCATTGAGCAGTGCCTCTTTGAGAGACAAGTGGACAGAACTTACCAAGCTCTTTTGCTGTTGCTCATTTTCAGCACTAAGTCCTGAGTGTATTCTGAGTGATTTAAACAAATATTCTTATAACCATCTCTCTGCAAATGTATGTATGGGGTGAAATCATGGCCCCATGAAGCCAATGAGAATTTAGCCATTGCCTTCAGTGGAACCAGGATTTCACCCACCGTACCAACAGTGTAACAAAATACAGAGAAGAAGCCAACCTCAACTTGAATTTCTTGTACTCTATATACAAGTATTTTTTAATAAGCATATTTTTAATACAGCTAATATGTGTCTTTTATTCCTACTGGTAAGGGCAGTGATCTGTATAATTTTGCACAGGTTGACAAGAGACAAGACACATCACCTCAGCATGAAGCTATTGTGTAATCAAGGTCTATGTACTTGAAGGAAGATATGTGGGATATCTGCTGCTTCATAGTCCATAGGGCAGCCAAATTGTGAAAAAGTTCTGTTGAGTAGTTATGCAGATAAGAGAGGTAGCTATTCAGTTATCTTCTCTAACCAACACATGCTCCGCTTTCACCATTGCTTGCTCCTCTGCATCCACTGTAGTTTAGCTTTTGCAGCTTGAATGAGTGGTAGAAAATCAGTGGATAGAAAGTTAGTAAACATGCCCTTCCCTCAGAGCAGTGTTAAGTGGTGAGGCAGCACATGCTCTAATTACAAGAAGTTACCTTTTGCATAATTAACATGCTGTGGTGGGGTTTAAGAACACATGGGTGGCACAAAGCTAGCCATTATCCAAGCAGTAGTATGGGAGCCTTGAAATGGCCAGGATTGATACCCAGTTATGCAATGTTCTTTCTAATGGATCTTGACCTCTTCAAGATCCAGGAGAGGAACAAATCTTCTGTCTCTTTAGCTTTTCCTCCATCTAAAAATGATGCAATGGAATGAAACTGGCTCAGCTGCCACTTTCAAGATAACACCTCCCATTCTGTACATTTTTATGTATGAAGAGCAGGGGTGTCGCTGGCGCTGGGCACTCTGGGGCACGTGCCCCGAACCCCAGCGAAGTGCCCCGGATCTCCAGCCCAATTGGGCCGGAGATCTGGGGCCCAGCTGCCAGCAGCCGCAGCGGCCCCATCCCCAGCTGGGGATCCGGGGCCTGGCCGCCAGCGGCCACAGCGGCCCCGTCCCCTGCCGGGGATGCGGGGCCTGGCCACCGCCAGCCGCGATGATGCGGCGCCACATGGCCCTGTCCCCAGCCTGGGGGCCGGGCCTGGGGGTGGGGCCTGCGGGCCGTGCCCTGGGTCCCTCCCCCAGCCAGCGACGCCCCTGATGAAAAGCTTTTAGTTTGGATAATTTTGATTGTATTTGTATGCCATAAAAGCACATTTTGGGAAGAACTCAGTTCTTCCACTACCAGTTTTCCTTTGCTACTCATTTGCCAAAAGTTATTTTCTATCTCTTCAGTATCAACCTCTTCATACATTATCCTATCAAATAGCACAGATATTTTTGGTGGGACTATAAGAAAATCTTATGATGTCTTTTGTAGAGCAGCAGAAATCTTTTCTTAACTGCTGTATTTGTCTGGTTATTACTTTTTAGACAGTATAAGTTGAAGCTCTATTTAATTGACATTTAATTGAAAAATATCCTGACCCAATACACCATAAAGTTGAATGAGAAGAAGAAACTTAATTGGGGGGAAAAAAACCAAACAAACCTAAGTTCACTAAGTGCTTGACTGTTCAGAAATGGCTTTTAATTTTAAAACCTGATTTTTACTAGCATCCTTTTAAGAACTTATGTAACTTCATCATTTTTAAAAAAAAAGAACTATAATCCTATTTTAATTGCTTTTCATTTACTTAATCAGATGTTTTCATTTACTTAATCTTTCTTCTATTTGTATATCTCCTGTATACAAAATAACACTTAATAGGCACATGTGCTTGTACTGAGAGATATTCAACCATCTTTGAGGCATCTCACCAGATATGACTTGAACCATTAAAATTATTAATCTATATTTTAAGGAAAATTAATTATAATCTTTATTGATAATCTGATCTCTAATCTTTATTAAAATAAACTATTTTAACTGATGTTCCAGAGGAGTAGCCATGTTAATCTAGTTCAGTGAGACAAACAAGGAATCCTGTGGCACTTTTAGAGACTAACCAATTTACTTATCACATGAACTTTTGTGAGTGAATCCTGACCCTGCCAGCAGGTTCGAAAATTTGGGGATCTTGGGGGGCACAAGCGGGGTACACGTTAATCTTTATTAAAAATGAGTGTGGGTGTCAGGTGGGTGATGGGGAGTGTATGTATGGTATTTGTCATGGTGTCTTTAATGAGATGTGAGGAGCTTAACTCTGTGGAGTGGGACAGGTAGGGGGGCAATGAGGATTCTCTACAGTCATAAACCTACTCACTGTAACTTAAAAGATGCTCCTATAACATATGAATAGAAGGGGGGGGGTGCAATGCAAACTAGTATGCTGCAGTGGCAGAGGGGAGAGGATGCAAATGGGGGAAAGCAGGCTCACCAAGGTCAGGGAGGGCAAGCGGGCTGGGGACACAGGTGGGGGGCTCAGGGCAATGGGGGGAGCAGGAGGGGCTGGGCAGCCAGGGACCAGAGAGCGGGAGCGGGGAGTTGGTGGCAGCAGCGGAGACAGGCTTAAGGGAGAGGGGAAGCGAGTGGGGGGAGAGAGTAGGGATGGCGGGATGGAGACACACGTGGGAGTTAGGGCAGGGAGCCAGAGGCATGCGAGGGGTTGGGACACACATGGGGGTTCGGGGAAGCAGGAGGGGCTGAACAGAAGTTCGGGGGTTCAAGAGGGAGGCAGAAGGTGGCTGGATGGCAGGGAAGGAAGCAGCAGTGGAAGAAAGGGAAAGAAGGGAAGGAAAAGAGATGGAAAAAGGGGAGCATGAGGGGCAGCTGCGGGAAGCGGGCGGCAGCCGCGGGGAGCCGGTAGGGGCCTGGGCGGCTGGCGGGGGCAGGCAGCAGCCATGGTGAGCAGGCAGCAGTCACGAGGAGCAGGCAGCAAGGAGACCGTGGGAAAACAGCAAAGGTGAAGAGGAGCAGAAGCAAGGGGAAACCGCAGGGAAAAAATCGGCGGCTGGAGAGCAGAGTGAAGGGGGGAGCCATGGGGAAAGCGGCGGCTAGAGGTGCAGAAGAGAGATGTGGGGGGCCACAGGGAAAAGTGGCGGCAGGGTTGCAGAGGCAGAGAGGAGGGGCCGGGGGCAAAAGCGGTGACCCGAAAGAAGAAAAACGGAGGCAGGAGCAGTGGCCAGGGAAGGGGAGACGGGGCGCCCCGCCCAGCAGCGGCAGAGGACCGGAGGAAAAGGGGGTGCTGCGGAGAACAGCAGCGGCAGGGCAAGGAGGCAAAGAGGGGGTGTCGCAGGGAACAGCAGCGGCAGGGGAGCAGAAAGAAAGCCGTGGAAAGCGGCAAGGAGACTGCAGGAAAGTGACAAAAGCAAGGGGGGCAGAAGCAAGGGGAACGGGGGGGGGTC
>ML682021.1:28318376-28411258 GCA_007922195.1 Podocnemis expansa
CCCAAAACAGCGACTAGGACGGAGAGACAGACCTGGGCAGGAACAGTTTATTCGGGGGAATTACAGACGGGGAGGGCAAAGCAACTCAATATGACTGTACAATTCTAAGGGTCACAACCACGGGGAACAATCTTATAACCAGTTGACTAACTTAACGCGATTCCAAAGGTAGCAGATCAAGGGAGACAATCAAACTAATAAAAGCCAACAAACCAATACAACTTCAAGGGCAACAAACCAAAGGGGACAGTCTTCTAAACTACCAAACAAACTTAACACAGTCCTAAGGTACCAAACCAAACAATACAATGTTGCCCACTATGTTAACACTTTCACAGTTCACAGATTATGTTTAAACAATGTTGCAACTTATGATGGCACTTCTAAAGCAATAAGAGAAGAGAGAGATACAGTGATGGAGAGAAAGATACAACTCAATATAACACCGTGGCAGAATGTTTTAGGACCCAGGAACCTGAGAATAGTGGAAAGAAAGATACGACGAGGTAAAACAAGTGAGAGAGGCAGTGATAAAATTTAAACGAACCAGCCCTTAAAAACCAGGGCTTGTTAGGGCAGAAGGAGAGAGGGAGAGAGCGAGCAGTGGCAAGGCAGCAATATAAAAAAGGAGAAAACTTTTTACTGAGAGGAGCTGCAGGGGCAAACTCTTACCAACACCACTAGCAGCAGAAGAAGCATCCCAGGAGAGAGAGAGAGAGACTCGTTACTCAGCCGGCAGTTCAAAACATGTGGTACGCTCGGGGAAGAACTCATCAGCAGAGGAGGTCAGCGTCTAGGTGATCAGGCCAGGCAGGATGTCAGGGACTGTCCTGCCTGAGCCCTCCAAGACCTGAGCTTTTAAACTGTTTTTCCTGCCAGTTCCCTGATTACAGGGAATGTGGGGAACAAAGGTGATATGAGTCATACCTTCAGTGTTACAAATGACCTTGCAGTCAGGCAGTGCCCACCTATGCCAAGCCCGAGAGAAACTATGGGGTGACAATGGCCATCTAGTTAAGTTTAAGGGCCATCTAGTTAAGTAGAGGGGGCCATCTGCTCCCCTTACATTCTTTACATGTTTAAGTGATGGCCCAGGAGGGGCGGCCATCAAATCAATTCAATGAGTCACGAACAAATCCCACTTATGAAGGGGATTCACCCTTGAGAACTCATGTAATATGTCAGATTGTTGAGGGGAAAAAAACAAACAAGGAATCCTGTGGCACTTAAAGACTAACAAATATATTTATTGCATGAGCTTATGTGGGAGAAAATCCCACTTTGTCAGATGCTTTGAAGATGGGGGAAGTTACAGAATGGTAGGAAATAAATGCAGGGGAGTGTTAAGTCATAGGAACAAGTCACACTGTAACATCAAATCAAAACAGTTATAAAGATTCAAACACTGGGGAACAGCTATGCTAACACGGCTGCCCCTTTGGATCTTGATAAAATTCTCGGTCTTTAAAAGTGCCACGGGACTGACTCCTTGTTTATTTTAGCACAGGATTAGGAGGGTGTTCATAAGTTATGCAAAACCGGCTATATGCAATATGGGTTTTTATTTTATTTATTTTTTTAAATTTTGCTTTTCTCTGAAAATATCTGCTAATGGCTACCTTTGAATGAGGGGTTCCAAAGTTAGCAAGCCAGTGGTATGATCAGGTATGGTAAATCATATGTTTCTATGATTATTTAGATTAACACTGATTTTCTTGCTTATTCTCTATTGTGAAATTTTGTTCACGTAAGAGTTACTAAAAATAGTGAACAAAAAGGGAAAACCCTAATATTAACTAATATAAAACAAAACATGAGATATAGGGACCTCTTTCGTTTAAAAGACCAGATTACAGGCTAACATTTTACTGATTAAACAGAATTGCTTGTGTGTGAAGGTAGGAAGAGGGTGTATTGATATACTAATACCCAGATGAGATTAATAGTAGTTTCAATTTAACCTCTGCTTTTGTTTGCTCCATCATTTCATAAGTGGCATCTTTGCCAGCAGTCAATCAATGTGCTCACAATATTCTGTCCACATTATAAATATAGTATAAAGACCTGTCAACTCTTGTTTCTTACATACACACTCATAAAATATTGAAACATTATGCTGTGCAGCCAGTAAATTAAACTAAATTAAGGTTTGATCATAGGGTCTGGTGAATATACTCCCAGTGGGACTTGGATGCACTCAACAGCTTTCAAAATTAGTCCCTCAAAATATTCCTAAGAGATATGTATTTTTGATTCTCTTTTACAGATGGGGAAACTGAGGCAGGTAAATTAGATGACTTGCTAAAGGCCAAAAAGGGATTCACTGTCTGTCAGGATTCTGGGTCTGGCCGGTGCTCAACCGATAATACCAAAGGTGAAATTCTGCCCATGTTGAAGTCCATAGCAAAATCTCTGATGACTGCAGTGCAGGCAGGATTTCATCTCAAGTCCAAAGAAAAGTTTAAGTCTAGTCTCTTGTGTTCTGAGCCCAGGACTAGCAGAATCAAAAGTTTCTGAATTCTAATTTTGCCTCTGACTTTGTTACTTCCATAAGAGATATCCAATACAATTTTTAAATGGATATAAAACAGACATGGTGCATCAGTGAACACATCTCTTATTCACAATATTTGCTTTTCTTCTGGAAGAGTTACTGGCATCTTTGCTCATTTAGCTAAAGCAAATAAAAATAAATAAAGCAGTAGTTTGACATGAACAAAGTTCAGAGTGATTTTTTAACCATGCAGTTTAATTAACCCCTGAACAAAGTTTAAGCTGATTTGTAATCTTCCATTGGTCTTTGTTTCATGTAATGTCGAGACCTTCAGACTCATTATTTTTCACGAGGAAAATTGGTTTAGCTAAAATTCTCTTTGAATCTTTCTTTTTCAAGCCAGAATGCAGCTACCTCAATCCAAATTGATTAAAACCTTCTCCAAAGTATGCTTTAAATTGAAAAGGCTTGGAATACAAGGCCCTAGCCATTACTCAGCTGGGTAGACCATTATTTTCACTGGACTTTATGAATTAGAAATCAAAGAGTAAGAGTTTGCACAATCAACCACTATTTCTTTACAAGGATTATCCTTTCACTATAGTAAATGACTATATTATGTTCAAAATACTAAAAAATTGAAATGCAGTTGCTTGTAATGTGCTCAAAGCTATACAATATTTTATTTTCAGTTAAAGGGCCATATTTTGCTTGCAACTGCAGTGGTAAATTTGGAGAAATTCTATTGAAGGCATTGGTGTTATTATAAATTTGCAATGGTAAACAGAGCAGAATTTGGTTCCACTTGTTTCCAATTGTCAGGGTAACCAATGAAATTAAATTATTTGCCCATAACTTGTTAAATTTTAATCTTTCTCTTTGTCTGTCTTTTTCTGAACAAATTGTTATTTATAGTATTTATACTAGATAAAAAAAACAATATTTTGTATCGTGTGTGCCACAAAAATTCCAATAAAGCTTTGTTTTTAAGAAGTACATGATCTTTTTAGTTAATTTTTGCATTTAATAACAAACTTGTCAGTACTATATTTTGAAAACTTAGAGTATCCAGTAGTGCCTTGATTCAACTGAAATGGTTTACTGAGTTTGAACCTAAAAGAGCAAAGAGAGATCCCTATGAATAAGTGCTTTACCTGGTGGAGTGGTTTTTTTGTTTGTTTGTTTCGTTTTTTTTCCCCCTTTAAATGATGGAGCAGATCATGCTTTGAGAACATGAGCCACTGGCATTTCTTCAAAAATATTGCAACCAAGGGTACTCACATGAACTGGCCAGTTATAATATAATTTTGAAAATGTTAAGATGAAAAAAAGACAAGCAAGTGGACCCAAATCTTATAAAATGCTGGACTACCCCCCCCCCCAGTATGCTTCCTGAAAGGTTGAGATGTTTTGGAGCAAAGCTGCTGTAAATGATATTGTCATCAAAACTCCTTGACAGTAAAACATTTTCTGTTTCAAAAACTACAGACTAGACCATCAAAGAGACTCCTTGAATAGGAGAAAGTATCATGAGTTTAGAGAAAAAGATTATGTACTGGTAGGATTGGAACACACAAAACCAAAGCTAGATAATAGGCTTAGGGGTAGAGGAGAATGGAAGAATTGGGGGTTACTAGATAGGACTGGTAAGGTTGTTCATCTTTCATCATTTTCAAGCAGCAGTTTTCAATTTATTTTGGTCCTTTGGCCACAAGAAGTGATAATTCTTCATAGATTAAATTGTCTGAAATTTTTTGGCAGGAGTGGGATGATTTTTAGATGGTTACACTCATGAACATTGTCCAGCAATAAACCTTGAAATTATAGAAAATGAAAGGACAGTAAAAAAAAAAACAAAAACAAAAAACACTAATTTGCCTGACAAAACTGTCAGGCTTCTCTGGCAGCTGTAAAGGTCAGCTGATGACTCATGGAAACAATGAAGAACATTGTTAAATTGATGAAAAAAATGAGATATATTTTTGTGGGGTTTTCTTCTTGCTTTTTTTTCTTATTATGAAGGCAATATATCACATATGAAAATGAGATATTTGCTTTCTTCAGCCTTCATGGACTTCTTTCTTAGGCCTGCATAGGTTTATATAATGAAATGATTTTTGTCAACACAAATGATCTCCAAACAGCTGTGAAATCAGACCTCAGAATCAGTGCCCCTGTTGATAATCTAATTATGGAGTGAATTGGCAAACAGACTGAAGCATCCTTTCAACTTTCCCTATCAACCCTTCAACTGGTAATAAGACCAGGTCAGGTTGTATTGCTGCCTCTCATGCTGTGCTCATTCTGTAGCTCCCCAATACTATCCATTCTTTGTCTGTCAGTTGGGCACCTTTCACAGACATAAAATTCACATTAATGAACTGTTGGCTCCTAGAACTGTTTCTCAGCTAGCCTATCACTTTCTCAGGTTCCCAGATGCCACTCAGACTTGTGAGGTGCTGAATGTCTGGAGGATACTGAGTGCCTTTAACTCCCATGCACTCACTGCTAGGCTGGGTGTTCAGAACATCAAAGAACTTGGCCTTGATGATGTTCAGTCAGCAGATGGTGTGCCCAGAAAGTGCAAGATCAAATCCTTCAACCTACAGCCACCTTTATGTGCATTTTATTTAAATATTGTTGCCACAGTGCTCAAAGTTATTTCTGGGAAAAGTCTGGTCTATTACTAAAGAAAACAGAATTGAAAAAAAACCTGAAAGGTAATTTGCCCATGCATCACTGGTTACTTTCTCTTTGAAGATAGATTGCTGATAACTTTTGTGTTATGGCTGTGAGATGTATGTTGAAGTTGTGGCCATGCTTGGTACCATAACTACCATTGCTTATGCTTGGGACAGGAATGACAACAAGAAAAATAAGGAAAGTAGTTACTGTTACATTTAAAGTTAAAAGAAGGAAGTCTAACTTTGTGAACTTCACTACTGTATTCTCTAAGGCAGGGGGTTTTCAGCCTCTCAGCATAGGTGGGAGGACTCCCAGAGTCCCAGCACTGCGAAACACACTGATTGATGGCCCCTGCCATTCCTCAGGCTCCTCCCCCTGTTAGTAGGGAAGTTTTAATACTAATGGGCCAACCCAGGAAACTCCCCCCTTTTACTGGGCTGTCCTACCTCTAGGCATCTATCATCCTGCGGGTTCCTACCCCTGAGTGTGAATGATCGAGGCTGAGCGTCTGTGCAAACAACTTAATTTATTCAGAGGAGAAGGTAAGGGTAAAAGGAATGAGGAACAGACCGTATCAAATACAATTGATATAACAAAGCATAAAATGGCATATAAGCAGTGTACGATAAGACCCAAACAGACCTAACCCTAAATGGCTTTTACTGTCTTATGACCGGCTTCTCCTGAACCAGATACCAGTTAAAGGTCCCAGGTAGGTACACTCAATAGGTCTCTCAGGTGAGGAACAGCCGCAGTACGCTACCCCCAGGTAAATGCGTACCTCAGGTAAGTTCCCTCAGTCAGGTGGTGTGCCACCTTTCCCACCTCGCTCCTCCTTAGTCAGAGCCCAGTGATGAGACCCCAAGATATTCACGGTTGCCTTCGGCTGAAGCCGTTGCCCAGGACACTGAAGTGATCCCATGATGTCCTGAAGCCCCCTGAAGATGATCCTGACTCGTGGTAGTGTCTTCTGGGCCTCCTCTGGCCTGTCCAGTAAAGTCAAGTCCATTCACCCTTAAGCACAGTTCATATCAGTGACTCCAGTCACTGTTCTTCAGGGTCTTTTGTGAATGATCCTCTTCAGCCTCGAGGGAAATCTGATTGGTGCAGAGTATCTGATTCACTGAATGAGAACCTCAGCCTGGCTCCGTTCCTTCTGAGATCCCGAGGCTCAAAGTCCAAGTTCTGCTCAAGTAAATCCAGCAGAGTTGGTCAGCAGGCAGCCCCTCAGCCACAAGCAATAAGCTGAGCCCTATGGTCTCCTCACAGCGGAGCACCTAACATCCTGCAAAAGCATTCAGCGCAACCGACCCCGCTCCCTCAGAGAGGGTCCCATAAATACTCAGGGCACCCTCCAATCAGAGGGTGTCCTTTTTGCGCCTTTCCGCTCCTGCCATAGGGTTCTACAATGAATGTTCTGGCATTTGTGCGCACGGCACACCACAAGCTCCACATTGCCCTACTGTCACTAGGCAGACCCGAGCCTCTGGCTTTCTGCCAGCAGCTACTGTCAGTCAGAGTGCTTACATAGCTCTGTAGGGAAATTGCATAACCCTTGCAATTCACAGAGCTTACTACACAATCTCCATATCTTGCTGCATCTTTCTGCATCTACTGCTGGGGACAAGCAACCTTAAATTTCCTTCCCGTTGTAACAGTACAAAATTTTAAAAATACATTGAAATACAAGGAAAACACACTATATATTTCAGAGACAAGTCAGACATATTAAGAAATCCTTACACCACACCACCAAAGCTCCTTCCTGGTGCTAGGACTTTTGGCGGTGGGTCAAGTTACAGTAGCTCCCACCGCCAAAGAAATTCCGCCTCTGAAGGCACTTTTGGCAGTGAGAGGTTGACCAGGAGCCTCTGCTGCAAAACACAGTGGAGCCATGCAGATTTGGTGGCAGCTTTGTACAAGAGCTGACATTGGCTTGCTGCCAAAAGCCCCAGGAGAGCTGTGGTGGGAGGCTAATTTCATACAGTCCTTGAGGACCCCTGCTCTAAGGAGACACAAAGTGGGTGAGATAATGGCTTGTATTGGACCAGCTTCTATTGATGAATGAGCCAAGCTTTCAAGCATACACTGAGCTCTCTGTGAGGCCTGGAAAAACAGGAAGTGAAAGGTTTAGATTTTATGTCTCTCTTTATTCCTGGTAACATATTTCAGCTTTTTAAAAATAGGTAACCTAAGTACTTAGCTCCTGTACTGATAAATACTAGAGCACTCAATGAACAAGTGAATAGGAAACACTGTATGTCTCTGAGTACTGTTGCATTTAGCACCACTTAACTCCTCTGTACACAGGAAATGAAGCATACTTTATTAGTTGAAACTTTATTTGAATACCATAGCAATTGAAAGTGAACGTAGGTAGGCAGAATGTAATTACTTGGATTGATGTTTGGCCAATTACATGAGAAAGCGTTGATTAAGAGTGACGAGTGTCATACACTGAGTCATCAGTACTAGTTAATGTGGGGCTGTTTCCATTTGAAGACTGTTCTGAGTAGCTACCTAGCAATGTTTCTGAGGAAATCCAAAGATGTTTCCAATGTATCATTGTTACTTATTTTTGGAGCACTGAATTTGTATCAGTTTTTTAAAGCTTCTTGTTTCAGTGGCTGTTTTGATTTAAACATTTTTGTAAAGAAGCTGTTTAAAAATAATTTTATACATAATCTGGACAAGAATCTCTCTGTACCAAATCATGCTGCTGTCACTATGTCACTAAGCATAATGATGTCTCGCTTCTCATTATAATGTTATGTAGTACTTGTTAAACACAAATTTAAACTCACCTACGCACACTTGTAGAATGAGTAGAAAGACACTTTAAAGCATTTTTGTCCTATCTAGTCTGTATTCACAATATTTTTTTGTGCTTTATAAATGGAGCACAATAATTCATGCAACTTTTATCAATTATTAATGCTTGGGTTTTCATTATATGTTTAACACTTTAAAAAAAATTGGGTTATTCTGATAGCAATTCTTCAACCTGATCAGCAAATTTCAAAAAAAGGAGCCAGATATTCAGATACCTTTTTCGTCTGGTAGCATTTATCATATATTAGTTAGCCTTGAGGGATAGCGATCCTCTATAAGAAAGTTGCGCAGCTTGACCTTGCTGAGAAGCGCTGCACTGTTATTTCCTTGGAGACCAGCAGCACTGCACTTAACATTGGATAGAGAATGTTTGCTTTGAGTTTAATCTTGCACATACTGAAGTCATGGTAAAGCTCCCACTGACTTCAAAGGTACAGGATCAGGCACTTTATCCCCATGAAACGCTTGCAGAGCCTGCTAAGGATGGTGAGCTCAAAAGTGGAATTCAGACTCCTTAGATCTAAACTTAGATGGAATAAGAGACAAGAAATCAAAGACTTTTAAAATGCAGACAAAGACTATGGAAGTTAAAAAATAATAAAATGCAAAGGGATCAAAAGACTAGGGACAATATTTATAAACTTGGTGCATCCTCTGTGTTTTGCAAAACAAACAAGGGGTACATCTACACTGGAGCCTTAGGTTGACTTAAGGAAGGTTAAATTGACCTACAGGCCCCTGTGGCCACACTGGCTTAAGACTGTATTAAGTTGATGTAAGCCAATGGAGATAGGGAAAGGCCTTAAGTTGACCTAATTGGCCTCCAGACACCTTCCCAGAGTTCCTGGCCACCAGGAAACGTGCTATGCTACCCACAACACACCATTTCTCCATTGACCTAGCACCTGCCAATGTGGACGCAGACATTCGACAAGAGTTTTCAGTGTGGACTCTCTAACTTAACAAGGTCGACTTTAAGTTGACTTAAAATTGACCTTGTTAAGTCAACTTAACAGAGCCTTCACATACCCAAGGAGTCCTGTGGCACTTTTAAAGACTAACAAATTTATTTATTGAATGAACTTTAATGAGAGAAATTCCAATTCATCAGATGTTTGAAAATGGAGAACTAACATTATGGGAGGGAAAAATAAATCCAGTGAAGTATGAGTGACAGGTTCAGCGCAGACTATTTCAGCAAATCAAGGAAATTGTTTAGATTGAAACATGTGGAACAACATATAAGAGAGTTGGGAGCTTGAGAGAGGCAAAAATCACTTTTTGTAATGATAAAGTCAGCCAATATCTCTGTTCAAACCCAAGTTAATGGTGTCAAATTTTCACATGAATTTTTAGTCTATAGTTTCTCTTTGAAGCTCTGATTTAGAATTAAGCTCTTTAAGTTGTGCAGTTGAAATGCCTTTTGGAGTGAGCAGGGAGACTGAAGTGTTCTCCTATTGGTTTTTGAATATTACCATTTCTGATGTCAGATTTGTGTCCATTTATTCTTTTGTGCAGAGACAGTTCAGTATGCCCAATGTGTAAGGCAGAGGGATATTGTTGGTGAACGATGACATATATCACATCAGTGGATGAGCAGGTGAATGAGCTCTTGATTGAGTAGCTGGTTTAATTAGGGGATGGTATTATTTGTGCAGATGTGGGCAGACTTGGCAATGGGGCTTTTTTTCTGGGATATGTGCCTGCTTTAGTGTTTCTGTTATGTGGTCTGTAATTGCTGGTGAATATCTGCTTAAGGTTGGGGGGAGCTTGTCTATAGGCAAGGAGTGGTTTACCTCCCAGGGCTTGAAAGAGTGAGGGATCATCTTGTGGGATAGGCTGTAGGCCCTTGATGATATGCTGAAGGGTTTGACATAGGGGCTATAGGTGATGACCAGTGGTGTTCTGTTGTTTTTCCTTTTTGGGCTTGTTCTGTAGTAGTTGACTTCTGGATACCCGTCTGGGTCTGTTAATCTGTTTCCTCACTTCCCCAGATGGGTACTGTAGTTTTAAGAATGCTTGAAAGAGATCCTGAAGGCATCTGTCCATCTCTGGAAGATTGGCACAAATGTAGTTGTATCTTAGGGCTTGTTTGTAGACAATGGATTGTGTGGTGTGTCCTGGATGAAAGCTTGCTCAAGGGACATAAGTAACTATAGCGGTCAAGAGGTTTCCAGTATAGGGTGGTGTTTATGTGTCCCTCGCTTATTTATACTGTAGTGCAGTGGTTTCCAACCTTTTCTCTGCCATGGGACACCTTGATACCTTCAAATTTTTAGAGGCACACCACCATTAAAAAAAAAACAAAAAACCAAACCTCATGAATATGCAAATTAACTTGTTACTTATGAATATTCATGAACCATGGCACAGTGTTTCGGAAATGCTGCTATGAGGTGTAGTGGGGTAGCAGAGTGGGGTGGGCAAAATGGGGGGTCAGGAGCCGTGTACAGTGGCAGGAGTGAGTGTGGGGAGCACCACAGGGCAAGGGTGGCAAAAGAGGACAAGGGCAGCCACACGGGGAACAGCACAAGGGTGCCAAGAGAGGAGAGAGGAAGGGAGAACAAAAGTGGCTTTTTGGAGGGGTGGGGGGAACCTGGGGAGTGGGAAGGTAGGGCAGGGGAGCACGGTGCAGCACCCACTTCCCCCTTCTCTACAGTGGCTCCCTGCCACCCAGGGCAAATCCTCACCACACTGCTGCTGCCTCCCAACCCAGTGGGTCCTGTCCTTCCCCCTCATCCCGCTGCTGCCTGTGATGGACCCTCCCGTCACTACAGGAGCCAGAACTAGGTCTCCAGCCTGCAGCTACACCCCCCCCCCCCACAGCCACCACACCCCCTGGCTACACCCCTCCACCAAGACAGCCACCCCACAACCCCAGCTACACACCCTCTGGTAAAAATCCACTCCCACCCACCTCTGCTACGCACACACACCTGCTCCACACAACCCCCAGCAGCCCTCCCCCCTAAAGCCCTTAGTTGGGCTGTTTGCAGGTTGGCTGACAAGCTGCTCTGCCCTGCAGGGGAAGATTCACACTCTCCCAGACTTCCCCAGCTCTCTGCTGGCTGGGCCTAAGGTGGAGCCAGGTTTAAGGTGGAGCCACCAGAACTCTGCATTCTGGCTGCTTCTGATATTTTTAGGGGGACACCTGGAACACCACGTTCTAGTGTCTTCCTCTATTTTTAGGGGGCCAGAAGGCTGCCTGCCTAAGAATAGGGGGCACCAGAACTGTGTTCCGGTGCCTTCCCCCTTACTTTACCCCTTGCCTTTTCCCAGCCCTGCACAGCCTAGGTGGCTGGGCTGAGCAGGGAGGGAAGTTTAACTCTAGCTCTTGGGGATGCTCGTGGTGCACTTTGGGTGTTGCCGTGGCACACCAGTGTGCCCTGGCGCACTGGTTGGGAACCACTGCTATAGTGTGCAGGAAGTGAGAGACTACACTGAGGTTGATTGTGGGGTGGAAATTGTTGAAATTTTGGTTCAATTCTTCAAGGGCCTCCTTTCTGTGGGACCAGATGATAAAGGTGTCGTCAGTGTAGTGTAAGTAGAGGAGTGGTACTTAGGGACAAGACGTCAGGAAGCATCATTCTAAGTCAACCATAAAAATGTCGGTATATGGGGCCTCTGTGTTTTGTTACTGTAGACAGAAGAGTTATGTGAGCATGTAAATGAGTCTTTTGTGGCTTGTCAAAATTGCACCAGTAAATCTAATGAACCTAATTAGTTTTCTCCAGTGCAGAATTTGGTAAATAGATTTTATTTCGGTAATTTATTAAACCTGAAAGTTCAGAGGAGCTGCAACTTTGTATACCAGCAGCATCTTGTATGTTCCATGAATAACACATGGAATAATATGGAAACAAAAGCTCTAATTTTGAAAGGAAATAAGGGGTTTTATTTTGTTTTTTAATATGTGTATTGTATATATACATCACCTCTCTCACAAGACTCTGTTCTATGCTATAGACTAGAATTGCAAGAAAGATGTTTATAACAGAAAACAAGAGTGAATTATTCAGATGATCAGATTCCATCAAACTAACTAAATGCAGTATAAATAATATTGCTAATTAGTTATTATTTATACAGCTCTTCTGAAAATGAAAAATTCTATGAACATAAAATGTTATTCAAGTACATTACCCAGCTCATCATTCATGGAAAGAGACTATTCCTTTCTCCCAACCCCAAATACTGTAGATTTGCCTTTTTTCCCCCTTTTTAGTGTTTTTTTTTCTTTCAAAAAAGTATGTTATTGATCAACACTTGTGATAATTTATCAGATTTCATAGAATCTGATTTTCTCAGAATTTTTCGCATTCATTTTACTTATTGTTACATACTATATTCTGCTACATTTTTATGCCATGCACATCATGAAACTTTGCCAATATATTTACAAGCTATTATTTTCCACAGGAAGTAACAACCTTTTATTTTGGAAGAAAACATAACTGTGTGGACCAACATCCAAATTCATCATAATGTTTAAATATATACTTCAGTATTTGGGTAAATGAAGGCCCAAATTTCAAAGCTGGCACTCTGTAAAGTGGAGATAATACCCACCCACATTTATAAGGCACTTTGATGTTTAGAGCTGAAAGGACTAAGTATTATAATTAGCACTTGTTGTTATTCACACAAAACTCCCATTGACTTCAATTGGTATTTTTCCTGCATCAGGACTAGAGGAGATGGCCCTATGTTATTTCCTCTGGTATGCATATCACTGATAGCAAAATAGCAAAGACATTTATTTCTAGGGTAGATCAGAATTTTATTTTTGTTTTGGGTACTTTAAAAGATTGACATTATTATTTAGAGTTAATCAGAGTTTGAACTGAGCTTCAGAGCCTGTTGCACTATAGTACTTGCTTACTGTTGGCAAAAGTGTTCTATTTTGGAAATAAAATTATCGACTTCTTATATGCAGATGTCAGCGCTCAATGTTCAGGTTCTGTAAGCAGACAATGGCCTCTGTATCAAGGGAGGCTATGCATTGTAAAACACCTTCCAGGTGTCAAGATGGGCATTCTGCCACCACTTCAGTCATTGCCTGTAGTGCTACCCCACAGTCACAACATACAGAGGAAACCAAGGCCCAACTGGGGCATAGATGTGGCAACTCTAGCAGGAGCTAGAGTCTAGTCAAGGATCTATGATCAACTGGAGGTGGCAGGTACAGAGATGGATTTCTGAAATGACTTTTTTATTAGACTCCCACCAATACTACTTTGCTATAAGGGTCTAGTTTTCTGTTTCCTGTCAGTGCTGATTATTCGTGCATGGAAAAGGGCAAGTAGCACCATTCTCCCAGGGCATATGAGCAAAGGAGTGTTGAAAAATCAGGCTGTGGTGTCATTCGGCAGTCCACAGGGGTGCAATTCCTCCCGAGCATGAGCAGACCTTCGAGTTGGTGCTGTCTGGTGTTTCCTGTCTGAAAGTGGAGTATCAGTCAACTGGGGATGTCATGGGTCGGTTTCATGTGTCACAGTTCTTCAGGCTGACTTAACTAGAGTGGCATATCATCAAAGGTCTGGTAGAGCTGTATGTGCTAGCACATACAGACTGGAAGATGGCATGCAATTTTGAGAGCCACTAATGAAATGAGTGGCTGAATTCAGCTCTTGTTGACAAGCTGAATGTGGCAGCTATGACCCCCGACCGTAGAGCACTCAGATGGAGCAACCACTAGGACCAGTACAGATGTAAAAAAGACCAAAGGGTCTACATGCCAGGAGGTTCCTGGCAGTTTTTGTATCAAGGTGATATGGGAAGAAAGCTTTATTTTAGGTGTTCCAGGTGAGGCTGATAAACCATTCCACTCTGTAAGTCCACCCATCTTCGAAGCATCTGACGAAGTGGGATTTTCTCCCACGAAAGCTCATGCGAAAAATAAATCTGTTAGTCTTAAAGTGCCATACGACTCCTTGGTTTTTTTTGTTTTTTTTTTGCTGGACTAGACTAACACGGCTATCCCTTTGGAAACTGTGTTAGTTTTACTAAGGGCTTGTCTTCACAGGGCTTTAAATAGGATCAAATCAAGTGAATCTGGTTTGAAAACACTTGCATGCCCACAGCCCAAACCCTCACTGTGCCCAACCTGCAATTATCTGAGGGCCTCTTGCAAGGTGGGTGAGGGTTGCTTTGAACTATATTAGGTGGGTCTTTTGTTGATGTACACCCAGTTGCTGCACACCACTTTTTGCATGCTTCCAATAGCTACCCCTGGTGCTTTTCAAGTCAACTCTTACTGACCTCTCTGCTTACTTGTGTGCCCTCCCTGCCCAGGTGTCAAGTATTCAGATTGTTCCTTTACCCACTTTTAAATGCTGGCTCAGAGTCAGAGTTTGCCCATATATTCTTGGATCCCACTCTTTCTTATTCTGGTGGTACAAATGGTACTCCAGATTCCTCATAATGTGCCTCACACAGCTGCTTGGGGCTGTGCCAACACCATAGCTTTCTTCACCATCTGGGAGAAACATTCTCAGGAAGTTTCTGTGGCCAGCCATAGGAATGAGAACCTTTTTGTGAATGTTGTAAAGCAGATGTTTGTGACAGATCATGACCAGGCACCAGCCAGTGCTGGATAAAGAGCAAGCAACCTTGGAGAAAGTACATTGAAATGAAGGATAAAAGGAGACAATCTGGCAGAAGGCCTTTGACCTATCTATTTTTTGATGAACTGGACAGGGTTCTACACAATTATAGCACAGTCTGTCCCAGGAACTATTCAGACTCTGCTCCTCATACTCTCCCCTTGATTGGGAGTGACTGAGAAGACCCACTGGAGGATCATTAGAAGGTTGGAGAAGAGCTGCACCCTTTGAGAGCCAGGATCTTTGTGACTTGGGAACCTGATGACAGATTGGTGGAAAGCCAGCCCCTGTCCTGCCCTGTTACAATAGGCCCCTGATTCCTGCCCTTCACTAGTTGTGTTCCAGCCAGAAACCTAGGTTTGGACTGAAGAGTCAGTTCCCTTAGAGGGAAGTTCAGCATGGAAGTATCTATCTTCACAATTTACTATTATTGTTGGCAGATCTGAGCTTGGAGCCTTCACCTTCCTCTGCCCCACCTCCTGACCCTTGCTTGTGCTGCTTCAGAAGGCTGCTTGCCAGCATGGCGCAGTCGCTGTCTGTATCCTGCTCCCCTGTGCTCCCCAGCCCCCCCTGCAGTGAATTCGAATACTGAAAGCACTCATTGGTATGAAATACAGCAATTTATTGAGCCAGTGCTCACAAGAACAGAACTGTGGCTCATTTCTGTAGTTAACATGAGGTTTGAGTGCACACTGCACACACAATATTGCTGCTCACCGAGATACAAATGCCCTGTAAGTGACACACTATAACTGATGGTCACTGTGGTACCTAATCATTCCAACCAGGCCTCAGAGCCGCAGTAGGGCCTCTAGCATATGAGCAAAAACAGAACTGGGAATATCGCCCCGCCATACTCCCGTCCTCCCATACCCTACTAGCATGAAAACAGGAACAGTGAATTAAAATTCAGATACACGAGGCACTCTGCAGACATGCAGTGTCCAGATCCCATTCTTTCGAGATAGTTCCGGGATGATGAGAGTCTTGGGCGAGTAAAGTCAAACAGGTCCAAAGGGGCATATGTGTTAGTTCAGTTCAGCAAAACAAGCAAGGAGTCCTGTGGCATTTAAAGATTAAAAAAATTATGTATCATATGAGCTTTCATGGGAGAAAATCCCACTTCGTAGACACTGAGAAGATGGGGGAACTTGCAGAATGGGAGGAAATAAATGCAGGGAAACATAAGTCATAGGAACAGGTCACAATGTAACAGTAAATCAAAACAGTTGTTAAGATTCAAACACTGGGGAACCGTATATAGAGGAAGATAAAGAGGAAGACTAAATTTTTAGTCTTTAAGTGCCACAGAGCTCCTTGTTAATTTTAAAGTCATACAGGCACACTGGGAAACAAGAATGATTCTCTGGGATTTGAACACTAAGCAACTAATTTCCCCTTCCTAACTCTCACAGCCACAACACCTGCACCAGCTAGACTGTCAAGGACAAGTCCTCTGTCTGCTCGCAGGCTGGCCAAGCTGAGGGAGGAAAAAGGAAGACTTATCATGATGTGTTTGATGAGCTCATGGCAGTGTCACAGAGGAAAACCAGGCTTTCCGAAAAGTGAAGGCCATAGATGAAGATGCTGAGGAAAAATAAAATGTAGCTGCCCTAGGAGATCATGGCAGTGTTGCAGTGGCCACAGAATTCATGGCTGTGCCCAGAACAACATCATCATGGCAATGGGAAAGCACTGGAAAAGACAGAAAGATGCAGAAGCAGCTCATGGACAGTATCCTGAGCCAGAACACCTTCCTGTAAAATATACACCTGCTAGGCCTGCTGTCCTGCAGGTGGGGACTTAGCCATGTCCTTCACTCCTAGAGAGTGCTGGTTACTGGGACTGGCAGTGGTCCCAACCTGCTGTAGTCCCACAGCAGTGCTCCTAACAGCTCCCATTCACCTCTCAGATCCAAACTCTGGGCATTGAGAGCACTTGCACCAGCCTATGTGGACAAGGAGAGCCCAAGGCAATCTGTATGCTCACCTTTAACTTTATGAATCTTCCTTGCACTAATTGTTGCATGTAAAATAGTCTTACTTTTGCAGTTTGAGTTCTATTTGCATTGTTGCATTTACTGTAAATTTATCTACCATGGATTATTTTGTAGATTAGGTTATTTAAATATATTTGCAAATACAGATATTTTTCCATTGGTTTCGTTGTAATTTTATCACTGTTTTTTTGTTATTGTTTCATAATAAAAATTGTTCACAGTAAATTAATTGAGTCATCATTATTGCTAACACAGAAGTTTTTAAATTAAAATGAAATAGTTCATAAGGTTTTACAAAAACACATAGAGAATGATAAATTTCAATGATCCACATGATATACCCCAGTGTTCACAACAGCTGTATCCCAAAACAATCCACACAAGCCAGCATGCTCAGTCATAAGACTAAAAATACAAACAACAGAACAATAAACATCTCTCACAGCATTCCCTTGGCCATGTTCTCTAATCTATGGGACATCTTGCTGGCTGATTGAACCTCTGAATAAGTCTCTGCATGTTAGCCTCTCACCCACCTTGAAGACTTTCCCCCTTATGCTCACAAATGTGCAAAACACTCCATGTGACTTATGATGGTTGGATCATATTTTCTGCAGCTTTCAACCTATTCCAGAAAGTGTCATCTGCCTTCGAATGGCTAGAATAAGCACTGGACTACCATTCTAAAACTACTGTCATGGTTCCTGCCCTCTGTTCTAGCAGTCCATACATAGCTTCAGGGGATAAACTGGGTCTCCCAGAATAACTGGACCAACCTTCACACCATTAATGTCCACAGTGGCCCTGGGGAGAGGCCCAACAGTCCTTCCCCCACTAATTTAAATAGTATTGAATGCTGAAAGATCCCAACTTCATGGCCTCTCCCAGACAACCTGCATTTATGTCTGTAAGTCTGCTGCAATGGTCCATCAGTCCTTGCAGTTCCCTGTGGCAATGTCCTCTTCTGTTTACAAATTCTGCACTTGGAAGGGGTGTTGATGGTGGGAAAATGATAGTCACATAAGTTCCATCAGTTACATCTATACAGGTTGGAAACACCACCTGTACAAAACCGTCAGTGTGGTCTGAAAATTACCCCACTTCACAACTGGTTAGACAACAGCTTAGCAATGGGACAGCAAGATCTACGTGAAAAATGGCCCCAGTAGTTGCTCCCTTTGCATTGGTTGGCTGAAGACTGATAACATTCTGGGATGCCCAGTTTCCAGATGGCAATGATGACCCATTTCACTATGGATCTTGGACACCCTATGATGATTTGCTGTTTCTGGAACCTGGTCTGCACAGATTTTCAAAAAGGTAGCTCTGAAGTTCTCTTACTACAGGTGGTGGTCCTAGCTTTGCAGAATGATCCTCTCCCACCAGCCCACACTAGCTTCCCAGGCTCAGAAATGGTGCTGAAGGCTGTGTAGGTGATTCAGAGGTCCCTTCATTCCAACAGCTCAGTTTTGACCTGCACTTCCACTTTTTCCTGTCAGATTGATGCAGAGCATCCCATAGAATATCCTCCTGCTCGTGCATCAACTGCTTATTGCTGTGATGTGTGGCATCCGCTACTGGATTCAATTGACTCTGAGTGGGGTAATACAGCCCAAACAGATTGTGTGTATATGCGTTTGCCGTCACAGTGATGTGGAGTACTGGTGGGTCCGTGCTGGCTGACAGCAATTTGAAAATAGCATGAGCCAGCCCAGAAAGGAAGCATGGGAAGAAAACAGTGGAATCGTTTTTTTTTTCTTTTAATTTAAACACACCTGGTTTTCCATAGTTCACAGCCAAAACAATCCCAGGTACGTGCTGATGAGGGATGAAGCAAAGGATCATGGGATACATCCAGAGGTCATTATGTCTTCATAGTATGCCACAAACAGCCATCTGGTATCGACATGATGTGAACTGCAAACAAAATACAGATACCATGGCATGCTATTGATGCATCTAACAGACCATGAGTTACCTGACAAACTGGTTTAAATCTCCCCCATGTAGAGACACCCTAAGAATTAATCTCCATTGTGGTAAGTAAGTGGTCATATACCTGCTGTGTGGCTGAGATTCCACTGAGTCCTACAATAATCATTTTCAGTGTCAGCAATATAGGTGTCATCAGTATAGACATGGTTCTCCACTTGTGTTCCATGAAGGTTGTAAGTATATATATTGACCAAAAGGGGAGGCAACACTGACCCTTTAGGAAAAGCATTGTGGAGATGTTTAAAGGAACTGACCTTTTTCCTCTGACTTGCAGGGGTAAAGCTTTGTTTACTAATCATTCCTGGATAAAATGTATCATTGGTTACATGGAATAACATTGCAGTTTGACAGGCTTATGTACCACAAGGCATTGTAAACTGCTATCAGGTTAGTAAGGATGGCATCAACTTTCTTAGTGATTCAACTACATTTTTTATGTCTCGAGTTAAAGTATCGGATCTTGAATGCATTGTCTCCCCCACCACTGCCCTGCATCCAGCCTGAAGACAAGACAGCTGAGAATAAACTGCCTTATTAATCTGTATTGGGATTTATTCTTCTATCATTTTATAGGTAACACATAGCAGAGAGCTTGATTGGTAGCTCTTTGTGTCTATCAATGGTTTCCCTGGCTTGGGAACACCTATGGTCTTTGCTCTGCTCCAGATCTTCTGGAACGTTACTGTCCTTGGCACATTGACTCAGAAATTGAAGTATGCCATTTTGGTGATTGGTCCGAAGTGAGAGATTGCAATCTTTGTGGATGTTATCCGTGTGAGCTTTGGGCTAGATCAGCTTTAAATTGATTTAATTTGCTATAAATTATAATGCATTTTCAATTTTTTGTGACCTTCTCTGACTGCCTTTTGTGACCCTCCTGGGGGTTGCAATCCATCAAATGAGAAACAATGTGCTCGTTCATCTTATCATTGCCTGTCCTTTAAAGCATCTCAGACTAGGGACTTTACATATCTTTTGTATATCAGCAAGAGCTTATAAATAAAAATAACGTAAGAGACCATTTCAGGACACCTAAACATTTGATTCTGATAGGTAGATGCTGAATGAAATAGCTACTGTGCTGTTCACAGATAGCCCCAGTTCATGGAAATGATCATAGAAATACACCAGGTCTGGAAGGCCCCTTGAGAGGTCATCTAGTCCAGCCCAGTACAGAGGCTACATGGTGCTCGGGGGCCAACTCACGTTTGTCCCTCTCTCCTCACCTGTGCAGCCCCCTCCATGCACAGGACAGGAAAGGTCCCAGCAGCTGGGACTCCCTCCTGCTCTGTGTGGAGGGGGGATACAGAGGGGGGGGGGGATGGACATGAGACAAAGGGGGACAAATGTGACTTGGTCACCAGGCACCAGATAGCCTCTGTACACCACTGGGCTGGATTAGCTGACCTCTCAAGAGACCCACTGGGCTAGATAGCCAGCTAGTCTTTTGCCAGGCTGCAGGGGGGCCAGATTAGAGGGGTCCCAGGCCACGCTGCCCAGTTTCAGAGCATCAGCACCGCACTTGCCTGCCCACCACATGGGCCAGAGGCGGATGTTGCAGATATGGAGCCACATTCATGGCTGCCCTGCCTTGCCCACGGCTGGCTACCCCTCCCTAGATGGTGGAGAGCAGGTCTGCACATGGCTGCTGCTTTCAGGGACGTGGCCCTGGAGCAGGATCACTCAGTGGAATTTGGGCCGCTGCTTCCCTGGCTGCCCCAGTGCTGAATGGGCACTTTCCAGGGTCTGGGGGGTGAGGCAGCCTCTGTTCAGTGCTGGGGGGTCAGAGGCAGGGGTGAAGTGGCCTGAACTCTGCAGAATGGGCCTGCTCCATGGCCCTGCCCCAGAAAGCAGCAGCCCCACGCTGACCGCTCTCCACCCCCTGGGGAGGGGCATCTGGCAGGGATGCCAGGAACACTGCTCTGCATCCACAGTGGAGGGAGGGTGGCACAGCCTCTGGCCTTGGCTTCCTTCTCCCCCAGCGTGCGGGCCCACAGCTCAGCCACCCAGCTGCCTCTGGCCTGTGAGGTAGGAAGGCAGGGCAGTGCCAGTGCCCCGAAACTGGACAACCTGGCCTGGGAGCCCCATAATCCGGTCTTCATGTGGGGCTGGCCAGGGGCTCCCCTACAGCCTAGTGCCTGGGTGCCTGGCTCTTGCCCACCCCTTGGCTCTGCACCCCAATGGTTCAGCCCCCTGTGCATAGGCAAGACTAACGCATTATTCAGGGATAAACTGAAATCAACATTTTATTACATCTTTCCTTTGAGGTCTCACCTAGAATTAGAGCTTTCTGGGCATCGATTCAGTTGTATATCCTGGAGAGAAATAATTGAAAATAGCACTGCACCCTGCTTCACAGGCAAATTGCCAATTTACAGTCATTCAAGGGAACACGTCTGGATTTACTGAAGCAAGATGCAGTGTCTGATGAAGCTTCACCAAATAAATTCAAATTCGGCTGGGTATGAACATTGTCATATAGGTTGAAAACTGGCTGAAGGACCATAAAAAAAAGGAAGAACTGCCTTGGGTGTTACAGAGTCAGTTTAAGTATAAGTTAACATTTTCATTAATAATCTAGAAGACAGTCTGAACAGTATGTTAATAAAATGTGCAAATAATCCTAAATTGAGAGGTATTGTAAACACCATTGATGATTGTGAGAAGGGACCCAGGGAATTTAGAAACATGAGCAGGAAACAACCAAAGATGATTCAATTTGGAAAAATATTTTCTCTATTCATCAGATAAAACAGAGGATTTTGAATTGCACGCATAGTGGCATTACCTCACGTATCAGGGCCTTGAAAACTGGTTCACAAGGAACAGTTGAAAGAGTTCAGTACATATTATGTAGCTGAATAACACACCCAAAACCTTGTTTACACTTCCCTTCACACATACCTTGGTGAAAAGCAGGCTATGTCCACACTCACTGCTGTGTGTAACTACACATGGTGGGTCAGAGGAGGGGAGTGTTTGGGCTTGTAGAGAACCATGTCTGTTCTACACCTTAGGATTCAGAAGTGTAGGGCACTGTAACTTGCCTAGGCAGTGCCTCATCAGCTGAATTGCTATGTCAGGCCTGTGCTAGCTGGGCATTTGGTGTCTGTCCATCAAACACTACCCTAAGTGTAGACCTACTCTGAGAGGTGACAGGGTTGTCACCTGCAAGTGTTTCAAGTAAGACAGAACATCAGGAGACCCCACCCAACAAGGAGAATTCTTAAGCTAATTTCCAAAGAGAGGAATGGTGGCTTCAAAGCAGAGCAGTCAAAGCACTAGCAAACATACTGTAGGCTACAATTTTGCATTACATTCCTAGAATCACAGAATTTAAGTTTAGCTGATCTACAAAGTATTTCTTTCTAGTTGTGATGATGCTGTTTCAGAAGAGATGCTGAAGCAGAGGAAGGAATGTGTGCTTGGAAGCAGATCTCATGCCATTGGGGAGAGAGCTGGTGAAACGAAGAAACGAGCACAAAGTACATAGAAGGAAGGGAAAAAGGTGTCAGGAATACTGTGGGATCAGCAATTGAGTAACAAACTGAAAAGAGAAGTGTTTGCTGCTTGTGTTTGCCCTGGCCTGCTCTGTGGTTTAGAAATGATGGGTTTTATGCACATGGAAGAAGAGAAAAATCAGGAAGTAGAAAAGTGCTACTGACCTGTGGAGAAGTTTGGTGGGGCTGATGATGAAAAGCAATTCCAGCAGTAAGGGAGAAAGGTTTATTCACAGTTTCAGCAGCAGCATGGCAACATTGTTCTCAGAATGCAGAGACTACAGGAAAGGGTTCTGGGGCAGCCTGGGGGTCTGCCCAGGTATTAAGGGTGTCTCTGCCCCACTAGGACGATCCTACCCTGACCATCAGCATGGAGGCTCTGCTCACCATTGGAGCAGGATTCTCCTTAGGAAGGGATTCCTTTTGGCTTCCCTCCTCCTGCTTGAGTGGAGAAGAGACCGAGGCTGCCTGGGGAAGCATCTGGGTCCCAGGTCATTGTGGCTCAGATCATGCCTGCAGCCATGGCTCTTCTCTCTCCTTCTGCTTACAGCAGGTGAGGCTAGGGGCCACGTGGTGCTGTCATGCAGTATGGCAAGGGCCCAGTGTCCCTGGGTGACAGTGCTGGTTCTGCTTCCATGGCCCCATGTGAGAGGGTGAGCTGCAGATGTGCTATGTCACCCCCATCTCCTGCTACACCCCCCTTTTCCTGCTTTGGTGGGATTGGGCCGGGGGGGGGGGGATCATGGGACTTTGGCCAAGGGTATGGACAGCAGCCCTAAAGGTCCTCCTCCAGAAGCTGTTTGAGGGAGCGAGTCAGAAGGTCTGGTGTCTTTTCCCCCTCTTGCAGCATGGGGTGAGAGGTCAGGGTGCAGGTAGCAGGTCAGCCCTCCCACAGGCATTAGAGGTAGCCAGTCCTGCCCTACTGGAGAAACTGAGAGAAGTGACCTTGGAGGTGGGCAAAAGCTCATTTGGCCAGCTTTGCCAAGGAAAGATGTTGGAAAGGATGTGCTAAGTCTTTACAGGAGTGGAAACTGAGCAAGGACTAATGACCTGCAAATGACATGGAAGGGAAGTCATGGGACTAGGGGGGCAGCTGGCAGGAGCCAGGACTCCAGCTGAGATGATTCACTTTCTGTATGGTGGGGTGTCAGAGGACTGCATTCCTCCCACAGCAGTTTCTGAATCCTTCATGCAGGAAGGTATTGGAGGTCCAAGTTCAAGGACTGTGAGAGTCTGAGCCTCCTTAAGCTGGACATGGATGATGAGGAGCGGGTGAGTGTCCTCAGCAGCTCACAGATCAGGGGTCTCAAACACATGGCCTGCGGGCCACATGAGGCCCCTAAAGATATTTCCTGTGGCCTGCAATGACACAAGCATTACTGATATTTGCAACATCATTCTATGAAAAAGTTTCAGTGGTGTGGCCCTCGGGCTACCATACTAGTCCTTGTGCAGCCCTCCACTAGTCCTCATGCGGCCCTCGTGGTGGTTTGAGACCCCTGTCACAGATACTGAAGAGGAAACTGCAAGCTCAGAGTTTGGACCAAAGTTGGCTGCCAGGTAGCTCCTCCTGTTGACACTCCCCTCAAAGGATGTGGGGTTACTTGACAAAATCTTGGGCACTGGTGGCCATAGACTGGGTAGCCTGCTAGAAGGAGCGAGTCCTCTTAGATGGAGTAATACTGTCATGTTTTTGGGGTGGGATTAATAACCTGCAAAGGGATGCCATCAAGAAGGGATGGAGGGACACCCCCTCTGTTGCTAGGCAGCAGCATTCCTAATGAGACAAGGACAGGAGATATGGTGACTAAAGTCACTGGCTTCTATGCTTGGAAACTCAGGAATAATCTGTCCAAATGGGTTAAGAAAAGATTTGAAAGGGGGAGTCTGTGGATGTGTTTACCTTGCTGTTTAGGGAAGAAGGAGGAAGTGTGCAAAAAGGACTGAAAAGGCATGGAGAAATCATGGAGAGCAAAGGTGCCTCACACTCTCAAGAAGTAGTCAGCAGCCTTTTGCTTTTATGTGAGTATAATTAGTTTAAGGAGCTCCTAACATGTATTTCCATGTTTAAGTATGAGGATTTAATAGCAGGGTTTATGCTACATGTAGTTAGGTAGCATGGTTAAGATATGACAGGGAATTTAGATGGAGGATTGTGAATTTAAGCAGGGGCGCCTGAATTACACTGACAAAAAGTAGAGGACGAACTTTGGCTGGAGTGTCTGACTCGTTATTGCCCATCCAGCTGGCATTTTCCAGTGACAAAAACCTCTTATTCAAAATGCAGCTCTAAAGCGAAAGCTTTGCATTCAACGATGGGAAATGCTTTTGCTCTGAAAGCAAACACAAGCATTCCTGTTGGAGGTACAGGGGTCAACACAGTACCCACACCTGCTTTAGGAGTGTGACAGAGAGGCCATTGTTGGTAATTACTCTATCAGTAGCCCTTATTCCGCCTGACATACTCACTGCACCTAAGTCATTGTGGTTATAACCTGTATCTAAAAGTGTCACATATCATGTCCCTGGAGAACTAATAACTCACTGATCATTAATGTTCTTGCATGATGTAGGTATGTGGTATATACTAAGAGTTATGCATATGGGCTGGAATTATGACTGTGTCTTTAAAGAAGCAAAGGATTGTGGGCACTTCCTAATCCTGTGTAAACAGGAGTAGGAGTTGAGAAGTGAAATGAAGTGTTGTAATCACTCCATGGAATTGGTTTGCAAAGAGAATGTTGATAGGGCAGAAGTAAATACACAGAAAAGGAGGAGTTTCTTCAAAAAAAGGGTCATTAGTTTGTGAAAAAAATGTGTAACAAGAGCTAGTGGTAGCTGCTGGTGTAATAAGAGGTTAAGATTAAACAAGGCAGTCACGGGGACAGACCTGTACATGAGGAGCTGATCCCATCACGATTTAGACATTGGATTAGGTGGGCCTAAAATTCTCTCCAGAAATGTCTATTTCTATGGTGTTGTAGACTTCTAAGGTTGGTAATGTTTACAAAAATCTCTAAACATGTAAATAGCTGCTAAATGAATAGCTGTTACCAGTTTCTGCTTGCTTCTAAATTTAATGTCACAGTTAAAATAAAAATGTTTTTGTATTGGTATTGGGAGTTGAAAGTGGGCAATTTAGGCATAATAATTAGCTTCAACAGAAAACTCTTTAAAAGGAGTTTTATTGTTCATAGAAAGTCCAGGGGAAAATTGTATTGTTTTAAATTTTACCTGATGGGGTTATACAATTGTACAGTAAACTAGGTGTGCTAGGGAGGTATATTCAAAATGAATGTTTACTAGTTGATAATTTAGGAAGAACTTAGTATTTAGCTACCAGGGCTAGGGGTATTTTTTTTTTTCACTGCTTGACAATTATTCTTCTGAGTAATCCAGAGTACAAAAAAAGTGAGATGTAATATCATTTAACTTTCAAGAAGCCATTTATTTAGCACATTGCTTTATTTTTTTAGTCTATTATAAAATACTAATATGAAACTGAATTTAGTGTTGCTGTCATGTTATACTGGTTTCGTAGTACTAGACTTGTATAATGAAGTGCTATTGTGATATGGGGAAATGCATTCTATTACGATCATGGTACAGAAATATAAAAGCCAGAAATTAAGATCAGTACTTACAGCTCAGTACTCATGTATCTGGATATGTTTGACACACATGTGACATGGAAATTCTCATGTGAAATCCCAATCAAATGATTTTAGAGGTATAACAACATTTGATCACTAAACTGTTCCTTCAGGAACTGGGAGTTGCTTGTCCATTTACACACGTCTTAAAATCAGGATGACTGACTGGGGAATACTGAGTAAACTCTATTAGCCTGTGAGTACAGCAAAATTGAAGGCTGAAGTGCTACGGGCACTTTCACGGTCACCCTATAACTCTGCTGATGTTGTTATATAATTCTATTCTGCAATTATATTCCATTATTTGCATTTGTTATGAGAAAAGCCTGTCATTCTAATGGAATCAGTTGGTTAGGACATTATACAACTTTTAGGGTTAGTTGCATTATTTATTATACATGTATTTTAATCAGTAGCTTTTCCATTGTTTTTTGTTTTATATTTTCTATCTCATGGCTCAGGGTGTATTGTGATGCATACTCAAGTGTAGATCATTTCCTAAACCAGTGAATTCTGGAAAATGTAGTATTCTACTCACTAATTAGAATTTAATATTTTGGTAGAGTGGTTTGCATTTTTATCCCTCATTGTCAGAAGTCCATATAACAGACTTCCATTTATACTTCCAATTTAAATTATTCAGCAAAGTTGTCAGTTTGTCAAAATTGATTTTAATCCAGTTGGCCATTACATATATACGGATTTTGAGCATTGAAAAGAGCTGAACAAGTGATAAATAATATATATTTTGTTTTGGGCAGCAAAGTACACATATTTATCTTTAACAGAGTGACCCACCAAAGCACTGTCAAACAGCCAATCTGATAAAGGTCAGCTATTGAGCCCCTGAGTGATTTGGGCATTACACTTTTTTTCTTTCTTTCCTCTTTTTTTTTTAAATTGGAGTATTTATACTTGAACACTATGTTTTTTTTTAACATATCACTTAAAAAAGAAATGAAATTTCACTGAAATAAATGTAATGCTTAAATGCTTAGTATTTTTGAGGTTTTGTAGCTCAAAGGAAATTGTCTGTGAATACTGAAAGAAAAAAATAAAATCATTACGTTTTACTCTTTTTCATTTTCTTGCACTTTTCACTTAGGCAAACTGACTATCCCAAACTGTGATTAAAATTGGAAGGGAAGAACTGCTTTAAAAAAAACAAACAAGAAATCAAAGATGAACATATATGACTCTTTTTTTCAAATGATCTTTCCTCAGTAGTACAGGGGTTAAAGTTTCATAGCAAAATTCAACACCTTGAGTGTCTTATTCCTCCATAATTTTGTTAATACATGTTTAATTTAACCACTGAGTTCTAGCTGGTTTCAATGTATTTTAAAAAAAAGGATGTAACTAGAAAATGTGGCTTTGATTCTATTCCAATTTTTGTCCTATTCCAAAAGCACTTTTGTATGTTTGTTAACAGTTCAGTTTTTTGATTTATTGTGTGCAATATACTAAGGTCAGTTTCAGTTTGAGGCTCTGTCTATATGGCAAGCTTACTGCTTTTTTGTTACTCAACCTCAGCCATGCAAAATATCCAGAAAAGCATGTACCAGTATGTGTTGCACTCATGCTAGCATGCTAGGTTGTGGATATGGGAAAAGTACGTCTTGAGCTGTGGACACACATGCTCACTTTGCTATGTGGAATGTGTTCAAGTTTAGATTGTCCTCCAGTGCCATACCCATTTCCTGTTTCTTTCAGCCCATCTACTTGCCTTCCCCGCAATGGAGGCCACTAGCTAGTTTATATACATTTGCTTGATGTTTAACCCTTCATTTCCATGTGTTCTGTTCCAGTTCTTGCCCAGTTCAGCCTAACTGTACAAAACAGTAAGATATCCATCCTCTAGTGTGCTGGTAGTTGGCCAGAGGACCACCCCATGGTCATGGCTAATGGTGTCTGATTACCTTGAGGGTCATGATTTTGGGAGGGGAACCTGAAATTTCTACTTAAATGGAACATCTAGAAAAGGCTGCTGGAGGTGGGCAGCAGCTGGAATGGTGTGCAATGCATCAAATGCCTAATGAACCTCTACTGCAAGGCTGAGGAAGGCCAGGCTTTGTTAATACATTGATTTTATTGTATAATATGTTGGCATCTGAGAACATGGAAATGAATGAAGATTGAGGAAGATGTAGCTAAATTTTTAATGAAGTGTCAAATCTGCAGCAGTCTGGGGTGATCAAGTTCCAGATGCCAATTTCACGTTGCTTCTGGATAGTTAAGTCTTCCCACAACAAAGTGTTCTGCAGCTGTATGATTGGGGCAGGCCCTTACACAGCACCATGATGGTGGCCTTCCTCATGTGGAAGTTCGTGAGCTTCTTTTGGTCATCCTGGGGCTGCATGACAATGTGACCCAGTCACATTGTGCTAGTTGTTCTCTATTAGAAGTGCTACTCTACGCATGGGAAATCCACAGCAAGCATTGGGTCTCTCCAGTTTGCTATGGATGAAAGTCCAATGTAGTCCTGCCTCTTTTTTTCATATTTCAGAAACTGCTGCTGAAATGTCATCCAGAGTCTTACAGAATGTCTGCAGTGCTATATTTTAGCTACAAACCGGGTCAGATTAAGACAAGCTGAGCCCCTAAGCTTGGTCATAATGCAAAGGCCCCATACCATAAAAAATAAAGAGAAAAAAAGTGTATTACATTCAGGGCCATCCCTAGGGGGTGCATGGCCCACGGCAGTTGGTCTGTCAAGGGTCCCCCCAGCTGCACACCCCAGTGCTGTGGTGGGGGTGGAGCAGGCTGGCCTGGAGCAGGGGCTGGCTCCATGCTCCTGCCCCTCTTCCCTGCTGGTTTCGGCTCTGTGCCAAAAGCAGCAGGGAGGGGGTGTGGGACAGCATGGCTGTGGGGGGCAGTGGCGCGGGCCCTGTGCCACCCTGCTTACAGCAGGACGGCACAGGGCCCACGGAACTGCAGGGCTGGGGCGATGGCTCCTCTCACCCCCCCCCACCCCCCAGGACAGCCTTGATTACATTATAACAGAAAGGGTAATAAAAAAATAAATGATAAATTGTTATATTTGCAAAGATGTGACAAAAACAACTAAATAAAACATACATCTTGCAAAATGCTTTATTTGCATTATCAAATAACTTATGATATATCTTTTTAGCTATCTCCAACATATTTGGAGGCCCTCATAATGTGAAGGCCTAAGCCATGGCTTACTTGGCTTGTGCCTAAACCTGGCACTGGCGACAAGCAGGAGCAGCTTATCCAATGGATCCATGCCTTGGTACCTGCTTGAAAGAATAGAAGTGAGGAAAGCACGCAGCCGGAAGCGACTCAGCTAAATGTATTGATGGGCTAAAACCATTTTTATGTAGTGATCTAGGAAGGATAGACAAATTCTCCCTTCTCTGTTCTAGAAGGGCAAAGATGCTGGCTAGTCAGTTTGGGGCCTTGATGAAACAGTGGGGAGAGCCAAGACAAGAGACAACCAATGCTGTGATAAAGGGATTTAGCCATATTTTATCCATACCTTGCTAGTATGAGGGTTAGCAGCGACAATGGAGAGGAAAGATTAGATTTTTTTGATATAAATTTGGATTTTGTGACAGTGCAAACCTTAGGGTAATTTTAAGAGAATAAAATCAAAAGAGAAAGAGGGGATATAATAATTATTACATAACCTAGCTATGTGCTGGATTAAGGATGATTCAGATCTGTTAGTTGGTTGCTCTCTTTAGTTTTGTCAGGTCAAATTCTGCCCTTGTGTACACATTCAAAAGCCCTGATAATGTCCATGGGAGTTGGCCATGTGCTGGCAAAATTTTGAACTCTATAATGCACAGATAAATACCGTCAGCATTTTGATTTTGCTGTAGTTCTCTTAACTGAGCCCCCATGTAGCTCATTTAATTTGTCTAGTCCTTACAAAACAATGTAAGTAAGAACATGGGATTTTCTGTATTAGATCAGACTCCTGCTGCCTGAAGTTCAACAAGTATGAAAAACTATTGTGTAGAACTATAGATTAATCTGTCCACGTGGGAACTTTCTTCCTAACCCCCATCAGTTAGTGAATGGCTTGTACCCTGAAGCATGAGGGTTTATATTCCTTCTAAAATGAAGAACAATTATAATAAAAGAAGCAAGAAGTCCTGTAGCACTTAAAGACTAATATTTATTTGTTGCATGAGCTTTTGTGGGAGAAAATCCCACTTCATCAGACGCTTTGAAGATGGGGGAGCTTACAGAATGGGATGAAAATAAATGCAAGGGAGTGTAAGACATAGGATCATGTCATACAGTAGCAGCAAATCCAAGCAGCTGTTAAGATTCATGTGACAAATAAATCTGTTAGTCTTTAAGTGCCACAGGACTCCTTGCTTCTTTTGCTGAACTAGACTAACACGGCTGTCCCTTTGGAATTTAACAATTATAATGTATGCTACCTACTGTAACTTTGCGAGGTCTCATTAAACAGGTAATGGTTAACTGTTTACATCACCATCCTTCGTTTTCTATGTGGCTGTTAATTGTCCATCTCATAGTAGTGAACAAATGTCTTCCATAATGCACATGGCTAAGCACCTGCAACTCCAAGGAAACTGAGGGTGAACATCATGCTGTGTATGTTACTATACATATTAATACCTTATTATTTCCTTTTTCCTTTTAATATTCATATTCCTTTTACATATATTTCATTGAAGATAACAAGAATTTATTTATCTGAAATAACTCTTCCTGGGCAGCTCTTATGGTCTGTGAAGCACATGTAGGGTCAGTTAGTTTTCTTTTGACATGTTCATGTAAATTCTGTTATTGAAAATGGAAGTTATGTACAGAGTAGTGGCTGGAATGGAGTACTCCCTCCACCCTCCAAAAAAAAAAAAAAAAAGAAAAAGAAAAAGGCAAAATGGTCCTCTTCCACCAAGCTCTCTATTTTCTCTAAGGTTATAAAACTCATTGGCTTACTCTGTCACTGATCTGCACTCTAGGGCTGTGTTCCCACACAGTAGATTATTTCGATATACGGTTGTTTTGAAACAACCGTATATCGAAATAACGCTTATTTCGAAACAACTTATTTCGAATTAACAAAATGTTAATTCGAAATAAGGAAAAAAAGCCAGAATCGAAATAGCGATTCCAGACAACAGTTATTTCGAAACGACTCACCGTTGTTTCGAAACAACATGTTCACATGGCGTTGTTTCGAAACAACCATTGCGAAACAACGTTGTTTCGCCCACAGACTAGCTTTAACTTGTTTCGAAACAACCGTGCGTCGTGTGAACAGCCAAAACCTTATTTCGAAACAACCTCCGTTGTTTTGAAATAAGGAGGCTGTGTGAACACAGCCTAGCACCCTATAATGGGAATTACATGTGCACATCAACAATACAATAGACTAAAGAAATGCAAGACAGTCCACAGAAATAGGCTAAAGTAATATTAGTCTAAAGAAATCTAGAGTGATATGATGGCTAAAGTGGAGTCCAAAGAAACTCAGGAGTACCACCTATATTCTTTCTTTAAGTTATTACTGCAAGTAAAAACAACTATCGTAAGTAATTGCACTTTGTGCAGTTACTGACA
Organism: Podocnemis expansa; assembly: GCA_007922195.1. Lineage (NCBI taxonomy): Eukaryota > Metazoa > Chordata > Testudines > Podocnemididae > Podocnemis > Podocnemis expansa. The sequence continues at coordinate 28,349,708 of ML682021.1, forward strand.
TGATACTGTTTTAGGAACTTGATGATAGAGATTCTTTTTCACCTTGGTAAATACTGTTTTTTCTGTTTGTTTCGATTTCTAACTGTGCTGCTTATGGAACTGGAAATTAGTATGGATTTTTTGTTTATGTTCTTGTTTGCACAGTACCATCCTCTATGATGTCAGGATTATTTTGAGACAAGAGTTTAACTGTTTCTCGAGCATGAACTGAAGGAACACAAGATGGCATATAGACGGTGATAGTGTTTTCCTTTTTGTGTTTAATATGCATTAAAATTTTACTATGGCACTGGAAGAATACCATGTCTAGAGCTGGCATCCACTGATGCAAAAAAGTTTTCTCTTTCAAGGGCTTTGAAAGGTGCCACTTTGGCAACATCGGGATTGAAGTTTCTTCTTTAGTCAACATCTGCTTTTTATCTCTGCTCTCTGACTGCATTGATGCAAGATGATTGGGGCAGAGCCATAATGCTAGTTTTTGCCACCCAGGGCATGTTCTGATTGGAACGTGCCCCTTGCTTTTAGCGGCGCTTGGAGCTGGTGCTGTGAAAGGCACCATTTGAAAGAGCGACTCTATTGAGCTGCTCTGCACTGCCTGGGGCTTTGCCCCATTGGCCCCACCATAGTTACAGCTCTGGATTGGGGAATTAATTTAGCAGCATTTGGGAATTAATTTAGCAGCTCCTATTCTCCACTGGCTGGATGCCTCTTTAAGCCTGACCTCCCTTTCCTCATTTCTCCCATCTTCTTCCTAAAAGTCACACAGTCGGCAAGAAGAAGGTTGTTCACTTTGGCTCCTCTTTCCTTTAATGTGGGCAGCTCCCCTTTTGCTCTATGAACCCTGGGCCTTCAGCACTAGCGTGGAGAGAATCGGATGCCAGGACCTTAGTTATGGTTCATCAGTCAAAACTAAATTATTGCAAGTGGTGACCTTAGTTAGTTAATTTTCCTGTCCCCTCTGCACCCACACCAGTATTGCCAGGCTCAGAAACTCATAAATAATGAATGGCAACCCAAAAATTATGAAACCATTTTTTTTAAGCATCACATCATGCTTTTTGGGCTGGCTTTTGAATTTTGAACTTTCCCTGCCCACCCAGAGTGAGAGAGAGAGAGAGCGCATTACCAACTTAATTTAAAAAGTCAGGTGATCTGCCCCCCCTGTAGGAGTTCTCATTGACTTCTTGATGGTGTGGAGCTTCCAGCTTCTTCTTAAATCTTAAAATTATAGTGAATTAATTATGCACACCCCAGTCCCACCTCTGTCCCTGACTCAGTGCTGCATCTTTACTCCGCTGGCCATTCCAGGGATTATTTACTTCCTCTCACCCTTACTAGGTCTGGGGTTGCCTGTTTGGAAAGGAGTAACAGGAGAGGAGCCAGAGTTTCCATGAGCTTCTGAGTTCTTTACGTGTCTCCTTCCCTCTTCCCAACTGTGAGAGTGGTGCCAGCTCCTGAGAGGTGGGTGCTCTGCCTGCTGCCTGCAGGAGCTCTGATTGGGGGCTCTTCCTCAGGAAGCAGGGAAGTGGGAATTCAGCCAGTCAGAGGGAGGTTCCCCCACTAGGCAGGGCTGCAGTTTGTATGAAGGCAGGAGCTTCTCCCATCATGGCCAGATTACCTCCATCAGGGGGTTAGAGTTGCTTTAGAGTTGCACACTGCCAGCCCTGCTAATTGCTTCCCAGGTACTGAAGAGAGGAGAAGGCACTTGAGCTGTTACAGGTGGGTCTGCTGAATGCCATCCAGTCTTGTTCTGCTTTAGAGCTCTGCTGGAGCCTTAGGGAAAGTGGGTCAGCAAATGGAAGATCCAAGGCCAGGAACTCTATAGAAGGTTGAAAACCAGGCACTGGTTAATAGTAGTACCCTGAAACCCTAGGTAAATCAGGGACATGTTGACCATCCTAGCCCCTTAAAGGGTCAGTGGAATTCAAAGGCAGCGGTTGCCGATCCAGGGTATAGAGTCTCTGCACCACTAGTAGTGGAGAGAGCTGAGACAGAAGCTATGCGAAGAGTCACTTCACTTTCTGCTAAGGAGATGGCAAATGGAGTTGGGGAATTCAACTGAGAAATTATCTGTTTCAATTCTGATGAGAGACTCACACCTCTGAAGGGTATGGAAGCCAGGAAGGGACAGAATTATTCTGATAATGTGGCTTTACTGTTTGTGGAGCTCTAGTCAAGGTGCACATAAAACATGATTCTTACCAATGATATTGTTCTTTTTTATGTTTAAGGCACAGTGATGTTTTAAAAACAAGAAGTCCTCTGGCACTTAAAGGCTATCAAATTTTATTTATTGCATGGCAGCAGAAATCACAACATCCTAAAACCAGTGGGTGAGCATTTCAATCTTCTATAATTGTGATTTACTGATTGCAGTGCTCAGGCAGATGAATACCAGGTCAAGGCTTCAAAGAGAAGCTGTGGGGCTGTAATTTATTTGCAAATTTGACTGCATTGCTTCAGGGCTTAATAGGGACTTTGGATTTTTATCTCATTACAGCAGGTGATTTGACCTCATCTTCCTCTCTATGCTGTACCCTAGTGTTTGAATCTTTACAAGTGCTTTGATTTGCTGTGACAGTATGACCTGATCCCATGGCTTACACATTTATTTCCTCCCATTCTGTAATTTCCCCCATCTTCAAAACATCTGATGAAGTGGGATTTTCTCCCACAACAGCTCATGGAATAAATAAATTTGTTATTCTTTAAGTGCCCCAGGACTCCTCGTTTGTTTTACTGAACTAGGCTAAAATGGCTGCCTCTTTGGAACTTGATGTTTTGCTATAACACTGAAAACAGTAGCAGCTATAGAGCTAAAGGCCATGGGAAGAAAATGTATTTTTTTTCCATTTAAAATGTTTTGAAAGCTGCCAGATTAACAATGCTAGAGATAGATGCCTCAGCTTTGTTCACCACCTGCTTTTGACTCTACTTGCTGGCTGCCCTCCTGCAGGAGGAACGGGATGTTATTCTGGGCTACTTGTTAAATCCCCCTGCCCCCAATAGCCATCCCCAAAATCCACCCCTGGCCGACTGCCCCAGTACTCACAGGCAGCCACATGCTGGGTGGGGAAACTACTGTATATACTCATGTATAAGCTGATCTGTGCATAAGCCAGCTCCCCAATTCTGAGCCCCAAAAGAGGCAAAATGGGTGACCGTTGTATAAGTGGAGGTCCCCTTTTGGCCTCAGCCCCTAATCCCCCCACCCAGCACAGCTATCTTCCCCCAGAGTTCCTGACACCTTCCCTAACCTCCAAACCCCTGCTGCTGCTTTTCCCCTGTCCCCTGCTGCTCTCTCCACTGCTGCTGTCCCCGTGCTTTGTCTGCTTCCCTGTGCTGTTCCCCTGCTCTGTCAACTCCCTGCTCTATCCATTGCCCCTGCTGTTCCCCTGTTCCCTGCCACCTTCTGTATTCTCTACTACAGTACCCCTGTTCCCCAATACCCCTTCCGCCCCTTTACCCGTCACCCCCCAACCCCTGCTGCTGGTTTTCCCGGCCTCCCATACACTTGCCTCCAACCCACAACCCCTGCCACTGCTTCCCTGGGCTCCCCGAACCCCACCCCAACCCCCAGGCCAACCCCTCTCCGGGGCCCCCTTACCTGGCCGCTCCAGATGCCGGGGATCCACTCCTAACTCTAACCCCAGCCCAGGCTGACTGCCCAAGATGGCTCCCACAGCCACACTGGGGCTCCAGCCTGGAGCACGCCCAGTGAAACTCCCGGGCTGGGTCTGTCTACTGTATTGACTGTGTATAAACCAAGTGCGGGTTTTGAAGCCAATTTTCAGGCAGAAAACTCTCGGCTTATACATGAGTATATACAGTATGCAGGCTAGCCGGGCATGCCCACCCCCCAATCTCGCTCTCCCTGTGCCTGCTGGGACGTGGCAGAATGCTGTTCTGGGGCCTGCTATTTTTAGGGGCCCAGTGTTCAGGTTCCTAAAAATAGAAAATGGAACCAGAACACTGTGGTCTGGAGCCCCCTATTTTTAAATGGCAGGCCTGGGATGCTGCGTTCCAGATCCCTTTCCTATTTTTAGGGGGCCTGGAACACTGAGCTCCTAAAAATAGTGGGCCCTGGAATGGTGTTTCGGGCTGTTCCAGCTTACTTTAACCCCTGCCTAGAAGGTATTCAGTGAAATTAGAAGAAAGAAACAAGAGTAAAAAGCGTACAATGAAAACAAGAAGGTCAATTCAAATGTGTGCTGCATGCATAGAGGCATCGTAGCATAAAGTGGGGGGGTGGGTGGATAATAAATCCTTTCTAGACATTTCCAGTGTGGTCACAACTGAAATGCATTGAGTTTTAGGCAGAGAGATGGTGATAAAAATGCTGAAAGAGTTAGAGACAGTGGGAAAAGTTTGAGTTCTTATATTCATAGTTGAGTTAGCATACAGTTGGTGAGAATATGAAATTTTGTAAATATCTGAAGAGTGTGATCTGAGTGCATTCAGAAAGTCATAAAGGCCAAGGAGGAAGAAAGTATGGTAAGTGCACAGAACTAGAAGTAAAAGATGGGATGGAAAATAGAGAATGAATATCATGATTAACTTTTGACAGTGAGGTCTATTGGAATGGGGAATAATCTTCCAAGACAAATAGTGGAAACCATGTTGTTTAGAAATTTATAAAATGGCACTGGAAAAGCACTATTAAATATCCAATAGGCAGCAGTCTGGCAATAGCAGGAAGATAGACTAGAGAAGAAAATGACTTTCTGTGCCATTTCTAACACTTTTAATTGTATGGAACTATAAATGTTGGCTAAAAAAGTAGAGAGGCTAGGAGCTAGAAAAGACCATCCTGCTCAAAGTGCCTGGCTTTGTAAAAAATTTGGACTCTCCTTTTCTTTTTTTAATCATGTCAATATCTAATGTATATTATCGATTTATGCATTTTCAATATGGTCTTGAACCTAGTACCAGGGTTGGCCTTCCTCTTCCAAAATAAAAATCTGATTAAAGTAATGAATGTTTTCAGCAGTTCTATGTTAATTGGGGAGGGAGGTGAGTTGAGGGGCTTGGTAAGGAAATTACAAATGCCTTTTTAATAACACTATAAAACAGATTTGATTAGGTAATTTAGGCTCCTATACTAGGTTCTGGTAGCAAAAAGACTTAACAAGATATAAGGTCAATAGAAATCTTTCATGGATTTAAAAAAAATTAGGGGGTATATGGTTATCCTCTGCAGTTTTTGTAGTTAACAATTGCAGTGTTCTCCTTCATGAGCAGCAGAAAGTGAAACTGATTTGAAATAGGCTGTAAACAAATGTTAATGTGACTGATTTATTGTTTTTCATTCCCCAAACGAGTGAAATACAGTAAGTTAGCAAAAAGCATAGATGGCAAAAAATTAGATTTTAACAAACTGTTTCAATGCTGATCATTGAACTTGCAGTTTGTAACACAGACGTCACCATTTGTTTTTAACAAATACGATTTTTAACTGGAGAGCGTCCCTTTAAACTGCTTAGCTATATTTTTAGCTCATTTTTTACCTCAGAGTCAGAGGCAAACTTAAATTGCTCCAGGAAACAACAGGCAGAAATGAAAAGATCATGTGACAGATGGGAAGGGCTTAAGAGTCAGTGGGGAACTAATCCCTTCCAGGGCCACTTCTGACAAATACCCAACTACTTAGCGGTAAGTGGGCAGAGGGCAACGAATGGGCAATTAAAAAAAAAGCTTGTTCCTACATGGGGCACATTAGTCTCCTGTTCTGTTTCTACATATCTTTACCAGTGTTTCGCGTATGTTTCTTTTCCAGCGTTTGCTTATCCCACTGATTTTATTTTTTTGTCCAACTGATATATTTTTAAGAAGCCCAGCTCAAAACAGTTTTAAACGCCTTCACGATTTAGAGCACAGGGAAAGAAAATCATCTGGACTGCATTAGGATTTTTCCTGGCAAATTAATAACGCTGACAATGTATCTTCATTAAAAATCTCTAATAACTGCAATGATAAGTAAGTTAAAATCATGCTTACAATGTAGAGACAGGATCCAAAGGGGCCTTTAAGGTTTGTAATAGTTCTTCCATCCCTAAGCGAATGGTGGTGCTAGTACTTTATTTTTAAGCCACTGTGCTTCCTCATTTCATGGTCATATCAGCCTCTTGGTTACTGCCAGTAAACAGATCTCATCACAGCTGAAAATACAGGCACACATGCACAGGAGCCAGCACAGCTGAAAATACAGGCACACATGCACAGGAGCCAGTCAATGGGCATGAAATTGTAATATTTCATCTGCTGGCTTTTCCTTAAAAATAAGAAGACTGGTTGCAAATTATACACTCCTGTGAAAGTAGGTAATCTTGTTTGTTTCTTGGTCATTTATGTCGTGATTTATATTTATTGTAACTTTAATCCACATGTTTGTGTATACATACAGGGGATAGATGTGCATTCTTCCATGTTAATTCATGCATCTGCTGTGTATTTTACAATCTGGTTTATGAGAGCCAATGTAAGGGATTCTGACTAAGCCCCCTGCAATGGAAACTGACATCTGGGACAGTAGTGAGCTGTGCTGTAGCGTGAAAAGGGTTTCCTTTTCATAGAGCAGTGATGACAACTTGTCCTTTGCACTCCAGGCAATATATATTGGTTGTAGATTCCCGTGTATAAAGTATCATAACTTAAGAATAGCTGTTGGTATCATCACACAGGTCTTAGTTCAGTTGATTATACATGGGCTTGAAAGAGAATATTTGTGGTAAAGGTGACCATATAACTTATTGCATGTATGGTAACTAGTATATGGATTCAGAGTGTACATACTGAATAGATCCGCGTGAGGTCAAGTGAATATTTGTCAGCTGCAAAAGTAAATTCAGTTGCTTTTAGGTTTAGAGAGGAGTCTTTCTGCTAACGTTTCTTGACTTAGAAAATTTCATGTGGCAGCTTAGCTCATCCAAGCTCACAAACTTTAGCTGACACTGTTGTGGCACTGACTCTTTGTCAGTGGGCCACCAAAATTCAAATAGCTTCAAATGTTGGAGCTAGCGGGTCTGCAGGGTAATGCTGGGGAGGAGGTTACTTAACAGATGATCTTACACAGGCAGTGGTGTGTTCTTATAGTTGTATACTGTGTGTAACTGCCAGGCAGAGTTTTGGAAATGCCAGAATAGATCACCTCTTTAAAAATGTCTTATCCTGCTTTTAAGCAGGAGAAGGGAGGCTTTTGATTTTAAGTCCAGGATCGATATTAAATGAAAGCACTTTTAACTGAGAATTTTCTCCCCTCAAAGTTGGGATGTCTCTATATTGCTCTGTTTTGTTTTCTAACAGCTGTCTGAGGGAGTAAATATTTTGGATATTTAAATACCTGGTTGCAAGTATTTACCCAAACCTTTGTTCATAGCCTCTTGACACTGTACCTCACCCTAGACTTTATGCTTGCACTTACATTGACACACATGATTTGTGTCCATACTTTGTCATTTAAAATGAAGTGGGAAGACTGCTGGAGGGGTCATGGTGAGCACCACTTTGTAGACTCCAGTAAGGGTGCTAGCTCACTATAGCATCCTAAGATGCTTCATATTTTGCCCAGGGGCCCTGTACCACTTAGGCTGCTTCAAACAGCTGCAGCAACCATGGCAGAGAGGACTGAATACATCCATGCATTGGCTTTGCTGCAGGTACTAGAACAAGGCAAATATGTTTAAGTCATCTGGGCAATAGTTCATTTTGCTTCATCAGAAACTATCTTGCCATTGCATTTTACCATCCAGTTTTCTTTTCTAATGTTCTGAGGTGAAGGCAACACTCATAAACAACAAGTTGGAAGCAGCAGGGCTCCTTTTTCATGTCAAACACAAGGAAACAGAAAAAAACATGGAAAAGACACAAGTGCTCTGGGTTACACTAGTGGGTGGCATTTGACGCGTTTAATATTTTATCCGTGCAAATATAAGCTGAACCAGAACTTCAAGAAAGGCAGTGGATAGATCTCCTAGTTCTATCTACCTGAAAATAAGCACTAAATGTAGTATTTCTAGTCACAGTTCACAACAGTTTCCTTTCTCCCTTGTTGATTTCTCATACTGAATGTAAATCATAATGTATTGGTATTTTTCTGGCTGGTTTTTCTTGCAGAGAATGACAGTGAATTTTCTGTAGTTTCTCAATGAGCCTAGAGAGTGAACTGTACAGAATCTGATTCTAGCTAGCTTCTACTACCGTGTGCTCCTCTTTTCCTAAGCATAGAATGAGGGATAATGTCCCAAATATGAAAACTTTAATTTTCGCTTCACAAACAACCACAGAGCTTCAGCATTTGTTGTGTGCCTTCTGTTTTTACTGTGACAGGGCAGGGAAGAAATACCTCTGCGAAGCCAAAAGCTTGGCCTATCTACATTTAAATCTTTAATGAACAGTTTGCATCCACTGCTGCTAGAAATTTCTGCCATTGCTCACCCAGCTGAAAAAGAGCTCAGAGGGCAGACATTCTAACAAATATTATCTTTTCACCTTGGATTTACACGTTGGACCCAAAGAGGAAGATAACATTCTTACTTATCATTAAGTCCACCCATCTGCTACATCTAGATATCCACATAGTCTATAAGTCAGTGGACAGCAGAGACGTGGTTCACACCTATCAATGCAGGGCTGGCACAGTTAAGGCCCCACAATGAGAGAAAGCAGTTGTTGTTTATGTTGTTCTACTTGCATAGTTACTGTAAATCCTTTACTGAAGGTATTGAAGGTGTATAACTTGGGAGAGGAAGGGGAATTATTATTTTGAAAGCACACAACCTGCAGCTGATATTCCCATCATACCATACTAATTATAAAGATAGAGAATGAAAAAAGCCAAAAGCAATGGAAAATGCTGTTAAAATTGAAACAAATTTGCAATTGTGATGCCTATTCCTGGGAGAAAATTCTGTCTGCTGTGTGCTAAGCGTCACTTAGCACAGCTAGCGATTTAGAAATTTTGGATTCAGAACAGGAGCTTCAGAGAGAGAGGTTATTTTTCCTCCTTTGAATTCCAGGAACAGAGTGAACCAGGAGATAAACAAACAGGCAAAATTCCAGTTTGTCAAGCTGAGGCACATACAGAAGACATGCTTCCTAACTGGAAAAATATGTGGCTAGGCATCATGACTTCTGGCTCTTAATTTTGTCTCTGCTACATCTGTGCTAGGGATCCTCAGGCTAGTTACTTAATGCCTCTGTACCTCAGTTTCCCTATATGTAAACTAAATTTAATACATACCTTTCAGAGAGTTCTCGTGAAAGGCAACTTGGAACTGCAGAATGTGACTAATGATAATTAACTAACATCACAGTGGGGAAGTGCATGACGAGTGGTAATTCTGAAACCTTAAAAACCGAAGTAAAGTGCAAATTTTATCTCATGATGTGTAATAATACCAAGGTAGTAATCTACTGGTACTGCACTTCCATCAGAAGTTCTGAATCAGATTACTTTTTCATTAATGAGAGAAACAAGTATCTTACTTCCTACACCATTTCAATTGACTGCCTTATTAGGCTTTATTTAAACCCACTCTAAGCAGATACACCAGAGCTCGTAGTTGTCAAGTAATCAGTGATAGTCATTAAATGAAATATAATATTGTATATATAGTCTTAGTGATTTAATGATAACATATATGTGATCTGGGAAATTGAAATTTTAGTTCATATGGTTCCTGGTGCAAAAATCAAAGTTCATTCTGTGTTAAAAAACAGCAATAAGAAATAAAAGAGACATACAGAGGTTAAAAAGAAGCCAGAGAAAATTTTCCTCCTCTAGTACACTGTGTGAATTTTTTACTCACAGAAAGGGCAAAAATTCAAAATCAGATGGAGCTGGTTCAGTCTATTATACATAGACAAGTGTCCCAGTCTAATCCCCTAGATTAGATAGATACAATGAACAAGAAGGTGGTAAAGGAAATATGGTTCTTACTTAATCAAAAAGATTTAAAAAACAAAAGAAAATAGAGAAAGAGAGCACTTAATTTAAAAATAAACAAACTGGATTCTTCTCTATGAGGTGATAGTCAATGGTATATTGAATCCATTTTGCTATCCAGAAGAAATACGACAATATCCAGATCAATTCTCTGATGGGGAATTCAAACCATCCATTAACAAATCTTCTATGGCAGGAGCATTTATGGGTGATATACCAATGGAAGAATTACAGCAACTGCATCCAGTGTGATTAAAAAGAAACATTTGTGGCTAGGCTTCAAAAGCAGATGGGATTTTGAAACACTTGTCTCTAGCTGAGATCAGTGACAGGTGGAGAGGAGATACATAGAGAAATTCTATAAGAAAGAAATTGCAATGAGGAAAGTTGTCTTCCTCTGTAATACCACAAATGGAGGAGTTCAAATTATTCATAGGAACAGCTTCTTTCTGCGCCATCTGACAACAGGAATTATCAGAATAGATTGTTTACATGGTAAAGATACTGGAGTAAGTGTTCATGAGATGGAATGTCCAGACAGAATTTGGAGAGTAGGGTATATCCTGGACTCAGCGCAGAACTCAGGAAAACCACTCTTCAGAAATGAGTCAGAAAGGAAGAGGACTGATGTGGTTTCTGGAGGGTGTGGGAGTTTTCAGACATACACCATTGAGCTTTTGAGGTGGTAAAGGATATGTAGTAGAGCTCATGTTATTTGTCCACTGCATAAGCAGTCTCCTGCATCATAAAAATGGGGGAGGGAGGACACATGTTTTAATAATTTATGAAGTTTTGATTTAACACCCTTTGGATTTTAATGAAACTATTGTCAAGGCTGGTGTCTACAACAGAGGAATAAATTAGTATTTTAGGGAACAGTACAATAGAGGTTAAAGATGGATAGACTTTTTAGATCTCTCCCATGAAAGCTCATGCAATAAATACATTTGTTAGTCTTTAAGTGCCACAGGACTCCTTGTTTGTTTTACTGAACTAGACTAACACGGCTGCCCCTTTGGAACTTGGCATCCTTATGCAGTTCTTTTAATCCTTCCTCATAGGTAAAACCCTCCAGCTATTTGTTGATGTTTGTTTCTCCTCTCTGAACTCCCTCCAACAGGTCAATGTTTTTCTGATAAAAAAGTGCCCCCAAATTTGTGTGCTTGCCCCACAGACCTTCAGAGAAGGCCTGTCACTATCCTGCTTTGTGGCTTGATGCCTTTTGTGGTTTCATTATTTGTTTTTCTTGTGAGATAATATATATATTAAAAAAACCCTTAAACTCTGCTCCTAAGTTTAGAAGACAAGCAAAGGATAATTGTGGAAAAAAGGTATAAAACATGCAGTGAAAGTTTTCTTATACCCAGCTGCTTATCCGTTCACAGCTTGGCTAATTTCTGATAGATGTAGCAGTAGAAATGAGTCAGCTGGGGCAGTGGTTTTCAAACTTTTTTTCTTGGGACCCAGTTGAAAAAAATCATTTATGCCCATGCCCTAACAATTACATCTTTGAACAATGCATTCCAGTCTTTTGTCAGTGGCAGCAAGGGATGCTGCAACCCAGTGCCTGAGGATCTGTGATGCAGTACTGGGTCCCAACCCCAAGTTTGAAAACCACTGATCTGGAGGAAGAGAGAGTAGTGGACTTATCGACCAGGTCATAGACAGTGATTCAAACGTGAAGGGATACATGGAACACAGCACTGAGAGAACTGGGGGGGAAATGGACTGGCTGGCATAACTGGTGAAGCAGAGGGGGCTGCAGGCAGGAAGAATGTGACAAGACAGAGCAGACAAGTAGACAGAGGCAGAATTGTGAAGGCTGCAGAAGATAAGGTGAGGTGTTTCAGTTATATCTCCAGTCTGAATGGTGTCTATAACTCCTTCCAGTTAAGGTCCTGTGCATACTCATGACTGAGTTTGTAACCAGTTAGTGATGAAATTAGTCTTAAAGATAGTTAATGTTTGTGCACAACATGATAAATGATGTCATCAAATAGTGTTTTACCCTGTCTAGAGGTTTAGGTTGGCACATGGCTATTCTCCTCAGTGCGTACATCTCAACTATTTATCTTACCAGGCCAGATGGGAGTGGTATCAATGAGGTTACAAACAAACAAACAAAGTTGTGTTTGTTCTCCTGAAACCTGTGTGTGTCTTTTGTGTGTGTGTGTGTGTGTGTGTGTGTGTGTGTGCGCGTGCGCACCATGCTGGTCCTTCTAATCTTCTAATCCTAACTGTTTAACCAGCTTCTCTGCTCCTCTGTCCTGCCAGCTCTGTGTGTGCTAGGTCATCCTGAAGTACATTGACTCCCATGCTGCTGGTGATGCTCTGTTTAGGCACTATTGGATGCTGCCTACTTTTTCCCAGCACTCAGTGTCATCAGCCCATTTAGAGTATGTGGTACGTGCAGGTTTGCAAGCAAGGTTAAAACATCTGTTATCCAAAGGGTGGTGTGCTGTCTTTGCACAACTTGAAAGCAATTTTCATGTAAGATGTGTTATAGGCATGCTGGGGGCAGAGGGAGATCAAAAGGTTGTTAGTGTGCCAGATCTCTTTTATGTAGACAAGGCCGCAGATATGAAGAATGCTACCTGATGAACGCAGCTCAACTGTGTATGTTGTAACCAGTTTGGATGAGAGTAATCTCAAATTTGTTCGAAAAACAAACATGTATTTTTAGTTTAGACAGAGCCTTAATATAACCTGGGACTAACGTGCTGTTTGTACCCTTTTACTAATCATTTAAAGAACTTGTTAAATGAGACCCTTGTTGACATGTATCACTGCCTTACACCATTGTACATCTCTTTGTAATATGCCGTGTTGCAGTTTACCATTATGCTTTGTTTAAGGTCTTTTAACTTTAGTTTTCATTGCACTTAGCAATGTTGCTATCCAAGATAATTTGAAACAATTTTTCAGTTAAGATCTGTGTGACACTATTTCAAATGTTTTGCTAAATTCCAAATATATAGCTTCTAATTCATTCACCCCTTCAGCTAATTTTGTAATTGCATTTTTGGAAAGAATCAAGGCTATCTGGCAAGATTTTTATTTTTATAATCCAATACTGTCTGATTCTCAAATCTGTCACCATCCAGATGTTTAGTGGATATATTTCTTAATATTAGTTCCATTATATTATTAACAGTAGAGATTAAATTTATAGGATGTTTTTCTCCTTTGTTCTGATACCTCTCCAGATGCTCATAACTTTTCAAAAAGAACTGGCAATGGTTCATTAAGTGTAAAAGGAGATTTCCCTAATGTTATGTTGCATATTATCTTATTCAGCTAATATGTGATGTCCAATTCTTCCATATATTCTTCAGTCTTTGTCTTTTCCCAGAGACACTTTCCAGAAAAATTTTCTTTATAATTGTTCACTCTCTCCCTCTCTTTCTGTGTGTGTATTTTTGAAAGCAAATTTTAAAGATGAATAGGTATCTCTATCATTTTAAAATAATTGTTAATTTCACTTTCTCATTTATTAAATGGTTCATTTTCTCACTAGTGTGTAGACAGCAATCAGATGATACATGGCTAGGTCATAAAAACACTTTGTCATAATAATTGGGTCAGTAAATCATGCGGAAAAAACATGTAGAATCATACTATGAGGACAGGGCTGAAGAGGAGGGCAACCAAAATGATTAAAGGGCTAGAGCACAAGCCCTGTGAGGAAAGACTGAAAGCATTAGGCTTATTTAGTCTGCAGAAGAGGAGATTGAGGGGGAGATTTGATAGCAACCTTCAACTACTTGAAGGGATGCTCTAAGGAAGATGGAGTCGACTGTTCTCGGTAGTAATGGAGGACAGAACGAGGAGCAATGGTCCCAAGTTGCGGTTAGGGAGGTTTTTTACTAGAAGAGTGGTGAAGTCTTGGAATGAGCTGCCGAGAGAGGTGGTGGAGTCTCCATCTTTGGAGGTGTTTAAGGCCCGGCTGGACAAAACCCTGACTGGGATGGTTTAGTGGGAGTGGTCCTGCCTCTGGCAGGGGGTTGGACAAGATGACCTATGAGGTCCCTTCCAACCCTATGATTCTATGATTCTATGAATGTCAGCTTAATGGACCTAAAGTTCTTCAGGTCATCCCATCTGCCCTTTTTAAGGACTGGCACAAGATGAGTTTACTTCAGTCCTCTGGAACTTCCCAATTATTCTAAGATTTGTTAAAAGATACATCATTGGTTCAGAGAGTTCCACCCTCAGCCAATTTTTTAAATGTTTTTGGGTGCAAATTAGCTTGTCAGTCTGATTAATTTTTTTAAAATAATTGTTATTTAGATAATTACTGATGGAATAGAAAATACATCCATGTCACTGGAAGATATGACTACCATTTCCTTCCAAATATGAAACAAAAATATTTATTAAATATTTCTTCCTTTTCTGCATCATTGAATCATAGAAGATGATGATGATCATGGAAGGAACCTCAGCTGGTCATTGAATCTATTCCACCCCCATGTTGAAGCAGAACCAAGCATACCTACATCATCTCTGAAACAGTTATCTGATCTTTTCTTAAAAATACTCTAATGACAGGGGCTCCATGACATCCCCGGGTAACCTGTTCCAGGACTTAACTATCATTATAGATAGAAAGATTTTCTTAATCTCCTTTATTGCAGATTAAGCCAATCACTTCTTGTCCTACCTTCAGTGGATATGGAGAACAATTGATTACTGTCTCTATAACTGCCCTTAACACAAGTGTTGTTAAGATTCTATATGTTCCTGATTTTTTTAAATAATTCCCTCATTGTTTTTGCTCCCTCTGATCATAGATTCATTTCAGGAGTACTTTATAATGATATACTTCCCTTATCAATTATCAGTATTTCCTAATTGCCAATTTGTATTTATTGCCATGAACTTTCACATTTTTCCATTTGTTACATATTGGTTTTTTAAAATTTTTAATTGCTACTTTCACTTTCCAGAAGGATAATATTTTAATTGCAGAAGCCTTCATATGTGACTGGAGCTGTACGTGGTTTCTGTGGATGTAATAAAGTATTTTTAAATAACTCTCAATTATCTTCCACATTGTTGCATTTAATTTTTTTACTCACTTTCACTCATGATTGTTTTCAGATTAAAGAAACTTGCACTTTTAAAGCACCCAGAACATATATGGCTGGCCTGGACTATATTTTGTTTGCACATATCAAATTAAATTAGGTTGTGATAACTTGCACCTGGGAAGCCACTGATTTTTTTTAATTTAATAATCAATTCATCTTTACCCATTCAAATAAGGTCTAATGTAGAATGTCTCATATTGGTTGTGTGCTGGCTTTTGTGCATGAGCATAATTATAGGAGCATTGGTTGATATGTCTAGCCCAGCTTTCAGCCTGAGGAACGGGAAAACAATATTGTGATCATTCCTCTTCCTTCCACCTTCCAGCGCTCTGTCCTGTGGTTGGAGGCTGCAGCTCCTCTGTGTAGATGGCTCAGCATCTTCTCTGCTTGGGCCCATCTCTTGCAGATCAAAATGTTGAGGGGAAAAGGACCAGCAATGTCTCTTCCAGGGAGGCAGAGATCAGGAGGCACTTGGAGAGAGGGTGTGGGTGTGTTGGAGAAAAGTGGGTGTAGAGTTGGAGCCCTGAGTGGCAGAGAGGGAAATGAGAGGAAGAATGGAGTTCTGGCTAAGGACAGAGCAAAGGTGACAGGATGGGTGTGAGTTTCTGAGACTCAGGGAGGCAAAGGTGCTGGGGGAGGTAAGGAGATGGTTGAAGACCAAGAAAGAGAATGGTGGAAGAGCAGAAAGAGAGCATTAGACTTGAGGTAGAGATAAACAAGTGGAAGAGGGATTTAGGGGAGTGAGATCTGGGACAAGAAGGAGGAATGTTTGAGGAGAGGGAAGGTTTTGTGGGGGAGGGAATCATACAATGAAGGCATCCAGTAGTGGAAGGATTTGGAGAAAATGTTCTCTGTAGTGAGAATAGTGCAGTGTAAGTGCTGCCAACTTTTAGGATTTTATTATAAATTTTGCAATATTTAGTGAATTTCTTGAGGCCCTAGCTCATGCAGCTGGGATTATGTAAGTATATCAGATTTCATTTAAAGCAATACGTTTGTAGCCCTCATGACTGAAGAAAGACACTGGAAAGCAAGACCCTTAAAACTCAAAAACAAGATGGAAAATAAAAGAACCCTCTATTTATTATTATATAAAATCCCATTAGTTTTTAAGCCTTGACTCCTGATTTTTGAATGGTTGGGACTGGCAATAGTAAAGAGTGAGAGTGTGGAAAAATGATGGGACTGTGAGAAGAGATGGGTGTGAATGAAGGAGTTGGGAGGAGAGTAGGAGGGATTTCTAGGTTTAGCATAGGGGAAGAGTGAAGAGAGAAAATAAAGCAATATCATATGTTAGCTGAGACAGGTGCATTCATTCCACAGTTCATTTAGCTGCTTGGTGAATATGATACATAAACTAGTATGGTATTAGAATAAGAGCCCATTCTGACAACATTGATTATAATTGTAAAGGTGGTATTTCTGAGTTTCATCAGTAAGCAAAGTCTTAAAGCTTGAGAATTGCTGATCCAAAGCATAATTAGTTGTCTACTTAAATAAAAAAAAGCAAAGTATTGTGGGTATTCTATGATAAAATAGAATCAAATGCAAAATGACACAACACAATAAAGGCTTTTTAGAGGTGGTGTGGATAGTGCTGCCTAAAATTATGATTGCCCAGTACTTTCCAATTTAAGACCCTGTTTTCAATTGCTTGAAACTTTGCCAAACTTTAATCACTTGAGCCAAACTTTCCATGACACTATGGAGTCTGCTGTAGATTTATATATGTATGTATGTATGTGGTAGAAATTTTAGTCAAAACAGATCAGTCAATTCCGAGAACTAAGTTACTTGAAAATAAGATGTTTTGGCCATGTTAATAGAGTGTAATTGTAAAAATCTAGCAGTTGCATGCTTTTAGCAGGGACTTGAAATTCAATAGAGGAATCACGGTGGAGGCAGAGCTCTGCTTTTTGCTGTTCCGGTGCAAATTCACTCAAATTCAGGCAAGTTGCAAGCCTCTGCAGATCTCAGTTTGCACAAAGTAGTTACTTGTTAGACTTTAGTAGCTAAATTCCTTAAATTCCTTTTCCATTGAGGATGCTGTAGCCTAAGGCTGCAAGATCCGAGCAGGACTTTCCCTGTAGTTGCTCTTTGTAGCAACCACTGGTCACTTGGCTCCAGGTGCTGAAAGCAACTGGGAGACTCTCTTTGTTCTCAATGCCTCTCCAGCTGGTGTGTGGAAGAGAGGGTGGAAACATCCTGATGTGACTGAAGAGTGGTAAGGAGTTGGGGTGGAGGAAATGGTGAAGGGCATGATTGGAAGCAGTGGAGTGGAGGTTGAGACGTGGAGGGAAGGAGTGCAAGACTGAGACAAGCCAAATGCAGCTGATGGTGGACCAGACTGCGACTTGGATGAGCAGGAAGAGAAAGGACAAGTTTGTGGCTTAGGCAATTGAATGCTTGCCTGAAGAATTGGATTCTACTGCTGCCTCCTAAGTAATGTTGGGTGAGTCACTGGAATCAAACGCGCCTCACAGGGATGTAGTAAAGGTATATTCATCAATGTTTCTGAAGATATCAGAGGAGGGTCCACCCATGGAAGGATGAAGATGACAATGAAATATTGAAGAGTTGTTCACTAAGTGAGCACTGCTCTTTGTTTGTTTGTTCTACCTGTCCTGTATGACTGACTGACTGACAGTTCTGTGGGGAAAAAAAAAATATTATCTTGCAGGTAATATATTTATAAGCAAGACAGCCACAGTAAGATTTCACAGGCCATTTTAATTGAGAGGCTTCCTAATACTTGAGTGTGTGACTGTAATGTTAATTTAATTTATTTTTTTGTATATAATAATAAGCCTTATTGGCTATGTTCACACGTAGATGCTTATATTGAAATAAGTTATTTCAAAATAAACTACTTTGAAATAAAATCCTTAATTTGATTTAACCTGCGGCCCCTCACTAACTGCCAGCACCCCTGGCAAGCTGGGGGAGCCAGCTCCCAAACCCCAGCCTGAACCCCCTTGCACCTCCCCTCCGTCCCTGGCCAGGGTGCTGATTGGCTCCCTGGCCAGGGTGCTGAGGGGAGGTGTGCCTTCCTCCTAGGGTGCCATGCACCCTGGTAGGAAGGTCAACTGTTATAGCAATATGTGGGGCATAGCGATATAACAGAGCCAGACGGAGTTATTTTGAAACCACAGTTTCAAAATAACCCTCATTTTGATACCAAACTAGGTTTTATTGTATCAAAATGATTTTCCTTATTTTGAAATAAGGGAGCTCCTTATTTCAAAATAAGGAAACACCATCTGGATGTGACTTTTTAAAAATTGAACCAACGGTTGTTGTTTTGATTTAAAAGCCTCATGTGGACATAGCGATTGTAATTATTAGCCTTAAACCAGCCTTTAAAACTGAATTGTAGCATCATGTTTAAGTTCAGTTTGGTGAAACTTGGGCTACATGTGTTGTGTTAGGCTATAGGAGAGCCATGTTTAAAAAGCTGCACAGTTTTAATACATATCATGACTGGCACACTGTATAGGAGGAGCCACGTTAGAAACTGTATGAGGATATGATATTATAACTGAATATAAACATAGTTCCTTGAATCTCTTTGCAGATGGAATCAAAGACTGAAAAACGTGTGAAGACATTCTAATATAATATGATATGTGAACTTCAGGAGGTTAGAATCATAAAAGCTGGAAATGGAAAAAGGGTATTAGATAGTTTGTCATCCGCCTTACCAAGCTGCGGTAACATTATTCCTTACAAGACACTTTCTAGAGTTTTGTTTAATTTTGTTTTATATGCTTTGAGTGGTGAGTCTTCCATTGTTTATCTTAGGATACCCTAACATAATCTATGGACTAGGATTGCTAGAGAGGTTTTTTTTTCTGTTCTTTTGTTTTGATTTTTTCTATTAATATGATATTTGATTGCTCATGGGTACTCTTAATTAATTTTTTCTATACTGTAGCTGGATGTTATCCCCTCTTCACCTATTTCTCATTCTAAGTATATTATTTTAATTCTCTGTATTCTAGCTTTTTGCATCCATTTGTAATGTGGAATTTATAAGTTGGATACTACAGTTAGACTACAGTGATATGTGGTTAAACTAGACAGAAACTTTGATCTTTCTCACCAGGCTTGAGTGAAAGGCAGAAGTTTTGTGGTACATGTGTAACTCTTCTGCCAGGGTGAGATGGCAGAACAAGGGCTGGGTTCTATATCTAGGGGTTTCCAAATAATGTTACACAACCAACTGGCTCGAGCCCCTGCCCAGCTTTCTGGGAAACCATGCACTATTCGCTGGGAACCCCAAAGGGGTAATGCTTCCTCACTCGCAGGCATGAGTCTGAGTGTAGTATATAGAACTTTTAATAGTAATAAAAACAGAATGTAAAAGGCCCAATAATAAAAATCAGCACTGATCTGAAGAATCAGTGCAGGACAGGTTCCCAACATGATCTCACACAGCATAACAGCACATGTGAACTCAATAGCAAAACCAGCACTGATCTGGAGAATCAGTACAGAACAGGTTCCCAACAAACCCAGGGCATGTAGGGAATGTCTTTCACGCCAGCTGTCCGCTAGCGCCACCCACTGGTCACTCATGCTCTCCCGCCCTCTGCTGGCTGCTCGTGTAATCCATTGGCTCTGCCCGCTGTCCGCCAGCTCCGCCCACTGGTCACTCACACTTCGCTCTCACCAGCCACTGGCTCCACCCACCAGCTGGTCACTCACTGCATCTGCTGCTCCTGTTCAGTGATTCAACTCAGAGAAGGGATATTCCTCTCTTAGTGATTTCAGCTCAGAGAGAGGGTTTGCCTCTCAGTGATTTCAGCTCTTAAACCTCAAGTAGCTGCAAACAGCTTCTTCCATTAAAATAACAAGGAAAGGCCTCATAAGAAGCCTAGCCAGATCTACCATTTGACAAGGGGGCCAGGGGGTGAGGCATTGCCTCAGACATAGCTCCAGACTGAGCTATGCAAGCCCCACCCCTGTCTTCACTTCACCAGGCTGGAAGTAGGAGGTGACTCCTCTTTTAATATTCGTTTTTCTAATGGTAGCTTTTATCCTTTAATCCGCCTAAACAGAGTTTGATCAAGCAAGAGAGTGGTATATTACCAAAGACAGTATTTCAAATTTCTCTGCAGTAGAATTACAGGCTATGTCTACACACACAGTTTTATTTTGAAATAAGTCCTTTCGAAATGACTTATTTCAAAATAAAACCTTTATTTCAAAAGGGCTCATTTCGAAATAAGGAAAACCCCGCAATTGAAATGGCCGTTATTTCAAAAGGGATATTCCGAAATAACACTAATTGGACTGTTGTTTTGAACAGTTGTTTCGAAACAACAGTTCTAAATGGTGCTGTTTCGAAAGAACAGGCCTAAATGGCGTTATTTCGAAATATCCCTTCCGAAATAACGGCCGTTTCGAAAACATCAAGGTTTTACTGTTTTGGAACGACGATTCTTATTTTGAAAGTATGGGATCTGTCCGTTCGAAATAAGAAAACATCGTGTAGACCTAATTTCTTTTATTTTGAAATAACGAGTGTTATTTCGAAATAAAAGTGCCGTGTAGACATAGCCACAGATATTGACAGATTTGTGATCAGATCAACCCAAATACCATTACCCATGTTGTCCTGTACCCATCGTATTATTTATGCTAATATGCTGTTTGTGCTCATGCAAATACAAAACCCTTGCAGATTAGTTGCCCCCCCCCACCCAGAAGCTGTTAGGCACAGCTTCCTTACACATGAAACCTCACCAAAGATTGATCAGTTGTCATGTGAAGATACCAGTTTCAGAGTATTTAGACACTGATGCTCTAATAACATAAATACAATTGACTTGGTTGTCACTGGTTTAGTCTGATGTCATTCAGTATCCTGCTGGGCTCGTTTTTCAGGTGGAGCTCTGTAAGAAATCAAGGAAGTCGACTCTCCTACTCGTATTTTTAGTTAACCTTTAATAAACCTTGAGGAGTTTTTTCTTATTCATCCCTGGGTTCTGAATTATTTTTATTCAGGAGACAACCAAAGCATATCAAGGAGTACAGAGCTTGTTCCTGTGCTCACAAAGGCAGTATACTCTGGGCACAAAATTCAAGGGGTGTTTCTTATCCCGTGTACTGAAGAAAGTAATTGCCTATTGGGAGCAGCTGTTTCCCTGCACTTGAAGAGCACCCAGCTCCACAAATGTAAATATCCGTCCATCTGTCCGTGTAATTCTGTCACTGTGTAATTGGTGATTCTGAAGACTCCTAAATACAATTTGAAACTTTCCACTCTCATATTTTTTTATTGGGAAGATGTTCATAAGTTAGGTCATTGGTGTCTGGTAACTGAAAAGAAATAGAATGTACTGAGAGCAAGGTTGAAATGTAAAAATAGGCCCCTTGCATTATATCTATGGAGTCCTTATATGACTAGATCCAACAACTGTGTTAGTCTAGTCAAAGCATTCATGAAGTGGGATTTTCTTCCATGAAAGCTCATGCAATAAATATATTTGTTAGTCTTTAAGTGCCACAGGATTCCTTCTTTGTTTCTTATATGAATAAACACATTTAAAACAATGAAGCAATTCCAAAGACCCATCAAAATATAAGAATAGGAGATGTTATAGAGAAATTTATTGAGAGATTTTTTTATGCTAAATTGTTTAGGGGAGGACAAAAGAGAAAACAGTATAAAACAGTCTCCCTATATTTCTTTTTTGTATCTGTTGCCCATGCTTTTGACTTGACTTAGGTTTTCTCATACTGTGTTTACTGAACCACAGCTTGTTAAGAGATTACATTTTGAAAACATTGAGGGAGGCTTTGGATTTCGTTCTGTTTTCTTTTTACCTTGCCACAGGCACACGTTCTTTATCATGGCCATGTTCTCTTTGACTATGGAAGATGTGCTTCAAATCCCTCTAGAGTTTGGCAGCACTGCTTAAGGTCGTACTTCCCAAACTGAGGTTCATGGACCACAAGTGATGCATAAACCCTTTCTTGGTGATCTTCAGAATAGAACCTCTTATAAAAAAAGCAATAACATTTTGGAGGTTTGATTACTGGTAGTGAAGTCTGTCCACAGGTGTGTGCTTATTAAGTAGTCCACAGAGCAAAGATCTTGGAGAACTAGGGATGTAAAGCAACATTGTTTCTCCCATACCTAAGCTCTCATCAGCCTGAATCTCTTGCATGACATTATCTAGCTGCCATTATTCTGCTAGCTAAACCTGATGTAGCTACTCAGTTTGAAGTTCTGATTTGCAGAAGTAATCTCACCTGATCCTGATCCTATGATCATACTTCACTGCATTTATCCCTTCTTCCTATACTGTAATTTTTCCCTTTTCAAGCATTTGATGAAGTGGGATCTCTCCCATGATAGCTCACATGATAAATCTATTAGTCTTTAAAATGCCACAAGACCCCTTGTTGTTTTACTGAAATAGATTAATCTAGCTACCCTTTTGGAATTGATATAGTCAGATTTTGATGGAAAGCTTAAACTGCATTATAATGTTTAGTCTCTAGGTGGTACTGCATGAAGACTACTACAGCACATCTTTATATCAAGTGCTGGGGACAATACTCATTCTCTATTTACAATAAAGTTGTTGTTAACATCCATTTTGCTTCTGGTTCTGTGTAAAATATAACACGTTTCAAACTAGCCACAGAAGATAGGAGAAATGTCACCATCCAAGAGGTGATTGTCCAGCTAAAAGAGCCAAATGCCCCAAATCAAGGTCAGATCATAGCAGCGGCTGAAAACCTGGGCCCCAGCCAAAAGGGGGGACCCAGGCTCCAGGCCCTAAAGGTCCTATCTGGCTCCTCCTTCTCCCTGCTCAGCGTTGGTGGAACTGGAGCGCTGAGAGTGCTCCTACCCTGTTGGCACTGGGAGGGGAGGTGTGGGATCCTGGAGCTACAGGCCAGCAGGGCTGTAACTGTGGCAGGGTGAATGGGGCAAATCCCTAGGCGGTGATTTTCAGAGGGCACCAGATGAACCTACCTGGCCCCAAAGAGGCATGTGATTTTCCTGAAGGCACATTTCTCTGGGAGCCAGGCTGCAGCTTGGAGAGGTTATCTCCTGCCCTGCCCCCACCATGCTAGGTCTGGTCAGGTGCAGTGCTGGGGGGGGGGCGCCTCTGGCCAGCCACATGGGCACCATTGGCATGGGACAGCTGGAGGCTGGAGATTTGGCTTGGCTGGTGGGGGAGGCACCTGCCTGGCCTTGGCTGCCTGGCTGGCTGGCAGGAGAAGTATCTGCCCAGCTGGAGAGGCACCTCCCCAGCTGCAGCAGCCTGGCTGGCTGGCTGGCTGGCAGGGATGCACCCCCTTCCGGCTCCTGGCTGTGTTTGCCTGGCAGTGGGACCAGATGTGGCTCCCCACTGCCAGGACAGATTAGGCTCTGTGCTCTGACTCTGTCCCTGGGCCAGCTGGTTCACACCCAGGCTGGAAGTAGAGTGGGATGGGTCGGTGCCTGTTCACACTGCCTGGAGAGCAGGGTTGGCTGGCTCGTGGTGTGCCCTCTGCACCTGCATGGGGGGGGCACACTGCATCAGGACCTGTGCCATGTACCAGCCAGTCCCACCCCTGCCCCCAGGGTCAAGCTGGCCAGAGCCGGCCTCAGGGTCTCCCTCGCCTGCCAGTGACAGGCCTCCATGCTGGGGGCTGGAGGTCCTGCAGCGGGCGAAGTCCGAGGTGTGTGTAGGGGTAATCTTTGGGGGGTGACCCTGGGGCCTCCAGGCTAGTTAATCTAGCCCCTCCCTATGTTGAGTATTTTGCCACTGTCTGCCACAGTAAATTTCCACTGAGAATCAAGAGCCATTTTTTTCTGAGATCAGTCAAGTTTGGAGCAGGTCTGGAGATTGGAACTGAATATTTCTAGAAAGACTTTTCATTTTAAAATAGTTTCAGATGCTGATGTGATAATCATATCAGAGGGGACTTATAACTACCTTCAACTCCTTCTGGAACTGAAACCAACAGGTATGGTCCTAAATTGATCTGAGCTATTTTGAATTGAAGTGGACCGTTTTCCACAGAAAAAATACACATAAGCTTTAATTTCAATGTATTGGCTTAGTTAGAGGAGGCTGATGGTCTTCTCAGTTGCATTGTGGTTGCCATGATGGACCTAGTGCAAAAGGTGGAAGAAGTTGATGAATATTTGGTGATATTGGACTTTTAAAAGGAGATCCAGTAGAAATAATCTTATGAGACAATAATGAACCATTTATTGTACATACGCTCCACAGAATCCTTATTTTATCACTTCATAAAGTACAACCTGAATTAAAGATCATGGAAAAGAATGGCATACTTGAGAAAATCTCTAAGTTAGTAATATTGTGCATACTGATGGTACCTGCTGTAAAGAAAACTGGGATAACATGAATCTGTGTAGATATGAATGGAAGCCAGCTACATCCTGCTCCTGTAGACTTACAGAAGAAGAAAAAAATGATAGGTATAGGCTGAAAAGGAGTGCATGGAAAATGTACAGGCATATGAGAATTTCTGCTAGGATTGCCAACCCTTCAGGATTGCCTTGGAAATTTCCACTATGTCACATGATGAACCTCCAGGAATATATGCAACCAAAATTTAACTTTAACTTCCATGTAGCTTGGGTTCCTTTAAAAAGATAACTTAGCATAAACTGCTTATAGCCCTTGTCAAAAGAAAAGTCCTGGATCAAGTACTGCTGAAATGCCAGTACCCTTTCATTAGGCCAATGCTATTTAACTTGGCTGCTGAATGAATTGTTCATAAAAATTTGATGATTGATGACTCACTATCATACAGTCCAGCAATGCCCTCAGACACTTTTGGACTGGAGGAACATGTAATGGCTTATGTGGATGCTGTGAGAGCTTACAGACTAATGGCTGGTGGGAGAATCTACCTGCAATAAAAAGCAACAATGGCAGGTAAGAAACCACAAGAAGTTTGTTGTTAAGTTCGGACAGAATAGCACAAATATCTAACAAATGTGACTGTGACAAGAGACTACTTTGCTGTACACAAATCAAACAAGACCCATGGACTAATAATTAAAGATGACCATATTGTCATCCCATTCTTTGAGAGAAGGAATTTGCACCCTCATCCATGAAGGACATGAAAGAGTAACTAAATGCCATGAACAGGCCAATCAGTTAGTCAGCAAGGACATGAAGAATTAAAATATCTGCATGAAAAAATTGCTGAAATGACAGACAAACAGAATGCAGAGTCTCTAAAAACATATCCAGACTGATCTAGCAACAGCTTTGCAGAAGATGTATGCAAATTCCCAGGCTGTTACTACCTAGTTATCGTGGATTGTTTTTCCAAATATATTGAAATACTGAGATAATTGCAGTGCTATTGAGAAAGTAAAGAGCACATTTGCCCAGCTACTGACACAGAGCAGTCTGCAACTCATTGTAGCTGAATTTGGAATTTAAGTTCTAAATCAAACATGATTTTGAACATATCACTAGCAACCTGTGTTATCCACAAGCAAATGGAGAGGCTGAGATGGCAGTACAGACAGCCAAGGAAATATTGAAACAAGAAAATCCATTTCTTGCTTTTCTCAGCTACAGATGAATACCATTAATAGCCTATAACCCTATCCAGCTTCTGATACGAAGGCAACTAAAGACTATAGTTCCAACCCTGTAAAAGAAGTTAGCTGCCATAGTGGCCAAATCTGAGAAAAGTAGCCAAATTGGATCCAAAGACAGAAAGAGCTTATGAACACTTTTAAAATCAACATCACCCAGCGAATTGCCTGATCTGGAACCTTGTAGATATTTTTATGATGAAAAGGAAGAAGAACTCCATCTGTTGTGAAGAAAAAAAAAAGCATCATCCGATCACACACTGTTGAGAGATTGAGGAGTTCAACAGGTATCATTGACAGCATTGCATTGGAGACACTGGACAACCAACTGAGCAAACTCTACAAATTGCAGATGCAGAGCAGGGAGAAGAACCATCAATTACAAACCTGCCAGAGAGAGCCTTTGCAGATAAGACAGTGTGGTCATCATATTGCTACCTATTCTGGCTGCATAGTTAAAAAAAACCAGTATGATTTAGGGTGAATAACAGACAGATATGCATTGAGATTTAGTTATTTTAAAATAGTTTTGTAGTTTTTAAAATGGGTAAATGCAGAAAAAGAAAAATTAAAAAGGAGATTATATGGTGGAAATCTTAAACTGCATTATAAGGTTTAGTCACTAGGTGGCAAGGAGTGACAACTACTGTAGAACATCTTTACTCAGTTCTGGAGACAAGTCTGAATTCTTTTTTTATTAAAAAAATTTGTTGTCACCAGTGTCAATTTTGCATCGGTCTCCTTGGCTATGTCTACATGGGGGGGAGGAGGCTGGAAGTTGACTTAACAAAGTTGACTTTAACTTGACCTCATTAAGTCAACTTCAGGTATATCTGCATGGACACAGTGCAGACATACCCTGGTCCTGATTGGGCTCCCAGAGCCAAATTTGGCTCTGGGGGCCACTGGCAAGTGACTGGGAGCTGGCTCCTGCCACCTGTGGCAAGGGGTTCATTGTGCCTGAGGAGTGGAGTTGTCAACCAGGGTCTTCATCCTCGATATTTTGTTGATCTTTTAGACAACATGGCTGTGTTCACACAGCCTCCTTGGAGGTTGTTTCGAAATAAGGTTTCAGCTGTTCACACGACGCATGGTTGTTTCGAAACAAGTTAAACCTAGTCTGTGGGCAAAACAACATTGTTTCGCAATGGTTGTTTCGAAACAACGCTGTGCGAATGTGTTGTTTCGAAACAACGGTGGTTTCAAAATGACTTGTTTCGAAACAACTGTTGTCTGAACATGTTGTTTCGAAATGATGGTGAGTCATTTCAAAATAACTGTTGTCCGAAATTGCTGTTTCGATTCCGGCTTTTCTCCTTATTTCGAAGTGACTTTTTTGCTAATTCGAAATAAGTCATTTCGAAATAAGGCGTTATTTCGATACAAGTTGTTTCGAAACAACTGTATCGAAATAACCCCCTGTGTGTGAACACAGCCCATGAGACTAGGCCTTTGGACACTTGAAGAGAAGGACCAAGACTCTGAGTTTGATTTATAGTCCATGGGAGGCCAGAGTACAGAGTGGAGGACATGTTTGATGCACTTGGGGTAGCCTGTGTTGCCAGATAGATATGCTGAGGTCTTCTGAAGTATGTGGAGTTTCCTAAGGACTGATGGCTTCACGGTGCTGCCAGATCTATGACTCCTTCTGCCCCTATGATTCCTCATTTCAGCTGCAAGAGAATGAGCCCAATACTGCCTGCACTCCATTTCAGTGAATTAATTGGTCAGTTTTTGGCAGGAGGGAGAATCTGAATGATAGCTTGGGGAATGTGTCATAGCTGCGTCATAGGCAGCCAGACCTACTATTGGAACAGAAGACAGACATCTGCTGGGTCAGGATTCATGGAAGTCAGAGGTAGAAG
Source organism: Podocnemis expansa (assembly GCA_007922195.1). NCBI lineage: Eukaryota > Metazoa > Chordata > Testudines > Podocnemididae > Podocnemis > Podocnemis expansa. The sequence goes on from ML682021.1 coordinate 28,377,203, forward strand.
ACAAACTGGAGATCAGAACCAGGAGGAGGTAATCAAAGTCAGGCTAGGTCAGGATATCAGAGAATTAGAATCAGGAGCTGGACTGGAGGCCAGGAACCACAAGTCAGACATGAGGAGTCAAACTGAGTCAGGATGCCAGGAAATCAATCTGAGAGAGAATGCTTAGGAAGCACAAGGTAAAGGTCCAGAGCAGGGTGGAGCCCAGATTTGTGGGCAGCTTCCTGTTCTTGCTGATCACTTGAGTGGGGCCAGTGGGCTGATCAGCTGCTTTGGCACTCTACCAATCAGACCTCAGGACTGGAGCTTTACACTGGGATTGGGTTTCATGGATCCCAGGTAAGCAATTTTCAGTGGGCTACCAGGTGGGCAGTTGGAGTGTGGCTGTTCTGTGAGCCTAGGCTTGAAACCCAGGGATCATATCAGAAGGAGGAAAAGAGAAAGTGGGGGAGAAGAGAAAAAAGATACCTCTCCTTTGTTCATTTGATTCTTCAGTCTCTCCCCCAAAGATCTCATCACCATTTCCCCCCAGATCCTCTCTTCCCTACTCATATATCCTTTCCTCTCCTCCAACTCCAGTTATTTTTAGATTACAAAGGAGTGGGTGGAGAGAGAGAGAGCACCTGCTACCATCACAGAGGGGGCGAGGAATCAACATGCCCTGCAATAGAGATCCTTACCCAAGGACTATGTCACCATATCTATCATACCCTTTCCTGCCCTGAGCCTAATGGGAGAGGAGCTGGCATGTACTGCCCATAGGTTTGGAGTGCCTGGTCATATCATGGGAGAAGAGGAATGGGAAGACTCTCAGCAAACATGTTAATGAGTTTTAGGCAAATAGATATAATGTTATGCTAACTGAGGTAAATTTAAAAGCCCTTTTTGCTAGATGTTAGCAGGAATGCTGTTTACTGATGTACACACTCTGAGCAATTCCATTTTAATGCTCAGATTAATTTTTGTTTTCAATAAATCTAATTCCTGTGTTCTTAGTTAACAGTAAGGTTTATCTGAGAATGAATAGCTTTGTGTATAAACTGCCTTCTAAACATGCCCTGGTGCTTTGAAAATAGTACATAAAATACTATTATTTTTGTCTGGGAAATGCCAGGTTCACTTCATTCGTGATGACAGTGGAAAGAACAGTAATAAATAAATCCACTTTTATGAGCTGCAGATCTCCTGTGACTTGGCAAAATAACTAAAAACTGAAGAGCTGTATTACTTGATGCTTTTTTTCCCCCAACCCCCTATTCCTTTCTTTCTCTAACAGACAAGTATCTAGAAAAGATCTAGAGAATGTTTGCAAATTAGCTTCTTAAAATATTGATCCTGGTAGGACTAAAGAAAAACAATCACTATTAAAAGCAAGGAGTCTTGTGGCACTGAAAGACTAAGAGATTAATTTATCACATGAGCTTTCGTGGGAGAATATCCCACTTCATCAGGCGCTTTAATGAGGGAGAACTTACAGAATGGGATGAAAATAAATGCAGGGAAGTGTAAGACATGGGATCAGGTCATACTGCAACAGCAAATCAGAGCATTTGTAAGGATTCAAACTCTAGGAAACAGCACACGGAGGGAGTTTGAAGTCAAATGACCTGTTATAATGTGAAAAGAATCCATAGTCACGATTCAGCCCTGCTTTCACACAATTTAATGTGCATATTAGTTCGATTTCCACTGTTTCTCTCTATGGCTATTAATGATTATTGTGTTTACTTTCAAAGGGTTCTGTCCCATAAACACACATTCTGGAGTTCATGATTTCCTATCCATTTACTTCTTTGGGTCTGTAAAAGCTTTATTTTGTTTTTCATTTTATAAGCAAATCATTTCCTGCAGTCTCATTTTCTTAGTATACATTGCAGAGAATTGTGTAACATTAGACTGGAATAGTGTGCATAGTGTAGTATGAAATGCCTAAACCCTGGGCCTGGTTTTGTGGCCACACTTCACTTAGTACCTCCAGTGATTCCAGTAGGATGTCTGTGTGGAATGGCTACAGGATTGGGCCTACTTAACTTAAATAATGAATTTGTGACAAAAAGGGTAAATAATCAAAATTGAAGGATAGCAGTGATCTTCCTTCAGATTGAAATGGAAAAAAAATCACAAAGGCGTGTGTTTAGGGTGGAGTGTCAGCTTAATTTTTGAAATGCCTGACTTGTTGAAAGGCTGCTTTATGCACGTTTGAATGGCTAACTTGGCTGCTTGGTGAACAGTGTAAGGAATGTACACATGGCAAGAAGCGAGAGCTCTGCAGAAGCTCTTTGTTCAGATCTTGCAAACTTTCATCTCCTACTCAATTGCTTTTGCCTTTGGAGGGCCTCTGTTTTCTTCCTTCTTATTGAGATTCTCCACTCCACATTTTTATAGACACACCCTTACTTCTGTTTGACTTCACCTAAATTCCCTCATTGTGGTTGCTCATCAGTCCTGGTCTCTCTATTGCCATCTTCGGAAACTGTTTCCTCTAAGCAGAGACAGCAGAGTGTATAGTGGTTAAGATGGGGCAGAAATCTCCTGTTGCTTGCTCTATATAGCATCCTATGTTGCCTTTTGCTTGCTCTGTACAGCATCCTTTTTTGACAGGAGGCCAACGCTGAAGGCCAGTTCCTTCAGGCATGTGATGCTGCTGCACATGGAGGAACTGGCAAAGACCATGAATATATGAGAAAATGCTAACCACATCATGAATGTGGCAAATATCTCAAACAGGAAGATCTCATAGAAATTTATAAAGAATCTCCTTTGTATAGAATTTTGAAGTTGATTATATCCCTGCCAAAGAATGCTATCATTCTCCACCAAAATTTTATAGATTAATTTAAAAATTCTGTGAATAGAAACATCCAAAGGGGGCAGCTGTGTTAGTGTAGTTCAGAAAAACAAACAAACAAGGAGTCCTGTGGCACTTAAAGACTAACAAATATATTTATTGCATGAGCTTTTGTGGGAGAAAATACCACTTCCTCAGATGCTTTGAGGATGGGGGAACTTGCAGAATGGGAGAAAATTAATGCAAGGGAGTGTGAGTCACAGGAAGATGTCACACTCTAACAGCAAATCAAAACAGTTGTAAAGATTCGAACACTGGGGAACAGCATACAGAGGGAGGTGAGGTCAAATTACCTGTTGTAAAGAGAAAAATCCAGGGTCCCTATTCTCTCATTATGGCAGGTGATTTGACCTTATAGTGTAGTGGCTAGCACCTCTGCTTAACATGCAGAAAGTTCTGGGTTCAATTCCCAGGGGGTTAGACTTGATGATCTCATGAGGTCCCTTCCAGCGATTTGATTTGATTTGATTATCTTCCTCTGTATGCTGTTCCCCAGTGTTTGAATCTTTACAACTCCTTTGATTCGCTGTTACAGTGTGACCTGTCCCCATGACTTACATTTCACTTTCCACCAAGTTCAGTGGACTCTGGATCTCTAGGCTGAGTCCAGATGTGATAACATGGAAGTGAACTGTATGACTTTCCCATTTGCAGCAGGTGGGACCTTTTGAATTGGAGTCCAGAAATTTGGAATTATTAAACAGTCAATGGTGGGGAAATGTGACCCTCATTGAGTGGTGTTTGATATAGTGGGTAGAGTCCATAGTCTATTGGTAATAACCAGACAATAATGTAATCTGTTGGCAATAAATTCTTTAATTTGAACAAATCTAGTTCAAATTGAGATTTTATGTAAAAATCAGTGCTAGTCACCAGTCGGATGCTTCAGTTTAACTATGCAGGTGTCTTTTCCATTATTGTGTTATTGTATGTAGGGTTTTCTTTTTCACTACATGAGGCCATAGTGCTGAACATATTACAGAGTAAATTTTGCTCATCCATTTTTAATTATTTCTGGGCATGAATTGCTGTCCTGTAGTTTCTCACTGAAGAAAGAAGGGACCTGGATAGTACCTAGCAAATAGATAGTTTGCTGTTGCAATTCTTACGCAAGTAAAATTTCCATTGTCACTGCACTGTATTTCCAGAATCCCTTGAAATAAGCTGAAGTCACAATGTTGCATTAAAAATTGCCTATTGTGTATTTTTTCCCCTTTGACTTGTGCATACAATTCAAACAGATTATCTTGGTAGCAATATTCATTTGGACTGAGACTTTCAGATTCGTAGTCTCTGAAATGCTTATCTAAGGCTGGGTGAAATTCTGATAGTCTGGCAGCTGGGAGGGTGGGCATTAGATAATGTCCCATCCCTAGAAATTTCTTGGTTTCCTGCCATTCCAGTATACTATATAAGGATTGTGCAACAGTTGTCTATTGAGAATACTGAGAGGCAGTGAGTTATTTCAAGTGTTTCTGAACAGTGTATCAGGTTGGTCCTCTGTGTGTGTGTGTGTGTGTGTGTGTGTGTGTAATGTTTCTGTTTCCAAAATGTTCTAAATGATACTGTGAAATTCAGTACCTTTCAGTTTGATCAGGTACGACCTCCTTTAAATTTTAGTAACTGCATTTTAAGAAAACTCTCTCTTGTTTAGTATGTTTTTCCCTTAGAAATTGTTTTATCTAGTGATTTTTTTAATTTTAAAGTGTAGAATAGTACCTTTGGGCAAATATACATTTTAAACAGATGGAGGCATTCCAAGGGGAAGAAGAGCAGATTGTCTCATTTTGCTGAAGCAGACTAGATTTTTCTGGAGGAAGGATTGAGGTGTCCCCCTCCCCCACAATTGTGCCTGAATTCTTTTTTCCAGCGATAGACACCAAAATACATTAAGTGACCACTTATGCTGAGGATCCGAGAGTTGTATTTCCCAGCAGCGTGGTTGTATGAGAATAACTTTTGCATTTATGTATATTGATTTTAGAGCCAGATGTATCACAATATTATTCTAGGAAATTTGAAGAGAAAGGTTTGGGATGGATTTAAACAAATTAGGTGGTCATCTGAGCACAGGCTTATCTTTATGTTCACAGAGGCCAATTCTGACACCGGGGTCTTGGAGTTTGTTCAAATGGCTACTGGTTTGACTACAGTTACATATCAGATAGGTGAAAGAAGATAGCTCTATTTGACTCATCTTTTTAATTTTAACAGTTTAGGTTATATATTGTTTATAATCACTTTTTCCCTTGGTTGTTGGAAAAGTAAACATCTGGGATCTAAACTGCAGAATAAAATCCCAGAAACCTCTTTTGAATCATCTTTCCTGAATCAAGACAGGATAAGCACTTCTGTATTATTCCATTATAATTGTCTATTAATACTTTACAGCCTTTTGATATTGTTATTGGCCAGACTGTTTTAACTAAATCTGAATTAATTTGCATTTATAATAGAGGATAAAAGAGTATTAATCTTTTTGCACATTTTTTTGGACAGAATTTTGCTCTCCTTAGGGAACTTAATTGCCTTATTTGGGAACTCAGTCATATTTGTATGATTTCTGTTTTGAGGTGTTGGTGGTAAAAAACATACTTATGTTTGTGGGCTGTATATGCATTGTAACTAGGGAGCTATGAGACTATTGCATTAAAAACAGACAGGGAATAGCCAGTCAGCTTTGCTGCTTTGCAGCTTGAAGACATTTTATTGATTTTTTAAATTTTTTTCATAGGAAAAATTCTCTTCATATAGATGTTTTGGGGATAAGTGTAAACCCTGTACTAGGCTTGAAAAACTTACCCAGTATCTACTTGCCTGAGGTCTAAGCTAGTTAGCCGGAGTATAGATAGCTCTAAAGGCCTTACACTTCTCCCCTGCAATTTGAAAAAATAAACACTTCTGTATTATATTTAATTGCAACATACTGTCAATCAAGTTGCTATTCAATACATTTTAAAATATGCGATTTATTATCAGGGCTTGTTGGATAGGAAACAGCCCCCCCCAGCCAGCCCTAACATATTGCCAAATATACTATTCAATGAATTTACTTAGTATTTTCTGCACAATATGTATATTAGGCTAACTCTAGAGCTGGTTCAGTATTGCAGAAAAAAAAACATTTGTGAAATTATTTGATGAATATGGCTATTTAACAATGCACTCAGTGTTGTAGATCAGTTTAGGATGAGACACAAGATTACTAATAAATATGGAAAGTTAAAAAGCAGAATGCGACAGAATCACTTCTAAGTACCTGAAATATAATGTCAGTTAGCTTTATAGTTCCACCTCTGCTACTGGGTGTCATTTTCTTCTTTAACTACCTTTTTCTTGATTCTTAAGATTTTCCCCTTGTATTAGGACCTCTTTGTTATCTGACTTTCTCATTTTCATCCTGATCCCTCTCCTTAAAGCTGCTTCCTCTGTCTTTTAAATTCTCTCTCTCTCTCTCTCTCATCCATGGCTTTCCGTTTATTACTTCAAGAATGTTTTTCTGTCCTTACCTTATAAACCTTTGTCTGTGTTCTTTTTTGACTATGCTTCCTTCAAAGGTTGATTCTCTTACTGCTATAATTCCATTTCTATGCCACCAACCTTGGGCTGGTATGTTCTGGCATTCCTCAACATGCTACTGTGGTGAGTTTTATGAACTGCACCATTTTAGATGGCACTGCTGAAAAATTAAAGATGGGAAATTAAAACCCGCAATATCACCATCAAAATATGTCTTTGATCATGAGATGTTGCTGAAATGATACAGAGCATGCTTTGGAAGGGGCAGTTAGAATCTACTGAGAGTGGTTCCACTTAAACCTTTCTGATTACTCTGGGAGAGTGGTGATGAATGATTACTTCTTCTCAGGTGTCATCAGCTGTTGGTCCAGTCCTGGCAAGGTGCAGTCCTGTCATGTTGTGTTCAATATATAGTGGAAGTCAGTGGAGGAGAAGGGTAGATGATTTTGAGTGGTAGTGTCATACACGAATGACACTCAGCTCTTCATCTGACCCGAACACTGCTGTCTCCAGTGTCTACATTCTAGTAACTGTCAGAGCTTGTGATGAAATTCAGTTAGTAGCCACTAAACCTAAAGTAGAAAGTGATGCTGATCATCATGGGGACTTTGAGTCCTTAGTAAAAAATATGATGATTCTTTCAGCTGAGGTGATCTGACTAGCTACCACTGAAAGGATTTATTTCAGGGTCTGTTGCATTATTCATTCAACATTTTTCATGTTTGCCTAGCAGAGACAATGCATCTCTCAGTTCATGTTAGGTATAGATCTAGACACAATAATCCAATTTTTGTAATTTCTTGATTGGACTATTGCCACAAACACTGCCAGAGACTATTTGAGAATGCCATTCAGAAGGATTGACTAGTCCAGAATGCAGCCACCCCTCTTTTGTGTGCTAAAAAGAAGAGATCATCTTTGAATTCTGCTCTCTGTTTGGTTCTCCAGGGATTGTCAGGTGAAATTAAAAGGCACTCGCTCCTATTGACAAAGTCCTAATTCATCTAGGCTCAGTCAGGCAGCTTGTAGGATGGCCTCACCGTCTCAAAGATACTGTATATCATGCTTTCCAGAAGGCTAAAACCCCATGTTCCATAGATAAAGTTGATGGGTGATGCTAACAGGACATTTTCAGTTCATTCTCTTTGGAAATATGTTTAAGCATGAACCTTGCAGACTTAAAAAGAGCTTCAGAATCCTTTTTTGCATAGGCCTTACTGATTAATAGCACATAGGGTGGGCTTTTAGCTGATCAATCAGATTCCTTTCAATATTCCTTCTGGAATCTGTGGGTCTCAGGGAAGCAAGCTTGATTTTTTTTCCTTTTCTTTGGAATGACAGGGCCCACTCCTATTCCTACTAAAGTCAATGGAGAACTCCCACTGACTTCAGTGATGCAGGGTTGGGTGCTGAATAATCAAATCCAAACTATTAAGGTGTATGTAGATAGCAGAGTGATAGGTATCTATTGCATGTCCAATAGAATAATAATAATACTACAATCCTATTAATCTTTTTATGAATCATTTAATGAAGAATAAAATATTTTTTGCAAGAAAAAAATTTGGCCAAAGCCTTTTGAAAAGATTGTCTTTGAGTTTGATAGGCAGTTACATTAATTAGACACATTCTTCCATTCCTATACTATGGTAAATTTTTCACATTTTTCCTTTCCAGCGTTGATGAGGAAAGGGTTAGTAAAAGTGGGGTTCACCTGACCGATATTGTAAAAGGCCAGTTTGTGATACCCTTATTCACATTTGTATTGTACCTTATTCCATGAGAATATTCACTGTAATTAGTGGAACTTCTCATGGACTAAAATATTACTTAACATAAAAGGTATCAGAATCTGGCACAAAATAATTTACAAAATGTTAGCTGAAAAAAACTGCTCTCTCTTTGTCAGAACAGATATATAAATTAATTCTTTGGTATGTATACCCAAGTTATTTTTTTTTAAATTTTGATCTGAGTGCATACAGTTCAAACAAATTTTCTTTTAGATTTCTTTAGCAAAGGGAAATTAGCCTAATTTATCACTCTCTCCCCTGTCATTAGTGATTTCCTCTTCTCTCCAACAATGTGGATCTCTGAGCTAAGTTTTCAGATTTTGTTCTCTGTATCTGCTGTGGTCCAAAAGCTGTCTGAATATTTCCATAGAAAGGGTTGGAGTTTCAATATTTTTCCTTGGCGCTGTAAGGTGAGGGTCATTCCAGTAAAGAACTTTCCAGTGAAACAATAAATTCTCTGTTGCCCTTGTCCTGCCATCATATCGTAGCAGACATCCCTTGTTGTTTGATCACCCGCTCCTACACATTCTTGCTGTATGCATCCCTCTGTATCCCTCCCCCTTCAGTTAAAAAAAAAAGACAGAAAAATAAAACAAAGGAGCACTTTGTAATTTATCAGGTTGAAGCTGCATCAATCTTAAAATCTCAAAAAGAACCTAAATTAACCGTGGAAAAGTAACCCACTGGGGAAGTTACCTAGGGAATTAGTAGTAATTCTTACCACAGTGTCAGTGTGTTATCTACCTGAATCTTTTAAAATAAAGTGTCTGGAAAAATGGCTTTTTTGAATGTTGCAATTAAGTCATGACCTTGAAATCAGACAGTCTTTAATCATAGTATCTAATTTGCATTTAACTGCTAGGATATCAGCACAGTTTGTTAGTCTGAGGTCCTTTGTACTTTATTTATAACTTGCAGATTTATGGCACATGTTTTAGTAATTTGCAGTTTTGCAGCCATAAGTTATACTTGTGAAAGAATGTGAAAACTGGACAGCTCTGCCTCAAATGTTGTATAGTGCTGCCAGTTACCTCGAGAAAATATGCATTTTTCTTATAACTTCCCTTTTAGGAACAAACAGCATGACTGAGACAGACAGAGACTGAAAATAGCTAGAGTAGTGGAAATTCTTCAGTTTTTAAGTGAACCAGATCATATTTTTTAAGGTCTTGGTAATTTCTTGAAAAGTTTTAGTGCACACACCACTTTCAATTATACAATCTAATTTATAGTAGAAAAGATGAGTGATCTTAGTATATAATGATCAAAGTCACAGGCTAAGGATATTGTGGCCATCGGAGGTCACTTTTTCAATCCAATGGACCATATGTTTCCCCTATAAACTAAAGACTCCAATCTAAAACTGTGCAGTATATTATACCATTTAACATGTATTTTGTCTTAGACCTGCTGCTGATTCAGTTTTCCTCTACTGAGGCTTTTCTATTTTAGTTCACAGGGTCATGTGACCCTCTAAGCCAATAACAGAACCCCAGAAGTAAAGCCAACAGCCTTCTTGGATAAATGTAAGTGAAAATAGCTTTGTTTTTTCAGTTTCTACCCCTCATGTTCACTGTTATATATTGTTTTTTTCTCAAAACATTGCTGCACACCTCATGGTGCCCATGGGAATGCTTAAAAATACTGTTTTAACTCTTTTTTTTCTAACGTCAATTTTATTTACTGTGTTCCTTTTTTCCCCGTGTCCTGCAAAAAGCAGCAGAAAACCAAGGGAATGCATTCCAAATGTAGCACTAAGTATGGAATATATTGCCAATGAAAATATCTAATGCAGGATTATTTAGTTTTAAATACTCCATAGCATGAAAATTACCCTGTGCTGAAACTGAAGACATAGTTACATGACTCTCTCAGCCAAAATTGATCAGCTATCAGTAAAATTTTAAATGAAATTATTAGATCTCCTGATTCTCTCTCAACCAGTTGCATTTTACTTAACAATGAAAGGGTATAATAAATTTTATTCAAGGAAGTAGTGAAAATGTAGAAAGAGAGAGACTGCAGCACCTTTTGGGGTAATGTGTTTATTATTTTTATGAGTCACAAGGACTACATGGTATCCTTTAATGGATGTAAATATTGTGTTTTGACCCTAACAGATGCTGAAATTTATTTACAGGGCAAGATATTTAAGTAATGAGTATAATGAGTTTTTTCCCTCTTTTTTTCCACAGTTATGGGTACAGTACAATCTTCTATTCAATGTGAGGATCTTTATCTGAGCATCACCTTTTCCACTAATAGGATTTTTTGACAAAATTTGAAGCTTAATAAGACTAGGTTATCTCTTAGTTAATTTTGGCCTTCTTCCTGCTTAGTGACTTTTTGCTGAGCTAATGCATGTTTATTTTCATGAGTAGCGAATACATGTATTGTACTTTGCCCTGACTACCTCATTATTTCAAAAACCTATAGACATGCTTTTTGTAATTTAGAGAAAATCTTTATAGGCTTATTTTTGTTTTGTAAGTCAGTACAGGGTCACATCAAGTACTAGTCTGGCATTTGCGGAGAATTTGAGAACAAATGTTGCAGCGAGGGCCTGATCCCACAGCCAAACTGGCATCTTTCTATTGACTTCAACGGCCTTCAGATCAGGCCCCATGTTGCAGAACTTTTGGGTGCAAAAGCCACCATTAGAGCTTATGTTATTTTATTTATGTATTATTTCTGTGTAGCTAAGATGTCTACTTAACCATGAGGCACACCTCACATACATACAATGAAACAATTTCACTGATGAAAAAAAAAAGCCCAAATATATGTTTTGGAGTCTTTCCATATCACATAGCAGAAGGCACGACTCTGCTTTTTAATTATGTTTAACTGGCTGTTTCAGGATCATAATTTTGTGGGTTTATTTATATTTTTGCTTGTGTGTAGACACAAAATTTCTCAGATTTTATTTGACCTTTCATGGGAAAAAATCCCATTTTTTCAGACACTTCAATCTTCAAATCATCTGACAAAGTGGGATTTTCTCCCACAAAAGCTCATGTGATAAATAAATCTTTTAGTCTTTAAGTGCCACAAGACTCCTTGCTTATTAGGCCTCTAGTTATTCAGCTAAGTGGAATCAGTGTACTGTCCCACCTGCCTTCCAGTTAAAAGTAATGTGGCAGTTCTTACATGAACCAGTGATAAAATGCATCATACAAATTAAAAATAAAACATAATTCATTAGAGTCTGTATGCTACCCCTCTGTTCTCGCTTTCTTGTTTTCTGCTACTTTCCGTTGTAATTTCTTTGGTGTTTATCCATTTGCCTCCTTCTTCATCTTCCATTTTGCTAAAAAGTAATGAACAAAAAATTCCAGCTGTGACCACACCATAAAACCAACAAGGAGTCCGGTGGCACTTAAAGACTAACAAATTTATTTATTGCATGAGCTTTCGTGGGAGAAAACACCACTTTTTAAGATGCTTTGAAGATGGAAGTGTCTGAAAAAATGGGATTTTTTCCCATGAAGGCTCGTGCAATAAATAAATGTGTTAGTCTTTGAGTGCCACAGGACTCCTTGTTTGTTTTACTGAACTAGACTAAGATGGCTGCCCCTTTGGAACCATAAAACCAGTCAGAGTGGAATCAGAGGGCACGTATATATGAATTCTAAAATATTTTCCTTTCCCCCATGTTGCTTACTACTCTGTTCTTGGCTTCACCTCATTTAAACTTGACAAGCGTCACTCATCTGGAATAACCATCACACGTGTTATGGTCTCATTCCAGCAAATGGAGAAGTCAGTCAGTCAATCAGCAAGTTGTCCCCTTCAACTCCACCTTCATCTTTGCTAGGGATTACTTCTTGTCTTCAGTTCAGGCAGCCAAACATCTATCTTACACTTCCCTTCTCAACACTACTTCTACTGACTCCTTCAGCTCCACTGCGCTGCTCAGTAGCAGTCAGTGCAGCAAATACAGGCATGTACCAGTTTTCCCTACAGGTGATTGCTGTTAGTTGTGGGACTGTGCTTGTGTGATTGGGTGGGAGCTGTTTGCACCATTGTTCCCTGATCCCCTTTAATCACCAGCCTCTAGCAGCCTCTAGCAGCCTTGTGATTGGCCTGCCCCCTGTGTGACTAGCAAGGGGCAAGGGCTGACCTAGGCAGAGAAGGCCTTTAAAAGCCACTGCTAGAGCGACCAGAGGGAGCTTGCGAACAGGGGACAGCAAACGGGAGTTTGCGAGGGAGTTGGAGGAGGAGTTTGGTGAGTCCAAGATGGTGAAGAGGAGCCGCACTGCTGGTGCCAGTGCCCCTGCTGTTTCCTTTGCCATTGTTTGTAGCCAGACAGAGTGTCTGACAATGGATATCTCCACCCAGATCCTGGTGTGGATTTGCAAGGACTGTTGCCTTCATTTTCCTGCCACTGATGATCAGGCTAGGGAGATGAGCCTATGTGATAGGTGCCTTCTGGTGGCATCTCTCCAGAAACAGGTAGGAGAGTTACAGGAGGAGGTGTCACGACTCAGGGGTATCCATGCCCTGGAAAAGTTCCTTGACAGTGTCCACGATGAGACCTGCAAGGAGGAGGTCCCTATCCCGGTGCGAAGGGCTACTGCCACAGCTCTGGAAACGGATGGGATGCCTATGGCAGAGGGAGGAAAGTGGCAGCTGGTCACCTCTGGCAGCAGACAGTGCTCCACGCCTGCTCACATCCCACCATCCATTGTGGTGAGGAACCGTTATGCGGTGCTGGACACGATGAAGGAGGTAGAGGAGAGACCATCCACCCCAGAGGCTGGGGAAATCACAACCACCTCACCTAAGAGGAAACGTAGGGTTGTGGTGATTGGGGACTCCCTCCTGAGAGGAACGGAGGCACCCATCTGTCGCCCTGACAAGGCCTCTAGGGAGGTATGCTGCCTGCCAGGTGCCCGTATCCGAGATGTTATGGAGGGGCTGTCAAAAATCATCCGCCCCTCAGACTACTACCCCATGCTTTTTATCCATGTGGGTACCAATGATACTGCGAGAGGTGATCCTCAGCAGATCAAAGCTGACTTCAGGGCTCTGGGAGCGAGGGTGAAGGAGTTTGGAGCACAGGTGGTGTTCTCATCAATCCTTCCAGTCAAGGCTAGAGGCCTGAGGAGAGACAGATGCATCCTAGGGGTGAATGCCTGGCTGAGAAGATGGTGTGGTCAGGAGGGCTTCGGCTTCCTTGACCATGGAGTTCTGTTTCAGGACAGAGGATTGATAGGCAGAGATGGCCTTCACCTGTCCAGGAAGGGGAAGAGTGTGTTTGGGCACAGACTGGCTGACCTAGTGAGGAGGGCTTTAAACTAGGTTCAAAGGAGGGAGACCAAAACCCATAGGTAAGTGGCAAAGTGGGAGATCTGGGGGAAGGGATGGAACTTGGGGGGTGTTGGGACTGTAGTACCAGGGATAAAAGAGAAGGTAGTTGGAACATGGGGGGGGGAATCAAATAATTGTCTTAAATGTTCCACTGAAGCGCCAACACATGAGGAGAGTGGGGGAGGAGGACTCCAAGAAAAAATGCAAGGAGGTATATGTAATAGAATTGAAAACCAAACTGACAAAGTGAGGCAAGTGACCGGGTATCTTAGGTGCCTATACACTAATGCGAGGAGCCTGGGAAATAAACAGGAAGAATTGGAAGTACTAGTGCAGGCAAGGAACTATGATATCATAGGAATAACGGAGACGTGGTGGGATAGTCTGCATGACTGGAGCTCTGCCATGGATGGGTATAAACTGTTCAGGAAAGACAGGCAGGGAAGAAGAGGGGGAGGAGTAGCACTATATGTAAAAGAGCTCTATGACTGCTCAGAGCTCCATTATGGAAGTGGAAGCGTGCCCGTAGAAAGTCTGTGAGTTACACTGAGAGGGGAATGCAACAAGGGGGGTGTTGTGGTGGGTGTCTGCTATAGACCACCAGACCAGAAGCAGGAGGTGGATGAGGTGTTCTATGGACAACTAGCGGAAGCTTCTAGATCACAGGCCCTGGTGCTCATGGGGGACTTCAATTACCCTGACACCTGCTGGGAGGCCAATACAGAGGTGCATGGGCAATCCAGGAAGTTTTTAGAGTGTGTTGAGGACAACTTTCTAGTACAAATGCTGGAGGAACCAACTAGGGGGCCTTGCACCTCTTGACCTGCTGCTCACAAACAGGGAAGAATTGATCAGGGAGGTAGAGGTAAATGGCAAGCTAGGCAGTAGTGACCATGACATGGTTGAGTTCAGGATGCTCATTAAAGGAAGGAAGGAAAGAAGCAAAACAAAAACCCTGGACTTCAGAAAAGCAGATTTTGGCTCCCTCAGGGAACTGATGGGCAGGATCCCTTGGGAAGCTAATCTGAAGGGCAAAGGAGTCCAAGAAAGTTGGTTATATTTTAAAGAAACCCTGCTAAGGGCACAGGAAGTTGCCATTCCAATTAGGAGAAAGAACAAACATGTGAGGCAGCCAGAATGGCTTAGCCGAGAACTCTGCTCTGAGCTTAAACATAAAAAGGAAGCTTACAGGAAGTGGAAGCTTGGTCGGATGACCAAGGAGGCATATAAAGATATTGCTAAGGACTGCAGGGATAAAATCAGAAAGGCCAAAGGACAAATGGAGCTGCAGCTAGTGAGGGATGTAAAGGATAACAAGAAGGGGTTCTACAAGTATGTTAATAATAAGAAGAGGATCAGGGATGGTGTAGGTCCCTTGCTGAATGGGGCAGGCATCCTTGTGACAGAGGATGAGGAAAAAGCTGAAGTGCTCACTGCATTTTTTGCTTCAGTTTTCACAGGCAGGGTCAGCTCCCAGCCCACTACCATGGGTATGGCAGATTGGAGAGAAGAAGAGAAGCCCTTGGTGACGAAAGGTCAGGTTAGGGACTGCTTAAAGAAGCTGGATGTGCACAAGTCCATGGGGCCGGACGAACTGCATCCAAGGGTGCTGAGGGAATTGGCCGATGAGATAGCAGCACCGCTGGCCGTTATCTTTCAAAACTCATGGAGAACAGGGGAGGTGCCAGAGGATTGGAAAAAAAGCTAATGTAGTGCCTATTTTCAAGAAAGGGAAAAAGGAGGATCCGGGGAATTATAGACCGGTCAGCCTCACCTCAATCCCTGGCAAAATTATGGAGCAGATTCTTAAAGAATCCATCCTCAAACACTTAGAAGAAAATAAAGTGATCAGGAACAGTCAGCATGGATTTACCAAGGGTAAATCATGTCTGACCAATCTCATTTCCTTCTATGATCAGATGACTGGTTTTCTGGATGCAGGAAGATCCATTGATGTGATATACCTTGATTTTAGCAAGGCTTTTGATACAGTTTCCCACAGCATTCTCACTGGCAAATTAAGGAAGTATGGGTTGGATAGGTGGACTATAAGGTAGATAGAAAACTGGCTAGATCAACAGTTTCAGCGTGTAGGAATCAATGGTTCCATGTCTAGCTGGCAACCAGTCACGAGTGGTGTGCCCCAGGGGTCGGTCCTGGGGCCGGTTCTGTTCAACATTTTCATCAGTGATCTGGATGATGGAATAGACTGCACTCTCAGTAAGTTTGCGGATGACACCAAGCTGGGGGGACCAGTAGACACGTTGGAGGGCAAGGACAGGATTCAGGGAGACGTAGATAAATTGGAACAGTGCGCCAATAAAAATCTTATGAAGTTCAATAAGGACAAGTGTAAAATCCTGCATGTGGGACGGAAAAACTCCATGCACTGCTACAGGCTGGGAAACATTCAGTTAAGTAGCAGCAGTGTAGAAAAGGACCTGGGGGTCATGGTGGATGGGAAGCTAGATATGAGTCAGCAGTGTGTTCTTGCTGCCAAAAAGGCCAATGGCATACTGGGCTGCATCAAAAGAAGTATTACCAGCAGATCAAGGGATGTGATCATTCCCCTCTATTCTGCACTGGTGAGGCCACATCTAGAATACTGTGTTCAGTTTTGGGCTCCCCACTACAAAAAGGACAGGGACATGCTAGAGAGAGTTCAGAGGAGGGCAACCAAAATGATTAAAGGGCTGGAGCACAAGCCCTATGAGGATAGACTGAAAGCATTAGGCTTATTTAGTCTGCAGAAGAGAAGATTGAGGGGGGATTTGATAGCAACCTTCAACTACTTGAAGGGATGCTCTAAGGAAGATGGAGCTTGACTGTTCTCGGTGGTAACAGAGGACAGAACAAGAAGCAATGGTCTCAAGTTGCGGTTAGGGAGGTCGAGGCTGGATATTAGAAAAAACTTTCTTACTAGGCGAGTGGTGAAGCATTGGAATGAGCTGCCAAGGGAGGTGGTGGAGTCTCCATCTTTGGAGGTGTTTAAGGCCCGGCTGGACGAAACCATGACTGGGATGGTTTAGTGGGAGTGGTCCTGCCTCTGGCAGGGGGTTGGACTAGATGACCTATGAGGTCCCTTCCAACCCTAGGATTCTATGATTCTATGAAATAGGCACCCAGACCTGCTGCTTCCTGGTTCTGAGCAGTGGCACAATCCAACCTCAGGAGGCAGCCAAAGGAGAGAGGGACAGGTCTAGGGCGAATATGAAGAAATTCAGGGAAGAAAGGATTGTGGTTGAAGTTGGACCTTTTAAGGCACAAGTGGGAGAGGAAAAAGTGGGGTGAGATGATCAACACGCACTTTGTGCATATTGTCATGTTACCATATTTTACTATAACTGCTTACTGCAGCAAGGAGCATGGTATAGGCTGAACAAGGATTGCAGAAGCCAGAAAGGAAAACACTGAAATCTGGAAAAGGAAGCACTTTTCACAGTTCCCATTATTGGTTAGAGGAACACACTATAGCAAAATAAAGAAATGCATTATTGCACAACCCTGCTGTATGCTGGACAACGCAGGATGGGAGAGACAAATGAGGGACAATTTGACAGATCTAAATAAACAGCAAATATAGTGACAAATAAAATCAAAATAAAAAAATCTTCATTTAAAAAATGTAAACACCAAAGCATTAAATACCTGAAAGCTTATTTAACTTGTTTCACAAGAGCATTAACAGGCAGTAGTATGTGAACATCAATTTTAATTAGAGAAAGGATACAGAATAGTTTTAGTTCAAAATCGCTTTGAAAAAGCTGATTAAATTCCCAATTTTTTCCCTGCCTTAATCATGTAGGCCTTGATTCAGCACAGCGCTTAAACACAAGCTTAAATGCCATTGATTTCAATGGGATATAAACGCTTGTTTAAAGTGAAGCGTGTATTTAAATTAATTTCTAAATGAGGGACCTAAGTCGTAGTTTATTAGTAACAGAGAGAAAAATTTAAATATAAATTAAACTTGCCCATATCTCTTCTGACTGGATTCTTTCAGCCATGGCTTCTTGTGTGGTGACAGTGCTCTTAGCAAAATGTGATTGGAGTTCATACAGTGCTCCTTTCTAGATGGAAGTTCATACTAAACTTCTAATAGTGGTACATCCAATCCCCTTTGGTCCGTTTTGAAAGTTATGAATTATAATAATTCTCATTATTTGGTATAAAATTAACAGATACTAAGGCACCAATGTCTGTAGCAGTTATTTTGTTAGCGCTCAACTAGCTGGTTTGAAAAGGAAAAGAAAGCTTGGTATGTTTTTGACAGCGTTATAAATCATACTATGTGGTATTAAACATTTCCTAATTTACAGGATACATGTACATTTCATTTGCTTATGAAGTGGTGCTGTAGGATCTGTACGTTCTATCATGGGCAATGTGGTCCTCTGAACTCTTAGTCTCCAAAAATTACTATTTTTCCCCCCATCATATAATAAGCTTATTTTTTTGGGGGTCTAGTTAACTTCATTATTAAGTTCTTGAAGTATGTTTGTCCTGCATTTGAGAGATCTGATTGAAGCATATGTAGGCCTACTTGGGCTAGCATGGGCAGCAAAGATTAATTCATTACGGCCGTGTTTCCCAACTAGTGTGCCATGGCACACAGGTGTGCCCTCAGGCCTAAGCAGGTGTGCCATGGAAATTTTTGAAAAACTATTTGAAGAGTTCTGGATTGGCTCATAAATATTCATGAGTTCAGTCAGAGACTATATGGTGGTGTGCCTCAAAATAATTAGTGGTATCAAGGTGTGCTGTGGCAGAGACTAGACTGGGAACCACTGCATTATGGGACCCTAGGCAAACATTCACATTTGGGTTCTAATATGACCTCTTGTACCATGTAGTAAGTAACGCCACTTGCTCAGATTTGCTAAGCCATACTTTTCTCATTACGGATGGGTAGCTGGGCCAAATTTGAGTGAGTGATGTTGTGACCTGGTGCACAAAGTCACAGTGCCAGTCAGATTTGGCCTACTCATGAAGCAGGGATGACCAAGCTAAATTAGCCCCTCTATGAACTTCCACCATCCCCAAATTTGGACCTTAGACATGTGCCTGGTTTGTCTATGTGTTAATCTGGCCCTGAGCATGAGCAGTGACTGCTTAAATACGTAACCAGGATCCTAGATAATCACAGCAAGTCTGTTCAGTCACCTGTGTTGCAATGGCTTCACTGCTGTTGTTACTGGAAGTAGTTTGGCTCAAGCTAGATCAAATGAGCTCAAGTCTAGCTACATGTGCTGTAGTCACATCTCACTACTGCAATGCAGTGTGTGCTTAAGTTTGAAATTTCGGTTGCTTGTGTTTTGTGGTGTCCTCTCTGGGGTGAGTGGGTTTCATTTTATTATTTGGTAGACTGTATCAGTAAACAAAGAGGACAAAATTTTCATTACAGGGTCTGTATTTTTAAAAATTCTGGATTTTTCAAAAGAAAATGCTCATAATTGAAAAATATTGTTTTAAGTAATATGAAAGTCCAACTAAAGTTTATGGAAAATGGAAAAGTCCTAAAGAATGGACTTATGGAAAACTCCTGAAAAAATTATAGCTTTGCCTTAAAGAATTTTTGAACCATTTTCTACAGAACTGAATAGAGATTTTTATCCTATAAAATCGTTAAAAAATGTACGCAGATAAGAGAATTCTCAATACAATTCTAAAGCCTTTTGAAGTAATTTCTACGGCACCCCATTACATTTCTGTAGAGTCTATTTAGTTTTAATATTTGAAAGCCTGTGCAATTGTCCCAGTGTGGTTTATAAAGTCATGTGAAGTGACAGTGACTGCTGGAAGAAAATGTCAAGCTACAAACATAGAAAGAATACAAATGTAAAACATGCACACTGTCAAATTGCAGTCTGCATACATGTGATTACCTTGGTTCATATTACCAAAAGAAAACATGGATCTGATAGACTCCAAAGCTAGCAAAGGTAATTGTAATCACTAGTCCAGCATTTTTTTTCAACATTTTTCATTTGCAGATCCTCAAGATTTTTTTCAGTGGAAGTGCAGCAGACCTCTTTGGAAATTAAACCTGTGGTCTGAGGACCCCTACTACAGAAGTCTTAGACTGAAAGATGATTGATCAGAATTCAGCTATCAATGTTGCATATATTTGGCATTGCATTTGACACAGCATGAGGAAGGGTGCTAAAGTCTGGGCTTCTCTGGTAATGATGAGTTCCAAAAGGGTAGCCGTGTTTGCCTAGTTCAGCAAAACAGCAAGGAGTCTGGTGGCACTTTCAAAGCTGTACAAGACACCTTGTTTGTTCTTGTAATGACAATGCTTCTAGGTTTTGACCTGTAGATGGCGATATACTTCTGATTGATCCAAAAAACAGAATGCCTTTTCTAGGATCTGAAACTTTATTTTCCTAGTCATCTTTTCCAGACCCCTTTGAGATAGGCTATGGATCCCCAGGGGCCCACAGACACACGTTGAAAACAACTGATTTAATCTGATCTCCTCCCAGTTGTTCGGGCATAATGGCTCTACTTCCCCAATCTCCTGCTGCCCTGCAGCATCTCCTCTGCCTAGATGCCAGCAGCACTGTTTCCCCAACATTGCCCTCCCTTGTCTTTGCTGCTCTGGGATCATAGAATCATAGAATGATAGGGTTGGAAGGGACCTCATAGGTCATCTAGTCCAACCCCCTGCCAGATCCTCTCTTTGCTCTGAGGCCAAATATTAAGGCAAGGTTCATTGGCAGGGCAGGTCTGTTACTTAGTCCTGCAGTTCTTGCACGGAGCTTTGCCTGAGTCCCTGCCTTGAAAAATCACAGGATCAGAGGAACTTCTCATGTCATCAAGATGCCTCCTGCAGGTACCAAAATCCGATGGCTTATGATCAGCTTTTGAGAGTTGGCAACATTGCCATGGTCTTCCTCTGGTTACTTGGAGGTTCTCTGCAACTGAGGGAGCTGCCAGCTTATCCCCTCTGTCTCTCAACCCATCATTATCCTTAACACCTGTCTCAGCTGCCTCCTCCTGCCACATTCATTTACAATGCTATCATCTACCTACCATCAACTCCCCTCATTCTTCCCATCCATCTTTCTCAGTGTCCCTTCTGTACCTCATAGTCACTGTGTCCAGTCTAGCCTGTATAACATAGAGTAGCAGCCATTTTGCTTGTGGGTCTGTGTTGGATCTCATTGAAAACAGGGTGACATGGTAGCCAACTTTATTAAGGACAGCTTCACTTCCACATGCAGGTGAACTGTGGGGAAATGGCAGTCATCTTGCTGGCTTGAAGCCACTGACAGTTATAAGAGATGATAGCCATTTTGAACAAGGGAAGATTTGTGAGTTGAAAAAACCATGCTGGTAACTGTTTCCATCCCTTGACACTGACTGTATAGACATTCTAGACATGCTTCAGAGTGACTATTTTGGAATCTTTTCAGGGTTGCCATCTTTTAGGCTATGTCCACATTTAGAAGTTTAGTTCGAATTAACTAAAATTTAAACTAATTAATTCAAACTAATAATGATTAGTTTGAGTTAAGTTAATTTGAACTAACATGGCCCCACTAGAAACCGAATTCAAAATAGCATGTCCATGGACAGGACTTGCTAGTTCGAATTAGGAGAGAGGCACATGGGAGGCATGGCAAGATGGCCCCCAGGCATGGCTATGGCCCCACCTAATATATAGAAGGAGGAAGACGCCCTGGGAAGAAGAAGGTTAAAAAGCGTTAATTCAAATTAATAGCTAGAATTAACATGGCTACACTGGGTTAATTCGAACTCAAAATTCAAATTAACCCTTCCTTCAAAGTTAAGCGAAGTTCTATAACTTTGAAGTAAGCTTTCATTAGTTCGAACTAAGGAATTCCTTAGTTCGAATTAATGAAAGCCAGTGTAGCCATGCATTAATTTAATTTGAATTAATCCTCATTAATTTGAATTAAACTGTAAGCGTAGACACGACCTTAGGTACTGAAAAATTAGCTGGCTTGGAGGCAGGGCCTGGTCCTAGTACTGTCAGCCTGTGGGTGGAGCCAGATCTCTGGAGAGGTGGGGCCTGCTGTGGTCAGGGCCTGGTCCTAGGACTGGGGAGGAAGAACTGTACAGAGATGTAAAGTTCATGTGCTAAATACATTTGTTAGTCTTTAAAAGTGCCACAGGACTCCTTGTTTGTTTAGCTTTCAGAAAGTTATGCAAGATTCAGAGGCATTCAAGTGAAGAATTTAGGCACTGTTTCTTCATTGGCTGATGTCTGCCTGTGCAATGTAGGACATGATACCAGCAGGGAAAGTGTGGTGCACTTCCAGCTGTGACATGAGCGCACAAATAACCTGAGAAATTATGTTTTGTGACAAACAAGACACAAAAAATCATTCAGGCTAGTAAAAAAACAGATCAGGTGGTAACCCTATATCTTATTACTATGTAGATTTCTATTAAATTCCATAAGACATTCACATACAGGTGGTTAGGGATGTTTGGATTTTAATTTTTCAAATCCAAAATCAGCAGTGGCTTGTATATGGGTTTAATTTTATCAGATGTCAGAAAGTTTGTGGGGGACCAGGATAAGTGATTATGGTTTTGTCAGATTTGTAGTTCAGAGAAAGGTGGAGAAAACTGAATTTGGTTTTGAAAAAAATATAACTGGGGTTTTGTTTTGCAGAACTAAAACCAGAGATGTCTTAGTTAGCTCCCATTTAATCTGAACCTGAGTTTGGGATGGTAGGATTCAGATAAACGGTTCTGGGCTCATATCTAGGGACAGCATTCTGTTTCAGATGTAATGATTTGTTAAATTACTATAATTCAGCAACTCCTTAATTGCCTCCAAGAATACCACAGATCTCAGAGAGCTCTGCTGCCTGCTGTATATTTATCCCTGACTACTGCCAAGCCATATCCCTGTCCTGGCAATAAATCATTCTATTTCTATTGCTGTTAACGATTTCTGGCTTTGTGAAAAGAGCCTTTTCAATATAGGCATTGATGTCCTGCCCTTGTACCCACTTTTGGATGAGAAAGAAAACAGAGATCTTGGTTGCTGATGATCATTAAAAATCCCCATGGCACTTTTCATAAGAGTACAGGTTCTAGTATCAGTATCCTGGCCAATTTCCAATTTGGATTGTTAATTTTTTCTCGTTCAGATTCTCCTCACTTTTTCCATTAAATACATTTCAACTGGATTCACTTCTTGTCCTAACCTGTTATGTTGTGTTGCTATGCATTATTAAACAGCTGCTATGCTCTGCTCCAGACACGACTGCATGTCAGTGGTGTTTGTGTACACAGTGACTTCTCTATATATAACTTTTAAAGAACCAGAGGATTAATGGTACCAATAAATATATTTTTATTATTTTGTTAGCACCTTATTTTCTTGAGCTGTCTTCCTGTCAACAGTGTATTCCCCATTATACCATTCTCATTTTCAAAACACGGTATATTCAGCATATTAAAACAAACTCTTTAAATAAAGGGGGTAGGCCATGTGGACACTTTAGAAAGATAATTCACATGCATTCTGGAGTTACAGTTAACAGAGCACTGGATTGTTTGGGGTTTTTTTAATACTTTGTTTTCTTCCTAGAGCTTTTTCTTACAAAACATAGTAACGTCAAGGATACACCATCCCTTGTTTTACAAGGAGATATCTTTAGAAATGCAATAGAGAAAATTAGCTAACTGCAACATCAATGGGGACTCAGATAAGAAAGCAGTGGCTTAAATATCATAAATAAAATATTGAAATACGTGGTGTTTTGATGAAAAGATAGAGAAATCATATATGATGAAGGTTGGGTTTTCTCGCCTAATGGATAAATCCTAGGCTCTGTCAAGGAAACTACCACGCAGATTTGACCTTCTAAGTCTCAAATGACTGACAGCTAGACAAAACATTGACAATTAATTAATTATGTTCAAGACAGAGTTTTTAGGCCTGGGAAAGGTAATACACTGTGTCATCATCAAATTTCTGTTCTCCACTGTTGTGCAGTACAGCATCCTTGAACCCAAGCTACTGGGTTTGCAAATAGCCAGGGGGTTAAAAAACTAAAGCAAAGCAGAGAAAAGAGTAGGTATGTTTAGTGAATATTATACACTCATTTTCCATTAAAAATATCTTAAATCCAGCCCAGGTCTAGGTATTGAAAGTTGCTACCATATATTCAGTCTTATTGACCCCGGAGAAGTATGCTGGTGCTCCTACTCTAGTTTGATGTCCACTTCACAAAATTCCAGAGGGAGGTGATGTCTGTCTGTATCTGTGCAAGTTTATTTATGAGGTTTGTTTTTTAATTTTCAGTCAATTTGGTATGATGTCCATTTGTTTGCATTTGGAGAGGAAGATGATGTCTGTCTGTATCTGCACTAGTTTCTTCATGAGGTTTGTTTGTTTTGTTTTGATTGTTTTTACTTCACAAAATGCTGCCATCACATTGTGATGTTGCAACATCAGCAAAGAGGCTAAAGCAGGGGTGTCAAACTCATTTGCTATGGCAGGCCAGATTTGACTTAAAGGTACTTCAAGTGGGCCATCCATACTATAAATTGAAATACTAGGGCACTCTTGCGGCATCACAGAGCACTGTGTATGTGAGACTGTACTCTTTGGCTATGTTCACATGTAGACGCTTATTTCAAAACAAGTTAATTCAAAATAAGTTAATTCGAAATAAAATTATTTCAAATTGACTTAAATCAAAATAAGCAAAAACCTCAAATTGAAATAGCAAGTCCGGACACAGGACTTGCTATTTTGAATCAGGAGAGGGGTAGCATGGGAGGTACGGCAACATGGCCCCATGGCAGGGCCATGTTGCCAGCCAATATATAGAAAAAGGGAGGCACCCTGGGAAGGAGAAGGGCAAAAGTGTTAAATTGAAATAATGGTTATTTTGAAATAACACGTCCGAACGGCGTTATTTTGAAACAACCATTTTGAAATAATGGTTATTTTGATTTCAGCCTGGTTTTACTATTTAAAAATAATAAAATGTCGTTTGGACATGACAACTTTTAAATCGAAACAACAGTCGTTGTTTCGATTTAAAAGCATCGTGTGAACATAGGCTATGAGACCACACTCCCTCTCTCTGTTAGGGAGAAAGTGTTGTCCTACAGAGCACAGTCACAGGCTGGATGGAAGAGGTTGCGGGCCACATGTTTGACACCCCTAAGCTAAAGTTGAACTGGGTTCGATACTGAATGAAAGTCTTATTCACATAAGTCTAGGTCAGGACTGATAGCCACTGGTACAGGAATGTCTGAAGCTTGAATTCTTATAATCCATGTCACACCTGTTTAGTAAATAAGGAATTTTGTCTCCTTGGTTATCATTCAGTGCCTTTCATGATAATGCATGCACGCACATGCACACACACACAAATGCACAGAGTATTAGAGAATGCTTTCTAGAGGCTTGTCTATGTCAATTTCTATAGGCTGATCAGGGGTAGCAGCACTCTCCAGATTTTTCATGCAACTATGACACACTCCTCTCATCTCAGCTGTGCCCTCTTGCATACAGCCTGTGCCAAAGGTACTTGGGAAGCAGGCTGGTTTACACCAGTCTTATGCAGTGCCTGCATTAGGGAAATTCTTTCCTGGGAGATGTGGTGCTCTTAAAATACCCTTTTCATAGATTATAAGGCTGGAAGAAGGGACCACTGTGCTCATCTAGTCTGACTTGTATAACACAAACTGTGCAGTTTCTTGAATTAATTCCTGTTTGAACTAGAGCATATCTTTCAGAAAAAAACTTCCTATCCTGACCTCAACATTAACAGTAGCAGGGAATCCACCACAGATCTTAGTAAATTATTCTCAATGATAAAATTTTGCACCTCATTTCCACTATGATATTGCTTAGCTTCAGCTTCCTGCCACTGGTATAACCTTTGTGCACTAGATTGAAAACCCCTCTGTTTTCAAATTTCTGTTCTCCATGGAGGTACTTAAAGACTGTGATCAAATCATCCTTAACATTCTTTTTAAGCTTAAGAGATGGATCTCCTTGGCTATGTCTGCTTCTAAAGGCTTAGTTCAGACTTGCTTAGATAGAACTAAGCAGTGCCTGGTTAGTTAAAACTAACCATGGCTTTTTAGTTCAAGCTAAAAAAGCATGGCTAGTTTGAACTAAAAAACATGGTTAGTTCAAGCTAGCCATTTAGTTTGAATTTATTTAGTTCAGACTAGCAGAGCTACATCATGCTAGCTTGAAGTAAAGTTCGAACTAAGCTCTAAGTCTGAACTAACCATTCAAATTTAATAGAATTTTTTAGTTTGAACTTGGCAAAGCCTAGTGGAGACAGGGACCAAATTAGCCTGGATTAAGCCTCCTTAATCTGGACAAATTTGTTAATGTAGACATAGCCCTTGTGTCTTTCACTATAAGGTGTATTTTCCTTTTATTTAATCACTCTCGTGATTCTTTTCTGAGCCATCTCCAGTTTGCCAACCATTCGTCTTGTTTCATGGACACCAAAACTGGACACAGTAGTTCAGTAGTGGTTGTGCAGGTGCCAAATAGGGAAGTAATACAGCCTGCCTGCTCCTAGTTAATGATCTCTTATTTATACATCCCAGAAATCTTTTAGGCAAAGTAGCTCACTAGGAGCTCATGTTCAGTTGATTATCCACTGTGACTCCCAAGTCTTTTTCAAAGTCAATGTTTGTAAGGATAAAGCCCCCAATTCAAAACTATGGCTGCAATCTTTTGTTCTAAATATATGACTTCACATTTGATGATATTGAAACACTTAATATGCACAGTTTAGAAAGTAGTTTAGATTATGCTATCCTCTTCAACTTGTTTGTCAGTTTGAACACTTATACTCTTTGGCCTTTAAGTTTGATATAAAAAGCCAGTGGGAGTGAATATCTTACTCCAGGTTTTGTAACACCCAGAATCAGAAAGGGACTATTAACTCCATGCTTTGTGACATGATGTCATAGTACACAGATCCTAAAAGTTTCCAGAGGGGTAGCCATGTTAATCTGTGTACAGCTAAAATGAGAGTCCTGTGGCACCTTAAAGACTAACAGATTTTGTAGGGCATAAGCTTTCATGGGCTCCAACCTACTTCGTCAGATGCATGAAAGCTTATGCCTGAAAAAATCTGTTAGTCTTTAAGGTGCGACAGATCCTAAAAGCAGATTGCCATTTTCTTGCAGCTGTATCACTATTATCACATTGCAAAACACATCATTAATTTTTTATCCACTTTATCATGATGCCTCTTAGAATGTTTCTGCTTTTTAATAATTATTATTACTCCTCCACGCATTAAGTATTAAGGTATTTTTTCCCATGACGTATTATCTTGTGTAGGGATGTGGAAACCATTGTTTCAGTATTTATGTATTTATGGAAAGTAGAGTGATGTTCATATCCTGAAAACCACCTTTAAAACAGAGTGTTTTGTTTAAACAGAAAGTTAAAATAGGAGTGGGGCTGAGTACTGCCCCAGCTTGTGCCACGTACTGTCCGTCCTCCTTGGCGTCACAGGCCTGGGGTAAATCAGCCACCTGGATAGGCCCCCTACCCTGGCAAGTGCTACAGGCTCCCTGTTCTTCTGACTGAGTCTCCTCTAGGTAAGGCTTCTAGTGCTCCCCCTCCCCTTTGCGGAAAAGGGAGAGGAAGGGGCTGTTGAGCTCTAAGCTACAGCCCCCCCCTGTTGTGGCAGCTGCTGAGAAGGGTTTTTTTCCCACTCCCTGTGCTGCCACTCTAGCTTCTTGGCTTCCTAGTGCTTAGGCAAAAACCTCTGAAGCTTCCTCCCACTCCTATCCTTCCCCTCCATATGCTCGTGGAGGTGTGGCTTTTATAGGGCCTGAGCAGCCCTCAATTGGGCCCAGGCATCCCTAATTGCCCTGTAGCTGTTTCTTCTCTAGCTGCAGGGAACAGGGCTTTCAGCATTCTAGGGCTGACAAACCTACCCTCAAATACCCTTCAATAGCTGTCAGCCCTGGCTTTGTTACAAGGAGGTATAGTTCCAAACTGGGCTTTAGGGTCAGTTTTGCATGTTTATTAGTAGTGCCATTCTGAAAAATAAGAGTGGGGTTGAACAGGAAATCCTAGCAGAGAAAGAAGAAAAAGAGAGGATGAAATGGGAACTGGTGACTTCATCAGAAATGGCTAGGAGATCTTTCTCCTTAACTGAGCACACTACTGTGCAGAAAGAACAGCAAATATGGAAGGTGCCCAGCGTGGCTTAGCTGAGAGCTTTACGGTGAGCTGAAACACAAAAGGAAAGCTTGCAAGAAGTGGAAGCTTGGACAGATGACTAGGGAGGCATATAAAGGTACTACTTGGACAAGCAGGGATAAAATCAGAAAGGTCAAAGGGCAATTGGAGTTGCAACTAGCAAAGGATGTGAAAGGTAACTGGAAGGGATTCTTCAAATATATCGGTAACAAAAAGAGGATCAGGGATGGTGTAGGTCCCTTACTGAATGGGGCAGGTATCCTCGTGGTGGATGATGCAGAAAAGGCTGAAGTTTCAATGCTTTGTTTACCTCAGTCTTCACAGGCAGGGTCACCTCCCAGGCTATTACACTGGGTGACCCAGAATGGACAGCAGGGGAGCAGCCCTTGGTGATGAAAGGTGAGGATAGGGACTGCTTAGTGAAGATGGATGTGCACAAGTCTATGGGGCTGGATGAACTGCATCTGAGGGTGCTGAGGGAGTTAGCTAATGTGATTGCAGAGCCACTAGCCATTATCTTTGTAAACACATGGTGATGAACAGAGAGGTCCCAGATGATTGGAAAAAAGGCAAATATAGTGCCTATCTTAAAGAAGGGGAAAATGCAGGACCTGGAAAACTACAGATTGGTCAGCCTCACCTTAATCCCTGGAAAAATCATAGAGCAGGTCCTCAAAGAATCCATTCTGAAACACTTGGAGGAAACAGAGTGATCAGGAGCAGTCAGCGTGGATTCAGCAAGGGCAAATCATGCTTAACCAAATTGATTGCCTTTGTGATGAGATGACTGGTTATTTTGATGTGGGAATAGCCATCAATGTGATGTACCCCAACTTTAGCAAAGCTTTTGATATGGTTTCCCACAGCGTTCTTGTCAGCAAGCTAAGGAAATATGGTTTGGATGAAGGGACTATAAGGTGGATAGAAAGCTAGCTAAATCATTGGGCTCAGCAGGTAGGTATCAATGGCTCAATGTCTTGTTGGCAACCAGTAATGGAGCGCCCGAGGGCTCAGTCCTGGGTCTGGTTCTGTTCAACATCTTCATTAATGATCTGGATGATGTGTTAGATTGCATGCTCTGTAAATTCGTGGATGACATCAAGCTGGGGGGAATGGTGAACACCCTGGAGGGCAGGGATGGGATTCAGGGAAACCTAGACAAATTGGAGCATTGAGCCAAATGAAATCTCATGAGGACAGAACAAGGAGCAATAGTTTCAAGATACAGCTGGGGTCATCAAGGCTGGGTATTAGGAAAGCTTTCTCACTAGGAGGGTGGTGAAGCATTGGAATGGCGTGGCTAGGGAGGTGGTGGAATCTCTATCTTTGGAAACATTTAAGGCCTTGTTAGACAAAACCCTGGCTGAGATGATTTAATAGGAATAGCCCTGTTTTTAGCAGGGGGTTGGACTAGATGGCCTCATGAGGTCCCTTCCAACGCTATGATTCTACGAACACTGAGAAACGAAACCCAAAGGGCTTTTAATACCAACTGAGATGCAAAAGACCCTTGCCCACAGAAGTTAAGGATGTGTAAAGAGAAGGTACTGTTAGTAACCATTTTAGTCTTACTGCCACAAAGTTCTGTTCAGCTTCTTAAACAAGTGTTTGTCTACCTGTACATTTCTGGCAGCATATTAATCTGTTCAGAGCTCAAAATGTCAGTTTTCCCACGTTGACTTTTGTTTTATTTTCTATGTTCACAATATTCAAAGACGTTTGTATTATTTCTTGTTATTTTTTTTTCTTGGAATTTAAAGTTCCACTCTACTTAGTTTATTCTGCAAAAATCATTGATGTATATCACAAACTGAGTAATGTTCATCTTAAGTGAGTTGGGTGACATGCAGGGTATTTCCTCTCCCAGATAGAGAATAAGCTATGAAATAAGGTGCACCTCACCAAACTCAATATGCTGTCATTTAGGATGCATGTTACTCTGGTTGTGATATACATGGTAATGTTTTTATTTAAGCCAAAATGAACAATTCAATTTTTTCTAACATTTTCAGTTAAGAGTTTTGTGAGGCAGAATATCAAATGCTGTGATAAGATATGTGACAGGTGTGGGGAGAGCCTCTGGAACGCTTCAATTTACTTTGCTTTTAAGATCTTAAGAGTCTCTGTTGTGTTTGCAGCCTTTCATGCCTCTTCTTTTAGCCTCTACTCTTCTCCTAAGTGCTGTTGGCTGTTTAATGAAGGTCCTATAAATACAGAACTCCCACCTGTCAGTACGTTGCAACACTTTCAAACCATAAAGTAGGGGTGCTATCTCACAAAGCAAATTATATTTTTACTATCCTTCCCCTGCTTTTTTTCCTCTTTCTTTGCATCAGTGGTTCTTCATTTATTTCTCATCTTCTCTTTTCTACTTTGTTCTTAGTTAGCCAGCAAAGCACTTAAGCATATGCTTAAATTTTAAGTTCACGGTGCTTTTCTGGATGAGGGCCCTAGTCCCAGTTGTTGGGTTTTTTTCATTACCACTCTTACTCTTTTTTCTTGTTTTCACTACCCTCTCTTCACTTTATTTTTTTTGTCATCCCATCTACAAGTTCTGCATTGCATTCTCATCTACATTCCCTTCTTGGCTCTCTTCCTTTCCAGCCCTCCCTCTTCAATCTCTCTCCCTCCTCCATCTCCTACTCTCATCTCTTTTTCTCTCTCTACAATATTTTTGGCCCTGAAGCATGAGTTACACAAGCTGACTTTATGCTATCAAGGTTACTATTCTTGGCTCTGGAATCATCCACTGTGTCTGAAGATAGCATTAGAAAGCCATCTCTTGTATTGAAAAAAGGACAACACTTTGTAATGATATTAATGTCAAAGAACATCAAACCCACAAAGTTACTAACAGCTATGAATTTTTTCTTTTTTTTTTAAAGCCTACGTCCTGGGTAAAGATCGCAGAAGCTGTGCAGGTGCGCCAATTACATTACTAGATGAAGAAAAAATCTGGAGGTTTTACTAAAAAGATAGATATGATCTTTTCCACTTTGTAAAACTATTAGTCTTGCAGTACCAGAAAATCAGATTGTCTGACATTGAGAAATATATCATGGAAGTGAAAGTCAAATTTATAATGTAAGGGAATAGCTGTTCTGATTTCTCAGGATTTATGGATTCTTGAGAAATCATTGAAACTCAAGCAGTTGAAGCCATGAACTTTACTCCCTTCTTTGTACATCAGAGCCCTGATGTTACCTCCTACTTGGTGACAGCTGCTTGCTCTGTTCCTGTTTCTTTTTTAAGAGATAGTATCTGAAAATTCAAATAACTCTAACTTGCTGTTCAAGGCTTTTTGTGAGAGACTTGAAGAAGTAATGTTTCTTTTCTCCTGGAATGACTGTTATATTTCAGTTGCAAACTAAAATGTACACCTATAAATTGCTAATTAATTTCACAGGATATTAATGTATTCTGGGAAGCAGCAGTAAAAGAAAATGCTTGTAGAAGAGCTTCTACAGATGGTTTCAATATCACTGTTCACTTTTTCTTGGTAACCAGAAGAGAAAATAATAGTGTATCTAATTTAAGAAGACCACATAGTAAGTGTGAAAAATCAGGATGGGGGTGTGGAGTAATAGGCACCTATATAAGACAAATTGCTGGATATTGTGAGTGTCCATATAAAATCAGGACATCTGGTCACCCTAATCTACGCATTGGAAAATCCACAAATGAGAGGCACAAGCCACTGTTCTGTCACTCCACCCTGTAAGCGTACCTGCCAACATTGGAAAACTAAAAATAATGAGATTGGGGACAAGGGGGAAATAAAGATACATCAATTAATTCCATAAAAGAAAAATGGTAAATGTCAAGAACAAAATGGAGTCAGTTGTATGTTTGTGAAGTGAGCACTGTATTGCAAGAGGGTGAAAGATGGTGTGGTGAAGTATGGGACTCAGAACTGGGTGACTGGGAATAGCCACAATAACTTCAATTGATTTCTTTACTCTCATTTTGTAACGGAGACTTCAGAACTCCTGCTACATTATCCTTGGTCCTATTTCCACTCTTCCTTGAACTTCTTCTGTGACATCTGGGAAATCATTTAACCTGTGCCTCGGTTTCCTCACCTTTAGAACAGTGATAGTGCCTCATAAGTGTGTTGTGAGGTTTGATTTGTTAGCCTTGATAAAATTCTGAATTCTTCATAGAGTAGGTTTTGTGGAAATGTAAAATTGCATAATCCTAGTGTTATTGGCCATTGGGCTGCATGTGCTTCAAGGATTTGGTATCCTTATTTTTTTTATGGCATGAATAGTTAATTTTTTTTCCTTATAAAGAAGCTTGCTTTTTAAAATCTTTCAGACTGTGTTCAAATAACACCTTGTTTATATTGTATTGCTCTTCCCCAAACTTCAGTACCATACTACATACTATATGGAGATTTCTATGTTAGAAATTCCTCATCCGTTTTTTCTTTCTTCCTTCTTGCTGCCTTGTTGGCTCTTTGGATCCCCTTAATATCCTCCACTGGTACTGAGATAGTGACACTTTCTTCAGCCTTGCTGTTATAGAAACAGAAATGATAGCACACTTGACAAAGCAAAACCTTGTTAATTTTCTTGCACTTCCCTAAGTATCAATATGATTTTGTTTTTTATTGTTGTGCATCATGGAGATCTATAGAACCTCCCTCTGCCCTTTGTGTAGCTATTATTGTACCCTTCTGAGTGAACAGAAATTGAATAGTAATACACCCTTGTATGTGCAGTAGGATCTGCGGAGTAGCCTTAGGGCTTTATTATCCGGGACCTTACCTACAGTCTGCTTACCCTTATCTATAATTGATGACAACTAGGACAAAAGTATTTTGTGTTTACAGGCACATCATGATAAGGATCACATTAAAGGCTCATCTTGCTTTACTTTCCTCTGCTTATCTTCTGCTACAGTTTTTTTAACTTATGAGGGTAGGGGGTGCTATAGCTTCAGGGACTGTAATGTGTGTAGTTATTAGTCATCATTTAAAGATTCACACAACTTGTCCTATTGCTCTTTATCTCTGCCTGGACTTCTGGGATTTCTAGGAAAGTCTCTCTCTCTCTAAGTAACTCTTGTGGTTTCATCCTTGTATGAGCAAGTGTGCTCCCCCCTCCCCGCCAGACACAGAAAGAAAGAAACATTAGAATTCATCTGTCAGGCAGGTAATGAATGATGTGGTTGGTTGCATAAAATTTTTTCTAGGTTCTGTCTGAGCTAGAGTATCTATCTATCTATCTATCTATCTATCTATCTATCTATATCTAGTGGAGTATGGAAAGAAATGAGATTATAACTTCTATTTCTCAAATACAATCCACATATCTTTATTTTGTTTTTCTCAGTCAGGAATTTTGAAGCTTTAATTCTGCCTTCCTCATCTTCAGGAAGGACCTTTTATACTACTAAACTGTTATGCAAGATTAAATTATTTGAATTACATGGAAACAAAGGCAATTAAAGTGGTTAAACACTTATGTTATTCCCTCCTTTTCTAATCATTCAGCACTGCATAAATGGAGAGGGGAGTGTGTAGAGCTAATCAGTTTCTCATAAACAGATAATACTGTGTACACAAATGTCCTTATGGCCTAAGCTCAAAGGAGAACCAGCAAATTCACTGAGATTGTTACAAATGTGTTTTTGTTTGCATGTAAGACACTTAAATGAATTAATTATTGATTAGCCAAAAAAGCTGTGAATGGTAAGTGCTTGGTCAACATTTTTTACACCTGAAAAGTTTCTCCAGGAGGGAAATTTCACATTCTTCACACCAACACATATATGCTTTATTTTAATTGCATTTTTGTGATAATTTCAGATTGCTTCATGATTTGAATAGCCTTTTTGCAGTTCAGTTACATACAGTAGCTAAAGTATAATTTGATGGGCCCAAGAACCTTCCTAATCTCTGGGCTCCCCCGGAACCCCCCACCCCCAAACCCTTTTTCCCCCCCCCCCCCCTTCCCTGGCTGGAGCTGCTCCCTGGCTAGGTCACTCCTGCCCTGAGCATGCATCTGAGGATGCTCAGGGCTGGAGATTTGAAAACTCCCCCAGCCTGGCCACAGCTCCCAGGCCAGGGCAGGGCAGAACATGTGTTCCACCCAATTTCTCTATTTTTTCTGGCCCTGGAACTCTGGCCCTTCAAATTTATGAGCCCCTGGATGTGTTCTGGCTTACTTATACCCCTGGTTGTGTAGTGTTTCAGCTGTAAGAGAGAGACAGTAAAAATGATATACTGATTTCCCATTGCCATTCTAGAATAAAACAGATATGCCACATAAATGCAATATTATACACACGTGAAGCATATGCACAATACAATGTACCTCTCTCTTTCTCTGTCTCTCTCTCTCTCACACACACACACACACACACACACACACACACACACACACACACAC
>ML682021.1:28411268-28463361 GCA_007922195.1 Podocnemis expansa
ACACACACACACACACACACACACACACACACACACACACACACACAGTTGCAGTGTTGAAATTTGTTTGGCAAAGGGTCTAGCAGACTCTGAAGATCATCCATATTCACTTAAAGAATTGCCCAAAAGCGAAGGGCTGTGGAGGATGAAATCTAATTTTCTTTTTTACATAATTAAAGGAAAACACATCTGAAATACTAATTTTTAAAAACCAAAAGCCCAAATACCCACATTTTTACTCGTAAGAATGAGTCATATTTTGCCTAAAAGTGAATGAAACACAACCCAGAAACCCAGTTCTATGTTCAAAATATCAGAATTAGGCTGTTGTAGGAAAAGTTAGACACTGAAGCTGCAATCAGAACCACACAAAGTACTTGGACTCCTCTTGAAAACACTGAAGGAGTTCTGTGGCACTTTTAAAGACTAATAAATTTATTTATCACATGAGATTTCATGGGGGAAAATCCCACTTTGTCAGAAGCTTCAGGTGTCTGTTAAAGCAGGATTTTCTCCCATGAAAGCTAATGTGATAAATAAATTTGTTAGTCTTTAAAAGTGCTAGAGGACACCTTGTTTGTTTTGCTGAACTAGACTAACATGGCTGCCCCTTTGGAACTTGAAAATGATGGGGCTTTGTGTGTGCGCAAGACTCATCTTGCCTCATTGTCACTTCAGGACTAAAGCAGACAGCTATTGGTATAGTTACTGTGAGAACCATACTCAGTGTCCTGATCTGTGACTATAAACTGTCAGTCAGGACTTTGCTCACATTGCTGTTTGTATACTATTTCTTTGTTTTATAAAGAAAACAAAATAAACAAAGAAGAGGAAATGGGACTGTGCAACTGTTTGAATGTGTGTGTTTGAATGCATGTGGTGATCCCATGCTCAGATGTTTTATGAAACTACTGGATATGCCATGGAGCCTATTATTCCAGCCCCATGCTTGGACAAGCTGCTGTGAAGGGACTTTGCTGCTGATCCATCTCTTGCGGTGAAGGAGGTTTCCTCTCCTGGTCCCCATAGAAATAATCAGTGTGTCCAACCTTGCCTTTTACTTTGATTGGGTGCTGAAACCAGGCTTTGTACCAGATCTCAAATACATGAGTGTGTCTCCCAGTGGATAAAAGTCAGTGTTAGTCAAATGCATTTAGTGGCAGAATTTTGCCTTCTATGTTTAGCATGCAAATTCTTTTGGAAGGATGTTTTTGTTAAACAGCCAAACAGATGTAACATATAACATCTGTTTATTACTCACACAACAATTTTCTGTTAAGAGGCAGCTTTTACTATCTACTAGATTTGCTAAAAGCAAGTATCTTCAATTATCAGTAATCATGTGCATCTGCAAGTAGTATGAATACAGCACTTTTCTGAGGAATTGAATCTCTTCATACCTTTGCATTTTTTTTAAAATATTGTTTTTCTCTTGGTTTACCCCTGGGAGAGCAACGGGAAACTAAACAGCATGTGCTGAAACGAAGAAATCCTCGTGTTTGTGGATGTTTTCGCAGTGCTACTCAAGATTTGAAAATGTTCCCAAAACACAGGCAAAAAGAGTAATAGCTTTACTAGGGCTATAATCTCTTAAACACTGTTCGCCTCTCTTTTCCCGAAGCATTTATTTTCTGTGGCTAGTCTGAAAATGAGGAATAGATTTTTACAAAAATACTTACACCTTCATTTTGATAAATATCACACAATTTCTGTTGAATGATCAATATCCACTGCCACAAATTCCAGCATGTTACCTGGAAACCAATGTGTTTTCTTAATCTAGAATAAAATATGAATATGAAACCAAATTGATATGAAACAAAATTAATAAGAAATTAAATGGAAGAAAATGTTCATCAAATTGTTATGAAATCAAATTGATTTAAAATCAAATTGTATTAAATATACATAATTTTAAAATGTTTTTGTAAATTGCATATAAATTTGGTTTTCAAATGTTTGCATTTTTCTGCAAACAGGTTTATTATTTTAAATTTATAAAATATATTTAAATAAAAACAGCAGGGTTGAAGTCCCAAGTTTGTACCATTTCCCTTTGAAGGCACTAGTTAGACTCACTGACAGCACTTCTGAGCCCCACGGAAGAACAGGATCAATGGCCTCCTTAGAAAGGGATGGCTTGATTCTGAGAGGGCTTCTTCCGGAAGGTTTCACTTATTTTTTTATGTGCCATGCAGGCTCCTGGCCAGCTGAGGAGGCAGTATTTGCTACTCAGCTTCCCAGGTCCCTTGGAATCCCCACGGAGACTACTGATGAACCCAGAAAGCTGACGGCATATAATAAATAAGCAGGCTCAGGGAAGAGATGCACAGTGAAAGCAGCAGGGACCTCAGGAGAAGGAGTGGAGGATACAGATGTATCATCCCATCAGCCCAGAATCTTTTAAATCTCTGGGCCCATGGACAATTGCCCCCCTTGTTGCTCCTTGTGGGCAGACCTGGCAATAGCAGGGGCTATTTGTTGAGCACTAAACAGGTGAGGATGTGTAAAGGATTAATAGATATGGGGGATGAAAACCCAATTTGTGACATGTAGGGCCAGACTTTTCATAGTCATCCCCTATGTTTAAATTACAGCTCCCCTGCTAATGATTGAATCTGTGAACACCCGGCTCTTTGACAAATCAGACCCCAGGGCCTCAAATTGGGCCCACAGAAAATAAGAAACTCATAATTAGTTAACACATGAAAAATTTCCTTTAAGTAACTCACCCAGCATCTCACAAGTACTACATGGCAGAGGCAGGGACGGAATCTACCTTTCTAGTGCAGCTTTCAACTTTCTTGACTATGAGGTCCTATTTCCACTTCGTACAATCCCCTTGCCTCATTCACTAAACATCTTCCAATTTGTGAAACAAAAGAGGCTGGGGTATTACAGATACCAACATCTTTAAATATGTAACCTTGATTCATCGTTGGAGCTGGTCAATGCTGTGTACTGGATGAGGTGGGGCTCTTGAGGAAAAAATAGTATGTGATCATATCATGATTGATTACAATACATAGAAGACCAGCCTTAGACCAAATGTCACCCACAGCAAGGAGTGTCTGTACACCCCCTGGTTTGTTAAACTTTTGTAGCCCATTTCATGTGTTTGATGCTCAGTTTACATGTATGGTTTATACCTGTCATGTAAAATGATAAATTTACATGCTAGAATCTGTATATCTGTTTTTATTTATTCCCTATATAAGCAAATTCCTTTTTTTCTCTTTTCTCTATTTTTTCTTTTGTTGCTAACAAAAAGCAGCACCCTGAGCCCAGTGCCCCACAACTCTGGCATGTCAGGTGGTTGCCTGGGTCACACACACATACATATATATATATATATATATATACACACACACCAAGGGGCGTAATTAAGAAGTACCATGAGTCTAAATTGCTTATGTATTTGGCACTGTGCAATCACTACTGGAATACTGGTCCAGTTGTAAAGGGGCAGCCATCTTAGTCTAGTTCAGTAAAACAAACAAGGAGTCCTGTGGCACTTAAAAACTAACAAATTTATTTATTGCATGAACTTTCATGGGAGAAAATCCCGTTTCACTAGAAGCTTTGTTAGTCTTTAAGAGCCACAGGACTCCATGCTTGTTGTGGTCTGATTCAGGCATCCAGAGTACCAGAAGGATGTTGATAAATGGGTGAGTGTTTAGAGAAGAGTAGAAGAATGATGAAAGGCATAGAATCATAGGGCTGGAAGGGACATCATGAGGTCATTTAGTCTAACTCCCAGCTTAAAGCAGGACCACTCCTCCTAAATCATCTCAGCCAAGGTTTTGTCCAGCCAGTCTTAAACGTTTCCAAAGACAGAGATTCTGCCAGCTTCCTAGGCAACCCATTCCAGTGCTTCACCACTTTCAGCAAGCCTTAAAGCAGGGGTATCAGACTCATTGCTATGTCGGACCAGATCTTACTTGAATTCAGTTCAAGAGGGCCGTTGGAACCATAAACTGAAATACCGAGGCGCTCCCATGGCACTGTAGAGTGCTGTGTATATGAAACAGGGGAGTTTGAGAAGGAAGGCTAAGGAGAAGGAGAAGCCTTGAGAAGGAGGCGAAGGAGATCTTGCTGAAGAAGCAAGGGAGAGAGAGCAAGCCTTCGGGTGAGTGAATTGCTGACTGTGTGTTTGTGTCTTTTTCCTACAGGTGATTTCTGATAGTTGGCAGTTACTGTGTGATTGTGATTGTGATTGTCTGGGGGCTGTTTGTACCAATGGTCCCTGCTCACCCTTGATCAGCAGCCTCAAACAGCCTTGTGATCACTCTTCCCCTGTGTGCTTAATCAGGCGCAAGGACTGACCTAGGCAGAGAAGGCCTTAAAAGGTAGTGGCCAAGCAACCAAGGGACTACAAACAGTGGAGTCAGAGAGGGAGTTTGTGAGAAGGAGTTTGTGGCTTGTGAGGCCACTGTGGTGAAGAGGAGCCACACTGCTTGTGCCAGCACTGCATCTGCCTCCTCCACCAGTGCCTGTATCCAGATAGACATTCTGACCATGGATATCTCTACTCAGATCCTATTGTGGACTTGCAGAGACTGTGGCCTGCATTTCCCACTCACAGACAATCAGACTGGGGAGATCATTCAGAGTGACAGGTGCCTTCTGGTGCAATCTCTCAGGAGGCAGGTGGAAGAGTTACAAGAGGAGGTGTCTAGGCTCAGGAGTATCCATGTCCTGGAGAAATTCCTTGATAGCATCCATGAGGAGACATGCAAGGATGAGGAAACTATCCAGGTGCCGCACCATCAGAGAAGGATGAGGTGGCTCTGGCACAGGGAGGACACTGCCAGCTGGTTACTTCTGGCCGCAGACCGTGCTCCATGTCTGCTCCCATCCTGCTCTCCATTGTGGTGAAGAACCATTAAGCAGCACTATAGAGATATGATGAGGTGGAAAAAGAGAAGGCATGCACCGCTGAGGCTGGGAGGATCACAACCATCACATCCAGGAGGAAACCTTGGATTGTGGTGGTTGAGGAGTCTCTTCTGAGGGGGCAGAGCTACTCATCTGTCAACCTGACAAGGCTTCTCAGGAGGTATGCTGCCTGCCAGGGGCCTGTATCTGGGACATTATGGAGAGATTGTCAAGAATCATCTGCCCTCCTGACTACTACCCCATGCTGCTTATCCATGTGGGATCCAAGGATATTGTGGGAGTTGACCCTCAGCAGATCAAAAGTGATTACATGGCTCTGGGCATGCGAGTGAAGGAGTTAGGTGCACAGGTGGTGTTCTTCTTAATCCTTCCGGTCATGGGTAGGGGCCTGAGCAGAGACAGATGCATCCTGGAGGTGAATGCCTGGCTGCGAGGACGGTGTTGTCAGGAGGGCTTTGGCTTCCTCGACCATGGGGTGCTGTTCCAGAAAGAAGGAGCTCTAGACAGAGATGGACTCCATCTATCAAAGAAAGAGAAGGGCATTTTTGCACATAGACTAGATAACCTAGTGAGGAGGGCTTTAAACTAGGTCTGAAGGGGGAAGGTGACCAAAGCCCACAGGTAAGCAAAAGTTTCTAGATCATAGGCCCTGATTCTCATGGGAGACTCTAATTATCCTGACATCTGCTGAGAGGGCAACACAGTAGTGCACAGACAATCCAGGAAGTTTTTGGAGATCGTTGAGGACAGTTTCCTGGTACAAATGCTGGAAGAATCAACTAGGAGCCTTGCACTGCTTGACCGGCTGCTCACAAACAGAAGAATTGATTGGGGAAGTAGAAGTGAATGACAACCTGGGCAACAGTGACCATGAGATGGAGTTCAGGATCCTGATCAATCGAAAAAGGGAAAGAAGCAGAACACAGACCCTGGAAATCAAAAAAGCAGATTTTGGCACCCTTAGGGAACTGATGGGCAGGATCCCTTGGGAGGCTGATCTGAAAGGGAAAGGCATCCAAGCGAGCTGCCTGTATTTTAAAGAAAGCTACTAAGGGCACAAGAAGGTACCATTCGGATGTGCAGAAAGAACAGCAAATGTAGAAGGCATCCAATGTGGCTTAACAGAGAACTCTGCGTTGAGCTGAAACATAAAAGGGAAGCTTATATGAAGTGGAAACTTGGACAGATGACTAGGGAGGCATATAAATATATTGCTTGGGACTGCAGGGATAAAATCAGAAAAGCCAAAGGAAAATTGGAGTTGCAGCTAGCAAGGGATGTGAAGGATAACAGGAAGGGGTTCTACAAGTATGTCAGTAACAAGAAGAGGGTCAGATATGGTGTAGGTCCCTTACTGAATGGGGCAGGTGTCCTTGTGGTGGATGATGCAGAAAAGGCAGAGGTACTCAATGCTCTTTTTACTTCAGTCTTCACAGAGAAGGCCTGCTCCCAGGCCACTACAGTGGGTAATGCAGAATGGAGAGAAGAAGAGCGGTCCTTGGTGATAGAAGGTCAGGTTAGGGACTACTTAAAGAAGTTGGATGCACACAAGTCTATGGGGCTGGATGAACTGCATCTGAGGATGCTGAGGGAGTTGGCCGATGTGATTTCAGAGCCACTGGACAGTATCTTTGAAAACTCGTGGTGAATGGGGGAGGTGCTGGAAAACTGGAAAAAAACAAATATAGTACATATCTTCAAGAAGGGGAAAAAGGAGGTTCCAGTGAACTACAGACTGGTCAGCCTCACCTCAATCACTGGAAAAATCATGGAGCAGCTCCTCAAAGAATCCATTCTGAAACACTTGGAGGAAAATAGAGTGATCAGGAACAGTCAGCATGGATTCACCAGGGGCAAATCGTGCCTGATCAAGCTCATTGCCTTCTACAATGGAATGATTGGATTATGGATGCAGGAATAGCTGTTGACGTGATATACCTTGACGTTAGCAAGGCTTTTGATACTGTTCTCCACAGTATTCTCACTGGCACGTTAAGAAAGTATAGGTTGGATGGGTTGACTGTAAGGTGGATAGAGAACTGGCTAGATCAATGGTTTCAGTGGGTAGGAATCAATGGCTCAATGTCTAGTTGGCAACCAGTAACAAGTGGAGTGCGCCAGGGACCGGTTCTGTTCAACCAGTCCTGGGGCCAATTTTGTTCAACATTTTCATTAATGATCTGCATTATGGGATAGACTGCATGCTCAGTGAGCTTGTGGATGACACCAAGCTGGGGGGAATGGTATACGCAGTGGGGGGCAGGGGCAGGATCCAGGGAGACTTAGACAAATTGAAGCAGTGGGCCAAAAGAAATCTCATGAGGTTCAACAAGGACAAGTGCAAAGTCTTGCACTTAGGATGGAAAAATCCTTTGTACTGCTACAGGCTGGGGACCAGTCAGCTAAGCAGCAGCACTGTAGAATAGGACCGGGGCATTATCGTGGACGGGAAGCTGGATATGAGTCAGCAAAGTGCTCTTGTTGCCAAAAAGGCCAGTGGCATATTGGGCTGATTCCATAGGAGTATTGCCAGCAGATCAAGGGAAGTGATTATTGCCCTGTACTTGGCACTGGTGAGGCCACATCTGGAATACTGCGTCCAGTTTTGGGCTCCCCACTACAGAAAAGATCTGGACAAATTAGAAAGAGTTCAGCGAAGGGCAATGAAAATGATTAGGGCGTTGGGGCACATGACTTACGAGGAGAGACTAAAGGAATTAAGCTTATTTACCCTGTAGAAGAGAAGATTGAGGGAGGATTTGGTAGCAACCTTCAGCTACAAGGAGGGAGCTCGGCTGTTCTCAGTAGTAACAGAGGACAGAACAAGGAGCAGTGGTTTCAGGTTACAGCTGGGGCAGTTGAGGTTGGGTATTAGGAAAAACTTTCTCACTAGGAGGGTGGTGAAGTGTTGGAATGGGTTACCTAGGGAGGTGGTGGAATCTCCATCTTTGGAGATATTTAAGGCCTGGGTGGACAAAACTCTGGCTGAGTTGATTTAGTGGGAGTGGACCTGTTTTTAGCAGCGGGTTGGACTAGATGACCTCATGAGGCCCCTTCCAACCCTATGTGTCTATGGTTCTGTGAAACTGTGCTACATGATACCTGTGTGTGTGTGTGTGTGTGTTAGAGAGGAGACTTGCAGGGCTCAGCCTTGCACACCTAGTACTCCATGATGTAACAAAGCCTAAAACTCTCATGGCATTATAGAGTGCTGGGTATGTGAGACCACAGACACACTCTCTCTTTCTGTTCGTCAGAGTTTGTGGTCCCACCAAGTGCTGTCACGGGCCAAATGGAAGAGGTTCATGGGCTGCATTTGGCTCGCCAACTTCATGTTTGACACCCCTGCTTTAGGGTATGTCTACACAGGGTTCTTATTTCGAAACAACCTCTGTTGTTTCGAAATAAGAACCCTGTGTAGACATACCCATATAGTCTTGGAATTTGGTATGTTCCATACCATTTAGAGGGCTTTGAGCCCCTCTCCAACCCCCCCGCCCCCAAGTGAGCTGAAATCTGAGGTGTGTAAGGGAAGGTATTGGTTTGGATGGTATCCTGTGTGTAGGTGTGAAAGGGCTGTATGAAGACAGGAAATGGTTGTTAAATTTTTGAAGTG
This sequence comes from Podocnemis expansa, assembly GCA_007922195.1. Classification (NCBI taxonomy): domain Eukaryota; kingdom Metazoa; phylum Chordata; order Testudines; family Podocnemididae; genus Podocnemis; species Podocnemis expansa. The sequence continues at coordinate 28,419,784 of ML682021.1, forward strand.
TGGTATTTTGTCAGGAACATAGGCTCAGTGTTAGAGCCCAGGGCAAGTGCAGACAGTGTTTGCCCGTTACAGTGGCAAGGCGGGCAAGGTAATATCTTCAATTGAACCAACTTCTGTTGGTGAGAGAGACAGGTTTCGACACCACATTTAAAAGCTTGTCTCCTCTGACAGAAGCTGGTCCAGTCAAAGATATTACTTCACTCACCTTGTCTCTTTAGTATGCTAGGACTGACATGGCTACAACTGCACTGGATACATTATTGTGACAAGGCAAACTATATGACTGTGGGCATTCTAGGGCATTGCTCAGGGCCTCAGAGTTAAGGTTGTGTGGGCATTCACCTAAACTCTCTATTTCCTGGTTTTCAGAACTTCAAGTTTTGCTGAACTCAACATTCTGGTAGGGCATGAGCTATCACTGGGCAAGCTTAGCTCTGTGTTACTGCTGTTTTCACCAACCAACCAACCAACCAATCAATGAGCTAGCTAACTAAGCTAGCTAACTAAGAATATCCAAAGTGACATTAAAGAAATAAAAATTCATTCTCTTACTAACAAAAAATAAAACATAACTCACAGAGGCACATGCAACATTACTGTTGTGTGCATACTCACTTCTTTTTCCAAAAGCATTTAAAAATAATTGGATCAAAGCTGTCTCTTAAGAAAAGAAACCATAAGAAATATAAAGTCACTGGCTGGCTAGCTGCGGTCAGTCACATTTCTTCTTTTATATATCTCATTGTGTGTCAGCACGAAATATCAATAGTTTCAATTTGTTTTGATGTGTGATTCTGCCTCTGCCTGACTCACATTATTGTCAGCAAATTCAGCCCACTGTGAAGATTTATAACACCCTGAGGAAATACTTTAGTAAATAGCCTGGGCTAGATTCTGTGCTTCTCATCTGAGCAGATGCCACACAGAGGCATAGCCCAGAGGGGAATGGAGTGCGGCCGAGGTAGCTCCTTGTCTTGCATGTGCCTGGGATCCTGCTTGTTCCCTACAAAAGTGAGAGCAGTCCTGGGGCTGTTCTGATTTGTACCTGCTGCCTCATTTAGGTGGCTCCAGAGCACTGAATAATGGAGGCGCAGAGTGTTTGAGCTTCACCCTGTGTCATGCTGTGCCAAGAACTGGCATAGAATTCTTTACCGGGGTCTGCACTATCAGGAAAAGGCCCCCTTCATTATGATGACGCTGTGGGGGCAGACTGAAAAGAACAAGGACACTCTCTACAGAGAGCTGCTCCTCAAATCTGAGGTGTCATTTGACAATTCAGGGCAGGGGTGTAAGTAGGGTGGAGCAAATGGGGCAAAGCTCCAGGTGCTGAATTTTAAAGGGTGCCACCAGACCCCCACATGGCCCTAAAGAGGAATGTGCCTTCAACAAAGGCACTTTCCTCCTGGAGCCAGGCAGGGGATGGGGAAGTTTCTCCTCCGCTACCCCTAAATGTGCCAGCCATGCTGTCTGATGGGGAGGAACCCCCCCGCCAGGTCTCTGGCTGCGCTCACCCGGGGGCAAGAAAGGCACTCTGCTGCTGGGCTCCTGGCCACTCTCCTGGAGGCAGGGGAGCCCCCCCTCCGCTGCCGGGCTGGATCAGGGTTTGGGGGGGCACCCGTGGGGCTGCCTGCTTAAAGCCCCGGAATCCCTAGTTACAGCTCTGATTCAGGGATTTAGTTTCAGCCCCAAATGTCTGAAAGTTTTGGACATTCCAGCTTTAGATTTGGGACAGTGAATACACCCAAATATGAGTGATAATGAAATGCATGTTTTCCTAATTTAAATGAACTGACTCTGGAGATTAAAGAAATACAGCAAAGAATAAGGCCTACCTTGCAGGTAGTGTAGGTACTTTATAAGTATGGAACATATATCATTACTTTGTTTACACTACAGCCAGTTAAATCACATTCAGGGACAAGAGATACTGAAGATAGTTCATATTGAATAATACTGTGAATGATTACATGGGCCCAGCAGAAAATTGTTTACAGCAGGTGTTTTTGTAACTGGTAAACAGATGGGTATGTTGTGTACTATTCAGTGTTCCTCAACCTGTGTGGTGAGCACACTGTGTTGTAAAGATAAAATTTGGATCAAGGACTGCTCATGTTTTTATGTTGTTTGTAGTTTTATGTATGTGTTTTTGATTTTCTGTTTTTACAACTGTTCAAAAGTTAATTTTAAATATAACAAATGGAAGGAGACAATTAAGCACATTAACTTTTTGAAATATATGCATATTATATTCATATATATTCCTAAAAAACCTCGTCAGTTGTACTGAAGAGCTTCAGAGCCCATTGCGTTACATGAAAGGCCCATGCAATTGGAAGAAGAGACACTGTCTGTGTTAGATTAGGGATTTAGCTTCCAGTCTGTTCAGTGCTCATACCAATATCCCAATGTGGGTAGCTGGCATGGATGGAGTAAGCTAACAGCCAGGCCACTGCAGCAGTGAACCAATTTATACATTTTAACTGCTACAGAAGGACTGAAAACTGGTAAAATTATGGTAGACAGATACAGAATGAGTCTGAGACTTATGCAAGATCAGAGTATTGTTGCATCAGTTTAAGGCATCCATATTAAACTAAATTAGTAGCCATTAAAAAAGAGTAATTCTTAAATCTGTTCTACAGGGATAATTCCATTTAAGTGGATTTTGATTATTTGCTGACAATAATGTTCTCCATATGCCTAGATCCCTTTCTAAAGTATTCTTTACTGGGGTGTTATTTCCCATTTTGTAGGTGTGCAACTGATTGTTCTTTCCTAAGTAGAATACTTAGCATTCGTCCTTATTGAATTTCATCCTGTTTACTTCAGACAATTTCTGAATCCAGCTTATCCAAATCATTTTGAATTTTAATCCTATTGTCCAAAGCACTTGCATCACCTCCCAGCTCAGAATTGTCTGCAGACTTTTATAATGGTATGTCTACTCTTACAATTTAATTTCTATTAATGAGGATTAATTTGAATTAAATTAATGCATGGCTACACTGGCTTTCATTAATTCAAACTAAGGAATTCCTTAGTTTGAATTAATGAAAGCTTACTTCAAAGTTATAAAACCTTGCTTAACATTGAAATAAGGGTTAATTTGAACTTATTAGTTCAAATTAACTCAGTGTAGCCATGTTAATTCGAACTAACCATTTGTTTGAATTAATGCTTTTTGAACTCCTTCCTCCCAGGGTGCCTTCCTTTTTCTATATATTGGGTGAAGACATGGCCCTTCTTGGGGGTCATCTTGCCATACCTCCCATGGTCTATCTTTTAATATGAACTAGGAAGTCCTGTCCATGGACATGCTAGTTTGAATTGGTTTTCCTAGTGGGGCCACGTTAGTTTGAATTAACTTAATTTGAAGTAATCATTATTAGTTTGAATTTATTAATTCGAATTAAGTTAAGTCGAACTCACCTTCTAAGTATAGACATAGCCTAAGCATATTCTTTATGCCATTATCTCATGACGATGAAGATACTGAATTGAATTGGACCCAGGATCATTCCCTGTGGAGCCCCACTTGACATACCCTTCCAGCTTGACTCTGAACCACAGATAACTATTCCTTGGGAATGTTCCTCCAATCAGTTATGCAAGCACTTATGTATGTAGGCAATTTCATGTGCATACAGGTGCAGTTCACATATGTATGACTTTATGTGCTCATAAGGTATGTGTATATTCATTTGCATACTTTGTACTTGTGTGTTTGCATAATTTGAAGGAATAATTAATGTGCTAATTGTCCTTCCAATGAAACTCCCATTAGTATTATTATTTTTCATTACCCACAATTGTGATAGTTGCCACACAAATACAAACAATAAGACACTAGTCTCTACCAGGAGAGCCTGAAATCTAAAAATAGTGAAAATACAGGCAGAGGAAGGAGGAAAAGGCTGCAACATATTTTTTTCTTACCACAGCATTTCATATTTTTCCTTTATTTTAACACCAACATCATAATAGCCTTAAGCCAAAACATTCAGAAATGCCCTCTGATTCTAGGGCCAACTTGAGACACCTTTGTTTTGATTTTCAGATGAGTTCAGCTAGAGTCAGTCAAAACTTGGAATATCTGTTCCACAGGAAATTAAAAAAAACCAAACAAAACAAACCATTTAGCTCCAGTTAGGAACCAAAAGCTGAATTATTCCATGGAAAGGAAATAAAATAAAGCAACAAAGATACAATCCTGGGAACCCTAGCAGACTGATGAGGAAGCAGAAGCTTAGAATCCCACCTCTGCTCCATTGTGTGTCCTAGAATGCCAAGTTGTTCAGGCATTCACTGGGGATTTGGGAGATCCAGGTACGGATATTCAATCTGTCTGATTTGGAGCAAGGACCTGAAATGGAGCTTCTAGCCTCCAGAAAAAGGGGCCCTAACAACTAGGGTGTACTGGGATGTAGTAAGATTCTTTCCCGTTGAAGTTGCTCTGCTTCATATAGATAATTAAATATTCACTGTACAGGAATTGACCTAACTCTCCCATGTTCCAGAGTCAGTCTCTCAGATTTGTGCTCTTTCTCTCTCCCAGTCCACTTATTACAAATAGAACTGTCTTGTGAGATGGGTCCATGAGAATGGAAGAAGGGAAGGGAAAGATGATGAGGTGGCCTGATGCAGAACTGGATGGAGTATACAGTCCAAAACACAGCAGTCAGAGTAATTGTGCAGTAGACAACATAGAAGCGGGAGAGACAGTGTCCACAGGCAGGGGATGACTAAGGAGGACTGGCAGTATGGTGAACGTAAGTGTGTACCTTTCAGCCATGTTCTCAGAACTGATTTTTGGAGGATGATGCTGAGGGCTGTGAGGGATCCTGGCAAGGAATCCTGTTCCTGTATTTCTGGCATCATTAAAGAGCAGCAGGTTTAGTAGGTGGTTGGTAGCACCTTTGGGTTGCATCCTTTAATGCAGGTTTGAGGACAAAGGATCTAAGCCAGTGGTTACCAACCACTTTTGGGTCTAGGGCCATAAATAATTTTACAACTCTGAAGGATCACAAGTCAGTACCAGCAAGTCAGAAGGAAGGAGTTCAGCCTCCTCACTGGTCTCCTGTTCCCTCTGGCTGCAGCAGGGAAGTCATATGAACCCGTAGCCCTCTGCGTTCCACCTGGATCCTTAGGCAGTGACTTCCTTCTGCAGCCAGGGGGTGAGATCAGTGCTCCTCTCCCTCTGGTTCCAACAGGGATCTCAGTGCCTATGGACCCAAGTGTAGCACTTTGCCATGCTCCTTCCTACAGCCAGGGGAAGGGGAGTGCTGATCTTTCATCCCCTAGGTTGCAGCAAGGAGCCTGCACTGGTCTCTTGTAGCTCCGTGGCAATGTGATTCTCCCAGTTCCTTACACAGCAGCTCCCTTCTGCAACCAACAAGAGGGCACTTGCTCGTCACTTTGAAAGACTCAATGGGCTACTTTTGGCCCACAGGTCACAGTTGGGAACTATTGATCTAAGCCATGTATATCTTCTGAGGTCAACTGTTGTGACCACTGATCTCTTGATGGTGTCCAAGGTAGTCTGTGCTGCTCTCAGAGTGTGTCTAGCAAGTGTATGACCCCTGGTGACTAGAGTTTTGGCTGCTTCCCTTTGTTCTTACAGCAGGGAATCCAAGATGGAAGTCATGACACCTCACAAGTGCAGCTAAGTGTGGGACATGGTAACTGGACCCAAAGGTCTGGCCTCCCAAAGGCCTGAGGATCTAGATGAATAAGATCTTATGTTAAATGCATCTAGTCTATGTCCATCTCAGTCAGCGCAGGTGGACTGAGAAGCTCTGCTTACTCTTAGCTCTACTGCTGACACTGTGGAGTTGACCAGAGGAGGCTGTAACAGGAACTCCTGTCCTCTGGCAGGTATGGCATTCATCCTTTCTGCTATCTTGGACACTGGTAAAAATGAAAAGGGTGACAGCCAGATATCTTGACCCAAGTTGAGAACACCAATGCTGAAAGTCTGACAGCTTTCCTTTGGTGTATGTGTGTAAAATATCAAATAGGAGATTGGATATGTCTTTTGCTATGCTCACAATTTGCATGAGCTATTCTGCCTTGTAGCTCCTGGAATTGCCTCTGCTCATCAGTAGGTAAGGCAGATGAAGCTTCAGTTTTGTCTCCTGGTGAGGGGCTGTCAGTTTGTTCCTGTAGTGGGGATGCATATAGGTTTTCTGAGAGGGGATTTCATCTCATTCCTCTAGGACGTAGGTTACGGATCCAAGGGGTCTGTTGCCAGCATTAATCCTGGCATAGAAGGCTGCATTGGTATTGAATGAGGAACTGGCCTGGTGAAAGCATTAGCTCCAAAGGAGGACACAGTGCTGGAAGGGCTATGGGTGCCATTGGCCAGTGATGGTGCCATAAGTGGAGCTGGTCTCATGGCTTCCAAAAGGGCTTTTATAAAGTCCTCTTCATTAGGTCACGTAAACAGTTGCTGTAAACGCTGCATAATGTCCTTCCATATGACTTGGCTCTGAGACGAGGTAAAGGCTGCTGATGTTCTAAGGTAACAGTGAAGGACTCTCCACAGCCCTCCCCAAAGGTCAGAGAATTGATGAACACTAGTGGTACTGAGTGGTGCCGGCCAAAAGAGTTATTGCCACTATGGGGCTGTGGAAATGCCAGTCTCAGGTGCTTGACAGAAAACAGCACAGGGCTAGAACTAAGAAGTGCATCTCGAGTCCTCTGAAAGAAGATTTTGCTACTGAGGCTGGTCTTGACACCAGCGTTGGAGTTGCCAGAATATCCAGCTGTAGGTACTGAGAGGCAGATGAGATTGGATACACAAACATGTTTCTCTCCTGGTCCACTGAATCAAAACATGGGAGATCATAGAGGGAGGAGCCTTCATCCAGACATTGAGGGCAGAGGAAGCTATCAATGTCGTTGTAGGATTGCTGGGCCAGAGGCACACCACTGAAGGAGTCAGGGCTTGATGTGGTCATTGTAAAAGAGCTCACAGGATTCCAGGGCAAGGGAAAGAGTATCTTTTTAAAAACTAACTTAATTACAGTATACTGCTCTACATGGCATTACACTAGCTTTTTATAAATACAAGAAAAAATTAAGTGAGGGTCTAGTCCTAAGGACGTTCAAACAAGTTTGTTCACTCTCTGAAGCAGCAATGAAGGAACTCAGGCAACTGAAGGAAGTGCCTTCACTTCTTTAAAGTAAAGCTGCAATATCACCCATACATGAGAACCTTATGCACCCCAACAGATGTGGTTTTTTCCAGGAAATTTTGCACCGTGACCCCATATTGCACAAATGGGAATAGACAAGCCCTTGGAGGAGAGTTAGTCCAAAATAATCCATTCTAGTCTCAATCTGGATGAAGCTATAATAGTTCAAATATTCTTCCCCCCAGAGTCCAATAATGCAGTAGAGTCCTCTTGATTGCAGCTGAAACGGTTAAGAGCATTAGTGTGGATACAGAAAGGCAAAAGGGCAAAGATTCCTAAATACACTGAACCATCTGTGCTTAAAAGTTTACTGAGTGTCCAGTTACAAAAGGTTTAATTCCCCAGTGTAAACTGAGCTCCAGAAGACCCCCCATTCCACTGATCTAGAACAAAAGAATATGAATAGCTCAACTTCATTTGTTGCTCCTTTCTTCCAAAATGAGTCCAGTTAAATACACTGAAATAGCAAACTACTGCCAAAACCTGTTTGGTGGCACATCTGCATGGTTCCTTGTAATGTACACAATGGGCTAATTCAACATGTTTCATAGAAATCAAGCTTTCCATGGAATATCAAGTCTAAATGTTCATTCTGATTTATCTTTGTTGGTTTTGTGTATGAGCAGGACCTGGGTGAGGCATCCAAGAAGTTCCAGCCGAATTTCTGTCCTTAATTCAGTATGTACATTTCCTGGTTCATAGATCATGCTTTTAAGACTGTTGCCAAAAGTTGCAAACACTATCAACTGTATGTAGTCTGTGTATAGACTACTATTAAAAAAGAGTTGATTTATTACTAGGGCATAATGGATGAATTTGTGCATTAACCATTTAACTTCTGAATTATTGCGTTAAAATAACAGTTTGGGTCACTAATGAAAATTAGTTTGATTTCATGCTGTTCCACATCACAGGATTAGTCAGTATAATTTTCAGTCTTTGTTAACCAGAAGTTGAACATTAGAACAGTGCAGATCATGAGTTGTGGTATACAAACTTGATTGGATTGGCTTGATATTAGCTGAACGCTTTGCAAGTGAATAATGAGGTACATTGTCTAAACTGCCTTGCAAGTTCCCGTTGTCCAAACTATGCACAGATATACATAGCATCTGTTAACACTGTTCTTGAGAAGGATTGCTAACAACAGGGTGACAACTGGGACAGGTGTCCATTCCTGAGCTTTAGGTGAGTACATGGGAGCAGCACCAGTGCTCACTGGACATTCAGCTACTGCCCCTTCAGTTAGTTGTAAGGAGTCAGTAGGGAACAGTTCAAGTCAAGGTGCTGCAGTATCTCCCATAGGTACTCGCAGCATAAAAAGTCTTGAACCAGCTGTGACACATGGATCTAGTAAAAGGAATAAGAGCTAAATTCTGAAAGGGGAATTAGACATTACAATGTTCAGCATTGCAATGCCTAACTCCTAGGTATCCTGCTGCCCAGTGGCGTTCACAGCTCTGTGTTAGGGATTCAGGCTTCCTAGGCACTGTATGGAGAGCCCTTTGATTTGATTTGATTTGATTTGAAAGAAATGCCTAAAAGCGAGATTCACAGAAGCTAGTAAACTAAGTGGGTAGCTGCCTAAGCTTGCTACAAATGAAAGGAGGGGAAACAGGTGTGGCCTAGGGTTGGTTAGGCTTAATTAAGGTGTGGCTTAAAAGGGACCTAAGGGCCTGACTCCCCAGGTTGGAAAAAGACCTCTGTCTCTGTTCAAGTGTCACAGCCATGAGCCCTTTCCTGGAGTTAAGTGCCTTAGTCAAGTCAGCCCTTGCTCAGGGTAGAGGGAAAGAGGAGAGAGGACAGACTGGTTAGATCACTCACTTGGGAAGTGGGAGGTATGTCCTCAAATTGTTGCTCTACCTGACTTCTAGCTCGAAATTCTGAATGTTCAGTTCCATGACATGGCATAAACAAGGAGTGTAATTTCCATTTTCCAACCAATTCCATTTACCTGACTTTCTCAGTACAACTATGATGGAACTGCAATTGATTTGTCAATTAGAATAATTTAAATTGCCTCATGCAGGTCTGCCAGGTTTTTTCCATGCTGTTGTGGAGCTTGTTGGGTATTTCTTTAATGATTGTTTTAACAGAAAAATGCAAAACATGTACCTCTTTTGTGTATTGTGCATAGTTAGACCAAAGAGATTATTAATAATAAATGTAGCCAGTAAGTATTGGAATATTATTATCTTCTCAGTTTGGACAACTGAGCTTACATTGCATGTTGCCATTAGCAAAGATGCAAACAAGTGTTATTGCACATATTGTAAGCATTCTTTATTAACTCAAACCCTATCGTTTTTTAATCACAGAGTAAGTGGGAATTATTATTTATTTGTTTCAGTGGCTGAAGAGGGATTTTCCTGCAAGTCCCATATTTTTACACATTTAACATCATGATTTAATTTTAATAAGTTGAAGGCTGTATAGTACTTTATACTAGTTTATTGGTTAGTTAAAAAGAGAGAGTGCCTAATAATGAAAGAAAAACATGAATCTATCTAAACACTCACAAAGAAGTGGTTAAGACAGATTTATAACTGATTACATTCAACTGTAATTTCAGTTTACATTTTTAATGTCCTGAAAGTGGGTGTAACAAACAGGCAGTATGTGTTTGAATTTCCCTAGCCTATTACACTGAGTCATCACAACCCACTTAACCCTTTCCCTACAGACTCAAAAGGGAAAGGGTTAAATGAGTTTTGCGCTCTCACTAAATAAAGGAGGTGGGAGTGACTTTCTAAAAGAGAGGATCTGGGTGTGGACTGAATAGTTCTGAGGGAGGTCCTATCTGGGAGCAGCCAAACCTGGAGATAAGATTTGATTTGGCTTTTATGTTATCTTTACTTTAAAATATGACTTTCTAACTCTGCATTTAAGGCTTACCAGAAAAGTAGGTAAAGGTGACCACATCTTTACGAAATGTGCATGCTAGAGAACAGGCCAGATAGCACTGTTTGGGCAGCTGAGGATTGACAAGTACTTGTATTCTTTTCAGACTCATTCTCTTTTTATATGCTGCTGCTATGAGCACTGCATTTTGTTTCCTTTTAGAGACAGTTAATTTTCTGTGCCTTTACTTCTACCTCTGGGCATAGTTGCTTCTGTTGGGTCTTGATGCTACTGCTCAGATTCTTGTTGACTTTACTGTCAAAACCATACACCCAGTTTTTATTGTTGCCAAACACAGTCAAATCTGTATTGGTGCCAAATGTGCTGCGCTTCTCTGTCAGATGCTTCTGCCTCAGATCTGGCATCCTTTTGTGCAATTAATTATGGGTTGTCTCAGAATGTACTTCATGCACCACAGCAGGGGTGTTGCTGCCCCAAAAAAACGTTTGAGCACAGGCCCCACCGCCTCTGCTCTGTCCCCAGGCCTGATCTGTTCCATTGGCCCCAGGCCCAATCTGGCTCACCAGCCCAGGGCTAGCTGCCACTGCTGGCCTTGGATCCCATCTATGCTGGGGCCAGCTGCAGCTGCCAGCCCCAGGCTTGCACTACCAGGGCTCGGCAGGACTCTGGGCACTGGCTGGGACACTCAGGGCCTATGCCCCTTGTGTCCAATGCCAGCAATGCCCCTGTGCCACAGACTGGGGTCTGGCATGGTTCAGATAGGAAGAGGTCTGTGGCACAGGGACATTGCTGTATATATATAAAATCCAAGAGTCAAGAGCTTATATTTTTCACCTTCCTCTGTGCAGGGAGGATGACTCACTAGGGGATTTTCTGTATCTTAACATTTTTAAATCACGATTAGAGGACTTTAATAACCCAGTCATAAGTTAGAGGTTTATTCCTGGAGTGCGTGTTTTACTTGTTAACTCTGTGTTCTTGGAGAATAGCATTCAGCCTCTGTAACTCACCTCCTCAACGCCCCTAGCCTTTGCTTGAATCAGAAAGCAAAAACAATGAAAAGGCCATGGGAGACAACTTAAACCCCTCCAAATAAGGGTGATGCAATTAATGCAACTCCCCAGTTCTCATCCATATCAAAGATATGAGCCAGCCCACTGAATGGACAGCAGAAAATTTAACTTGCATTGAGGATGGAGAACAAAGCTCTAAGCCAGGAACTGCACAGAATTCTGGGCCTGGCAAAGCAGAAAAGCACTGCACAATGGGATGATCTCTGCCCCAAGTGCTAGTGAACCCACACCTGCACATACCTAGCCCAGCAGTTATCAGACCAATTTTAGTCAATAGATCTTTGACTGACATCCAAAATACTGAATCTGCTTGAGTGCACTGTGAGCTCCCTCAAAGGAATACCATTCACAGCCAGGAATGATCAGTTCCTATTATTCAGCTAAACAAAATGACTCTGGTATACAAACTTTAGTCGTCGTTTACCCTAAAACAACCCTAGTGTTCTGCCTCAAACCCTTGTTTCTTCCCTGGCGAAAACCCCAACCCAAGTATAAAATTCTGTTCTGATGGCTGGATCCAAAATCTGCATCAGTTATACTGGGACTTCACTTTTTTCTTGCTGATTGTGGTGAAGGCTCTGTGGCTATGTCTATACTAGGAAAAGTTAGTTTGAATTTGTTAATTTTAACTAATTAGGTTTGAGGTTAGTTTGAATTAAACTCAAACTTATTAGTTTGAATTAATAAAGTGGACTAATTCGAACTAATATTAGTTCGAATTAGTCCATTTTGTTAATTCGAACTAAGTGCCCTTAGTTTGAAGTTATTTAAGTTTGAACTGAAGGTTAATGCTTGTCTACATTATCCTTCATTCGAACTAAGGATCGAACTAAGGGCTTAGTTCGAACTAACCGGCAGGTCTTATTAGTTCAAACTAAGCTTTCATTAATTTGTATTAAGGAATTCCTTAATTTGAACTAATTGAAAGCCTAGTGTAGACAGGTACTAGGTTTGAATTAAGCCTCCTTAATTTGAACTAACTTGCAAGTGTGGACATACCCTGTCTGTTTCCAGTACTCTGGACCCTAAGCTTTACAGCCTGTGTCCTGGGAGCCTTTGAGCCGAACTGAGTGGTGAGACATGCCATTCCCCCACCCCCGACCCCAGCACTCTCTCTTTTCCTCTTTTTCTCTTAGTCCAAATACAGCTCTCTAAATCTGATCTTTGTAATCAACTTGGGCTAGATTTCCTCAGTACTAGAATTGAAACTGGGTAATATTGTAACTGTTTGATTGTTTTTATCTTTTTGCATGGTTATTAATATTATAACTTGCTATATTTTTCTTTCCTTTTATAATTATTACTGTTGGTATTATAAATTTTTTGTACCTGGCAATAAACTTAGTTTGCAATCAAGCTGATTGCCAGCCTCTCTCCAAACTTCATTTACTCCTTTGTGTTCTTGGCTTCCCTATATTGCTCTGCGGCATTGCTTCTTTTACCTGGCCAAAGATCCATGTAATGCCCCCAAATCCTGTAAGACTTGCTCATTAAAGGGCTTACCAGCATGCTGAGCCTGTGGCATAAAAGGGTGACAGCTGAAAAGTGCAGTTTGGGCCAACCTGACTGAGCCCATAAGGGGATCAGCTGAAGAGTGCTGATAGACCTTGTCCGCTCATATGCACCTTGTTAGTTGGTGAATGTGTTTTTATGGTGGTTATTTGAATCTGGGACTGAAGGAGCCCAGTCTTGGGACATTTAGGTCCTGCAACTATAGCTCCATTGGGAAAAGACTTGCAGAAGGGAGAAGTGAGCTCTATATAGAAACAGAAGTGACACAAGCAGTACATTAATAGGATTACAAGTCCCCCATACCCCCAAAGGAAATTACCCCTAACAAATGAGCATACCCTAGTTTACCAGCAAATTTGATAACAGGTGAGTGAGGTTCTATGGCCTGCATTATGCAGGAGGTCAGACTAGATGGTCATGTTGGTCCCTTCTGACAGTCTATGAGTACGTGTCTTGGATTGCAAAATTTAATTCAATTGGCTAAAAGGGAGTTTTGTTAACTAAAATCATTATGTGCTGTCTTATTAGCTGACCAGGGTTAAAGGTTGCCACAGAACTCTGAGAACTAAACTACAGAAGCCCTACAGTATGCTTGGGGAAATAAACAAGAATAGCTATTTCAGAATAGATAATCCACACTCATTCCCCATTAGGATGTTCTTACCCTGAGCTATTTATGCATTTACGCTGGAGCTGGAAGGGTAATTTCCAGCTTGGCTAGACATAGCTTTAATGGTGCTGGTGTGCTAAAAATAGAAGAGCAGCTATAGCAGTACTGGTGGCAGGAGTGTCTAGCTGCTTAAGTAAGTAGTGTCCTCTGAGTGATTGTACTCTGGCCATAAATCTGTCCCTCCTTCTGTGCTGCTGCTGTTACACTTCTATTTTTAGTATACCGGCTCCATCAAAGTTAGCACACACTGGGCTACCTCAGCTGGAAATTACATGTGTGGCTTGAAGTGCAGGAATGCCTTTGTGTGATTTAGGTGAAGTAGATAAAACTAATTTGCAAATAGGCACTTTCGGTGCAGAATAAGTGTGCGGACATGGGGAGTTAGTACAGAACAGCTATTGCACTTCGCACGCATCCCTTAGCTTATTTTATAAGAGCTTTGCCATGTAGGCAGGCCCAGAGAGTGGTGTGACAGTACATTTAGGTCATAAAGAGTTTGGGTCAAATTCTTTTTTTCAATTTAAATGAGGAGATCTGTGGTAATTCTACTGGAGTCAGTTCACACACAGACTAGTATAACACCAGTGAACCACAGCAGAATTTGGCCTTCCTATTAAATTCTGCCATTAATGAAGCAGCTGGGGCATTTTCAATATGTAATATTCAACATTACAGATTTTGTTCTGCCACACTTGATAGCAATGGCTGAACTTTTCAGGGCATGTAATAAATTTTAAATGTCATCATGCATTTTAGATTTGTCAGCTATACTCAGTTCTGATTTCATATAAAAGTCATTACAAATTTAGTAGGGTTAGGTTACAAAGTGGAAAGTAACATTAGTTTTAGTAAGTTTGTGAAAGGCAAGGCTAAATGGTATAAGGGCTGAGCGCCAGCCAGTAGGTTTCCTTCCTCCAGAATCCAAAGGGTTAGCCGTGTTAGTTTAGTTCAGCAAAACAAACAAACAAAAAATAAATTTGTTAGTCTTTAAGTGCCACAGGACTCCTTGCTTGTTTGTTTTACTTCCTCTAGAAGAATATCATAGGCTGTGTTCACACAGCCCTCTTATTTCGAAACAACAGAGGTTGTTTCCAAATAAGATTTAGGCTGTTCACACGATGCATGGTTGTTTCGAAACAACGGGTCCCATTGTTTCGAAACAACAGCATTGTTTCGAAACAAGTTAAACCCAATGCGGGGACGAAACAACGTTGTTTTGAAACAATTGTTTCGAAACAACGCTGTGCGAACATGTTATTTCAAAACAACAGTGACTTGTTTCGAAATAACTGGTGCCTGAACCTGCTATTTCGTTTTGAGCTTTTTTCCTTAATTCGAATTAACTAACTGTTAATTCGAATTAAGTTATTTCGAAATAAGGTGTTATTTCGATACAAGTTGTTTTGAAACAACCGTATTGAAATAACCCCCTGAGTGTGAACACAGCCATACTGATTGGGATTGGTTTCTGGAGTGATGAAAATGTGGAGTTCAGAGACTTTGGCAAACCACAAGTGTTTTAAAAACACCTGGTTATTTTTGTATCGGTAGTTTAACAAAAAATAATGGTTTCATAGAATTTAAGTCCATAAGGTCATAACATCCTGTGCATCACAGGTCCTTAAAGGTCACCCAATTACCTCTAGAATATTGTTGGAATTACAGATCTTGCATAGATAGGAAGGGAAGATATCCCTTATTTCAGTGAGAGATTTTCAACTCAAACCAAAAAACATGTTCAGAATCAGTCTTGTTTTCATCTCTATGAGCATATTTTTCTATAGATTGTGTGTTATTATTATGTGCCTCCTCCATCAACTAGTATTTGACCGCCTGACAGATATTAACATATTTATTTTGTAGCACCCCTGTGAGATAGGACTAGACTATTTTACAGATGGGGAGCAGAGGCATTGAGTGACCCATGCAAGGGTTATGGGATCTGTGGAAGAGCCAGAAATTGAACTTGGATGACCTGAATGCCGTGCCAGCATTGAACCATGAGATCATCTTTCTCTGATATAATTCATGTCTGAATTTAGGATTAGGTTACAAGCTGGCAGACATATAGCATTTCTCCTGTATGCCCAACTTCATGAGGTTCAAAAATAGTCATTTTCACTTAGTTTCCAAAAGAGAAAGGGAAGGTGGGGCTTTATTTGTGTCTGAAAGCCAACTACACACTTCCAGTGGGGAAAAGAAAGCAATTTCATTCTGGTCTCTGTGCAACTGGCAGGCATTGACCTGTGATAGTATGTTGTTTGTAGGGTCCTACTTAATGTTTGTCATGCTGCAGAAACTGTGGATCCCACAATATTAGGATTCTATGACAGTTTGTTTTTTGCTTTGCTCAGTCCTCAGTTTTGCAATACATTTTGAAATTTGCAACACACAGTTTTTTCTCCGTTGGTACAGTAGAACCCTATTCATCCAATCTGATAGTGGCTGGGGCTCAGGCTGTCAACACTGTATATTGTGGGGCTTCCAATGTCAGCCCAATGTATTAATGACTGTAATGATGACTGTAATGTCTGGTTATCAAAAAGTCTAGTTATCAAAAAGAAAGAAAGAAAGAAAAAGAGAAAAAAAGCAGGCATGTCATAATATTTGAGTATTAATATTGTTCCAGAACATTTTTCTTAAACAAATATGTCTTCTCTGGTGTTTCCAAATTAAAATATTGCAATTCATCAAGTTCCATTGTTTCTTTTCTCTCATTTTCCATGTCTTGTCTGCAACTCAGTTGCCCTTGACTATCATCCTTTAATTCAGGTAGGATCTTCTTTATTTATTTCTATCAGTTAGTGGAAACTAACTGTGATATAATTTAGCCTCATTAAAGTAGAGATATGTCACTGATGTCTTGTGTACTGCCCTTGGGAACTAGTAAAACTAATTTCCCATACAGTGGAATTTTCCAGTAAAAGCAGATTGATGGGGAAAGGAATTTCAACCCACTAAGGCCTTTGTTCAGGTCCTTAAAAAAGGCAGCAAAATAGAAAATGGTGCAAGATGAACACAATTTATGAATATTTTAAAAATCTCAAACAGTCAATCCTTAAAAGAAAAAAAAAATCAGTTAGTATTGCTGCCACTTCTCATCTTTGTGTGAAAAAATGTTGACTGGAACTAAAATTTGGTTCCTGATTCTTATCTCTTGTGGATGGAAGAAAAACTCCATGACATTTGTCTAAAACTGCTGCTTCATCATTTAAACATCAATAATACAGTAACAGAAAAAACTGAATGAGGGTTTGTGTCACATGGTGACATTGGCCCTGTAAGAGGGAAGAGGCCAGTGCACCTGAGGCTGGTCAGGTACCTGCAGTTAGGCTTAAGTGAGGGCATCCGGGGCTGAGAGAGTGAGAGACCAGGTTAGTTAGGAAGGGGCTTGAGAGAAAGACTGAAAGACTCAGGAGGGGCAGCTGAGACCTGTTGGGGAACAGAGGTGAGCCAGGAGGGGTGAGAGAGAGTTGCCTGAGAGAGAGTTGCAGGAATTCTGAAGAAGAGCAGTGACTGTGAGTTGCTGGTGATGGTTTCTGAGGGAAGCTGTTGAAAGATTTGCTAGAGCTGGGGAAGCTACCACATTGCAGGAAGCCCCAGGCAGATGCTCCTTTGAACAAGGGGAAGAATCAACATGGTTGGTGAGGCCCAGCAGAGGGAAGCAAGAAGGCATATGGTGTGTAACTCTGTGGGTGGCCCTCTAGCAGAAGACCTAATTTAAGGATTGTGGGAGAAACCCTGGGAGAAGGATAAAGTTCTGGATAAAGTTCCCTTGAGCAGGAGCAGAAATCTCAGGGAGGAGGGCCAGAGGGAGTGCATCCCGCAGAGAGTCTCATGGGATCCTGGTGTGGCGCTACAGGAGAAGACTTATAAGAGAGAAGTGGATTTTGAAACTCTCAGGTCAGATGCCTGGGATGTGGGGCCCTGAAACAAGGGCTAAAGGAACTGGGACACAGTGATTAATGACTCTCATGTGCGTAACCTGGGAATAGTGACTCTTGAATGGGGTTTGAGACCGGCTGCATTTTTACTTTATTTTACTGCAGAATTTGAGAGGAACAGTTTTTACTTTGTAGGATCTGTGGCCCTTCTATATAAATAAAAGGGTTTGAATTTCTTGCTGAACAGTATCCATTTGCAAGTTTGCATGGGTTATACAAAGGAGAACTGAGGAAGAATACATGTTGCGCTGCAGTCTGCTGCTGGAGAGTGCTGCAACTAGGGGCTGTCCCATGCCAGTGAATCATTAGAAAGTGCAAACGGCACTGCAGAAATAGAGATGACAGAGATTTACTTTTCTGGTTTTCGTTCCATATTTAAGGTTTATTTGAACTCTTCACTGTCTCTGGAGTAACAGGAGAGTAGCATGGGGGATTAAAGGTATGCTCTGTCTCTAGCATTCCAGCAGGGTAATAATGTAGGAGGAGCTCTTCTTCACATCTTCTGCAGACCTGCCTTCTGCCTAGAGTGTCCTTTCCTTCTTTCTAGTTTGGCCACTAGTTATATTTATTGTTTTAACAATCCATGTGAACATGCGCAAATGCGTGAAATCCCAAATGTTAACTATGGATTTATAATGAAGCTCAACAATGAGTAAAGGGGTGGTTTGAATTTGAACAGTTCAAACCCCAGGACTGGTAGCCACCTAAAAACTTCTTTATGAAACTGTTGTGAATCAAAGATGGAGGGTTCATTTTAAATGCTATTCCTCATGACCCTTTGTCTGAAGGTGTCATACCCCTCATGTAACTCCTGCAGGCTGCTATGTTAGAGCCCACAGATATGATTTGTAAGCTTCTAAGCTTCCTTTGGTCTGGGTAGGCACCAGCATTCTTTTTCTTTCTTCTCTCTGGTATGCTTTCCGAGTGCAGACTCTGTTACCCCTTCATAGAAATGTGACATTATAGTCCAGGTACCTGAGGGCTCTAGGATTAGGTGCATCAGTAAGCCCTTTCCCAAAGCTTCAACCTTGTGGACACTTTGATTTACAGATTACCTCGCTAGGGATTCATGATAGTTGAAGCATATAGAACATACACTTTGCAAAAAGGAGTCAAAAACAAATCACTCTTTACTGTACATAGCAAAAGGAACGTATAGATCTATGCAAAACAATAAAACTCCTGTGTGCATGTCCTTGCCTCAGTTTCCTCATCATTCTTGAGAATTCTCTTCGCATAGGTTAAAGGCCTCTAGGCAATTGGTGTCTGGGGTCATTGCCTTGCACAGCCTTGCTTTCTACTTCTGGTATCTTCTCCTCCTTTCAAAAATAGCTTGTAAGAAACCTATGTTCTATAACCTCTAGTCCAGTGGTTGTCAACCAGTGTGCTGTGGCATGCAGGTGTGCCATGAGAACTGCCAAGTTTCCCATGAAATTTTGCACAAGGATAATGAAAATCAATGTAAAACAAACATTGTTTCATCTTAAACAATATTCTGTCCAACCAAAATTACAATGCATAAAACTTGTGGAAATTAATCCTTAAATTAAAAGCGAGGTGTCGGTCCTTCGATTCTAAAATGTGAACATTTGAAAGATAGGTGGCCAAAGGGCAAAATTGAGATGATGTGTATTTTTTTCTGCCGGATTTGAAACATTAATGCATTTGATCATTTTTTAGCTTATTGTATGTGTTGTTGCAAACCTCTCTAGTAAGACCGTAACCACAGTAAATGTACGTAAATGTGATGTTAATGAGCAATCAGTTTGGTTGAAAAAAGTGGGTATGCTTTGTTTGTGCCATTGAAGTGTGTCTTGTTACTGGAAAGGTTGGGAACCACTGCTCTAGTTTCCTTTGTGATTCCCACCAGTGCCATCCTTGAGATGGGTGAGAGGAGCAATCGCCGCTGGCCCTGTGATTCCCTGGGCCCCATGCTGTCCTGCTGTGAGGTGGGCAGCACTGGGCCTGCACTGCTGCCCCCCATGGCTGCGCTGCCCCCCACACCCTCCATGCAGCCTTCAGTGCGAAGGTGAAGGCAGCTGGGGAGGGAGGAGCATGGAACCAGCCTCTGCTCTGGGCCAGCCCACTCCGCCTCCAGGACGGAGAACAGCTGGCCCAGGGGTGGAATGGGCCAGCCCAGAAGCCAGGCTCTGCTCTCCCACCCCTCTCCTGGGCCGGCTGGTCCACCTTGAGGATGGGGAGGGCCAGCCCAGAGGCGAGGTGGGGGCCCAACCCACGAACTGGCTTGCTCTGCGCCCCGGAGCAGAATGGCTGGCTCAGGAGAGGGATGGGAGTGTGGGGTCAGCCTCTGGGCTGGCCTGCCCTGCTCCCCCACAGTGGTGGGGTAGCGGAGGGGAGTGCCACCCACAGACCGATTGCCCCGGGCCCTGCACCCCACTAGGGATGGCCCTGTTTCCCACCAAAAGATCTGTTACTTAGTTACCAGCCCACCTGTGTAGACTGGTTGTTCTAATCTGGGCAGTAGCCAGTTCTTTGTTCAACTTTGCTTCTGTGTGAATGCAGGATTGCTGAGGTTTAAGGACCTTCCAGTGGTAGTCATATGTCACTACCCTTTGGAATTTCAGTCCAAGGTGGAGTTGAAAAGACCTTAGGGAAGTCAGATCACCCTTGCAGTCAAACTGGATTTTGTACTTTGAGACAAATACATATGAAGAGTCCATAATCTTAAACAGAATTGTACATAGATTGCCTAAATTGTCACAATAGGGCATAAAAGAGAAGAGGCAGAAACATAATTCTTAATGGACAAGGTGTTCTTGTTTGTTTGCTGAGCTAAACTAACATGGCTGTTCCTTTGGAATTTGAAACATTTTAATGCTATTTGTGGCACTTTCCTCTTTACTGTTGCCTGCCTGTCCCTACTGTTTTAGAATCAATAGTGAAAGCTTTCTCACTGTCTTCTGTCTGCTGCACAAATGCTGTCTGAATTCTGATATTAGGTTTGTTGACTGAATGTTTCCATCTAGATAGGTGAATATATTAGTTTCTCTGTGAAAATCTGGCCCCTTGAGATCTGTTGCTAGAAGAAATAATTAGTCTTGTGTTTAGCACCGTGTTTGCTGCATGATGAGTTAAGAGATGATTACTTAGCCCATCTTGCCCAGTATCCTTCAATAGCACTAGGAGTCTCAGTACTGGATGTCCAAATTGGGATTATTAAGGTATGTCTGGCACTGATGCTTTCCTTGGGGGTCTGGACACAGATCTTTTTTTAGAAAATTTCAGGCAAGATTGTTACAGCATTTTTAAGACTGAGGCTAGCATTGTTTTGCCTGTTTTAGAAAAACTTCTGGCAACCTTTTCTTTGAAAAGGTCTAGTGCTCTCATTCTTTGGAGCAGGAATTTGGAATTTGGTATGGATGGACTGGGATGTCTAAAGGTTCCGCCCCCGCTGAAGAATCATGTTTTGTCAATATGAGGACACATGATGGATGGCATTTCTGGGTTTTCTCCCCCCCCCACCCGCCCCCAAGTTCATTTTTGTTTGTAAAAGCAGCAGTAGTCCTGTGGCACCTTATCAACTAACAGATTTCTTAAAGCATAAGCTTTCATGGGCTTCAACCCACTTTGTCAGATGCATGAAGTGGAAACTACAATGGAGAAGTATATATACACATGCTGGAATGGAGGAGAGCAGGTGTTAGCAAACTCAGTTCAGAGAGCAGATGGGGCCCATTCACACCACTAGATCAAAGGGAGAGAATGTGTGAACAGATGAATCACTTTTTGTAATGCGCTAACCATTCTAAGTCTCTATTCAGACCCAGCCAGATGGTGTTGGTTGCTGGTGAACGCCAACAACAGGAACACCAGCGCAGGAACCTATCCTTCCAACAAAGCCCATTGCCAACTCTGCTCACACGTTGACTCCAGGGATACCATCACGGCTCCAAACACATCAGCCATACCATCAGGTGCTCATTCACCTGCACATCCACTAATGTGGTATAAGGTATCATGTGCCAACAGTGCCCCTCTGCCATGTATATTGGGCAAACCGGACTGTCCTTGCATAAAAGCATAAATGGACACAAAACAGATATAAAAAATGGCAACATCCATAAACCAATAGGAAAACACTTCGACCTCCATGGACACTCAGTGGCAGACTTGAAAGTTGCCATACTTCAAGAAAGAAACTTCGAAAACAGACTTCAGCTTGAAACTGCAGAGTTGGAGCTAATCTGCAAGTTTGACACCATCAGGTTGGGTCTGAATAGAGACTTAGAATGGTTAGCACATTACAAAAAGTGATTCATCTGTTCATGCATTTCATACATCTGTTCATACATTTTTCCTCAGGACCTAGTTGAAAAAAATCATGTGTGCCCGCAACGCAACAATTACATCTTTGAGCAGTACATTCCAGTCTTTTGACGGTGGCAAACCCCAGGACTGGTAGCCACCTACAAACTGCTGCGACCCAGTGTTTGAGAGTCTGTGACCCAGTATTGAGTCTGGATTCTAAGCTTGAAGAACACTGATCTAGAGCCTCCTGTCTTATCTGTTTCAGAACACGGAAGGTGTGTTTTGGAAGAGGTAGGAAATGGAAGGAAGAGACAGGATCACCTGATCTTTAAGGCAGTTGATTACTGTCCTGCAGAGCCAGATTCCATCCTTGCTCTACCTCATAGTTCCTGTGTGATGCTGAAATAAACAGGGCCTGAATGAGCTCTCCCCTGACATCTAGTGATGAACTTAGGGAAAATACTTCAGAAACAAGGCATTTGATAAGCTTTGGTGTCTACTCTTCTTAGGTGCACAGCACAGGAGCAGAGCCATGCGGTGTTTTCCAGACTGGCCACTGGCATTCTTGGGTGGACAGGGCTCAGGCTCACACACCACAGCACTCAGCAGTGGCATGAATTTCTCTGCTGCAGCTGTGGAGCCTGGCCAGCAGCTGACAGCTACACGTGGAGCAGCGGTGGCACCTCTGTCCACTCACAGCCTTCTTTTCTATGCAGTCTTCATTCATGCACATCATTAATGCCCATGGTTGAGATAATCTGTATGGGCAATGAGAGGACAGGGAGCTAGACTTGTGATTTATATTTATGTCTAGACTTAAGAATGCTAGTTCAAACTAAGTTAGTTTGAACTAATAAATTCAAACTAATTGTGATTAATTTGACCAAACTTAGTTTGAATTACCATGTCCACACTAGAAACCTAAATCGAATTAGCATGTCTGTGCACAGGACTTGCTACTTCGGCTTCGGAGGGGGGCACCATGGGACATGTGGCAGTGCCCCTAACCAGTCCATAAAAAGATGAAGGTACCCTGGGAGGAAGAAGCTCAAACTGCCTTTAGTTTGAACTAATGTGCCTACATTGGGTTAGTTCAGACTAATATGTTCAAACAAACCATTAGTTCAAACTAAAGGCAGGTTTTACAAGTTTGAACTAAGGAAAAGCAAGTGTGGCCATGGACTTGCTTAGTTCAAATTAAGCCTTCTTAATTCGAACTAAATTCCCAGTGTAGACATAGCCATAGGGAATATCCACAAGGGAGTTGCTTGGTTACCTGCAATCCAGTTCCAAATTTATATGTAGCAAGGGTAATCCAACAGTCTTCTGTATTTTCTCACACTCTTGTTTTGGGAATAGTTGTGGTTGACAGTGTCTCCACAACACTTCACAGCTTTTTTGTGAGATAGATAGATACCAAGGCAATATGAGCCTTATAAATACTCAGGACAGATATTATCATACTCATTTTTATACTTGGACTAACTGCAGCCAGACTGATTTTCCCAAGCTCAGACAGAAAGCTGATAGAGAAGCAGTGAGCAAAATCAATGAATCCTGGTTGCCAGCTCCTGCTTTAATCACTAGATTCTACTTCCATAGCTATTGCATATTATTTCACTGTTTGATTCATGTTGTTACAATTAATTTAATTACTCTTACAATATTTAGTGTTATCCAAAGGCAAGGGGTGGGGTGGGGGTGTGGAGCCCAGCCTCAGGATTGGCCCGCTCCTACAGTGTGTGTGTGTGTGTGTGTATGTGTGTGTGTGTGTGTGTGTGTGAGAGAGGGAGAGAGAGAGAGAGAAACTGGAGGCCCCAACAGGCTGATTGGCCCTGGACCCCATTCCTCCCTCGGGACAATCCTTGGCTAAATCTTGTATCCCAGATTGTCATTTTGCAGCATTTAATTTCTTTACTCATTTCCATTTTGTAAAATCATCCTCACTTTATAAAAAGTTTAATTTTGTCCAAATCACTTAGTGTGACCTTTCATTTTTGTACCAAATGGAAATTGAATATCATACTAATGAAGAATACACAATTATTCATTAGCTATACAAAATATTCCCTCTGGACCTCAGTTAAACATGAAATGGGCCTGGTTTTGAGACTTGATATGCATATGAACTTCAGCCTTCTCTTGTAAATGTGGATGAGGCTTGTTTGCAAAACTAGGAATCCCACACACTTGCATTCTCCACAATCTGTTTTCCTTCCTCCCTCTAAGAAGTGTCCTCCTTACTCTTTTCTTAAAGGTCTTTAGGATTGTGAACAGGATGAATCCCTACCTCATGTAAGCACATGACGTGGAGATCCTGGGTTAGGACCCAACCTGAGCCCTCATACTGAGCAGGGGCATCACTGTGCTGGGGCCAGCAGGGCATGGGCCCTGGATCTCTGGCCAGCAGCACATCTGAAAAGGGCCCAGTCTGGCTCTGGGCTACATCTGGCAAGCAGTGGAGTCTCGGAGACAGCTCCTGCCACTTGCCAGCAGCAGTAGTGGCCCAGTCCAGCTTCAAGCCTCCTGCAAGAGGCTGGAGCTGGAGACGGTCCCTGTCGCTTTCTACAACTGGCAGAAGCAGTCCCCGAGTGGCAGCCGCTCAGAGACAGCTCCTGCCGCTTGTAAAAAGCGGCATGGACTGTCTCCGGCTTTGAGCCTCTTGCAGGGGGCTCGAAGCTGGATCGGGCCCCTGCTGCTGCTGGCAAATGGCAGCGGCCGGATCAGACCTTGGAGCAGGATTGGGGCCACATGTATGGGGGAGCAGGCCCAGGTTCCGACCCTGCACTAGTAATGCCCCTGGTCCTGGGATTGTTTGCTTTTTTTTTTAAATTGGCAGTTGAAATAACAATAACATAACATAAAACTCAGCCGAAATTTTCTTCCTTTAAACTAGCCTGTTCCTAGGGTTTTCCTGCAGGACTTCTTCAACCCAGACCTAATTTCTTCAGTTTGCAGAGACTCCCTCTTAGTATAGCCAGAGTGGGGTTAACATGCTATGCCTGTCTTCAAGAGTTATCCGTGAATAACCTGCAATCCAAATGGATTCCAGGGAGATTCTGCCAGCCTGTCAAAAGAGAGAGTTATAAAAATGGTGTCAGGGAAGAGGAGAGCAGTGGTTTGTTCACATCTCTTATTGTATGTAATCTGGTCATGGTATAGTTCCAAGGAAGATTTTCAATTTAAATCATAAATGACCAATTTATTGTTACATACCAAAGAGAATCTTTAATATTCAGTCACAAATTCCAAGCTTTGTTTGGTTTTTGTTTTTGCTTTCTGGGTCATTTTGTTTTTGTTTTTTTGTTTGGTTTGGTTTTTGTTTTGCTTACAGCAGTTGTCAATAACTGGTGTGTTTATTGCCATTTTGCCACTTGCAAGGAGTACTGAGAAAATTAGTGTTGCATAGTAACAAAAAGGCTATGTCCTTATCTTTTGGGCATGGCAGTGACATCAGTTCTTTTGACACCTCAGGTTATTGCAATGTGCTTTTCACTATCCTTGAAAACATTCAGAAGTGGTTCTACTGCTGAGTGGAGTTTCTTACAGGAAGTGCATTGCACCTATGCTCCAGGATGTGCACTAGCTACCAACTGAATTCTTGGGTGAAGTTTAGGAAGATGCTTTTGGTGTTAAAGCTGTAAAAAGGTTGTGTCCACTTTATCTAGGGACTCTTTCTCTCCTCCTGTGATGCTCTGACAGGTGTGATAATGCAAAACTCATGCTGACAGTCTCTGAAATATGTGGGAAGGGTGGACAGAAGCATATTTCTGGTGAGAAGTCCGCGGTACTGCCGTTTAATTCCCATTCTGCTATAGCAAAGTCCAGATATGAGACCTTTATGACGAGCTGCTGGAAACAATTATTTTTGCTTGGCTCTTTCTAAAGGAGATGTTTTAGTGGTGCTGTTTCTGGGGAGGGCAGCCGAGATGCAGAGTCTAATAATGGAGGGTGCCTTTGGATTGGTTGCGTCGCCTGGCTTTCCCAGAAATTTATTTCTAAGATTTCTTGTATTCTTAATCTGTCTTTTAAAAATGTGTAGTGCATGTCGAATTTTTACATAAATGCAGTGTGTATCAAAGCGAATAAATAAATACAAGTGTAACATCCATATTGTGATTCAGTAGCAATTCCATTCTTCTGGTAATTTCTCCTACACTGTACTGTAGTAGAACATATTTGGAGCATTACTTCATCTGAATCACATTTTCAGCATTTGTCTTCCTGTGCTAGCCCAAGGCAGTATAACCAGTTTTGATTCAGTAAATCAGTTGGAGAATGTAATATTGGATAACACTATTGTAAACATCAATGGAGTGTTTATATATATATATATTTTCAATTACGTTACTGTTCCAGTCAGTTGGTGAGGAATTTTTCTTGGTTTCCTAAGTTAGTTTCGAAGCTCCGATTTGGATCAGTTCTCAAATTTCATACGTCCTTGATACAGTGAGAGACTGAAAATTCTTGTACAATAGCTAGAAGAAAATACATTTTTGTAGCCAATGGGATAACATCCTTTTGATTGCTGTTTCCCTATCCCTGAGGATTAGTAAACTGATTTTGTCATGTGTCAATGTCATCCAGTGTGCGAATGCCATAAACAGATTATATTCTTTAAAGGTTTCTTTCTTATATAGGGAATGATTAATTCACAGGGAGGGTCTTGTAAATCAAAAGAGATCTCCATTTATAGTTGTTCCAGGTCAAATCTCATCCATGACATATGATGAGATTAGTAATCTTTTGAGATACAGTGTGATGTAAGAATATTCTGAGAGAAATTCATTTCAAAGAATTTCATCTTTGGTATTGCCTAAGTGTTGTCCTGGATCCATTACTGTCACATGGCTTGTCTTACTTTAATGTCTGGAATTAGGTATGTTAACCCCACTCAGTTGCAGGATATTGAGGTGGTGTTGAAAGCTGCTGCCCTAACTTCCACCTCTTGGATGAATGTGGCATTGTAGCACCCTTTGCCTTGGATTCCCCCACTGTCCTTCAGTGAACTCTGGCCCTAAAAGCATCTTGGCTTTCCAGCCAGATCATTTTACAGAGTTCTTTACCAAAAGTCCGACTGAAAATGTATACAAGACCAAACCTTCAGCCCAGCTTGGCTCAGTTGGCAACCCCTTTGTCACAGGTGTGTCTGTGTTGTTCTAGCTCCTGTCCTGTGCCTCTGTCAACCCCATGATGCAGGGCCTGGCATGCTCCTCCCTTTTTGTAGGAGTTCAGGCAGGCTGCAGCTGATCAGGGAACTGACTCATCTCATTTAGGCTTGCATTTTGCCCTGAAGAAGCCTGTGTGTTCTTTTCCCATTTCTCCTTCTCAGCCTTCTTTTCACACTGCTTCTTTGAGATAGGATTAATCTCCTCTGGGACTCTTTCTTGGCCATTCTGGTCTCTCTCACTCTTCCCAAACAGTGACTGCAGAGTTTATCTGGGACTACAGCCCTCTTCTGGTCTAAATTCCTCTGTTTAAAGTAATCATTTAGGTGGGACTCATGTTAAATTAAATTTGGCTCAGCTCCAGGTGCAGCCAGCTAACATAACTGGCCTCTGAGGCCACATTAACCTATTCAGGATTTGTGTAGGATGCATGTCTCATGACAGGCAGTTTAAGAGCCAGATGAGATCTGTTTCTATCCTGGAAACATCTGAAAAGGCCTATTAATCTATTTAAAGATTGATTGTGAAGGGAAGTATGTTAATAAGGCACAACAGATTTGTTCTATTCACACTTTGGTAATCTGCATATCCCATACATTGTACACAAAGATGTTCTGGTCAGCTAAAATTGTGGTCTAGAGACGTGTGATGTTGTTAAAATTCCATTATTCTTGCAAATAATGCTATAGAAAGTATTAACAATAAAATATATATCTTGAAATGTATTTATATAAATAATTAAAACTAAACTACACTGGAAAGGTAAACAATGTAGCATGAAATATGCTTTATGTCCTGTAAAGTATTTGGCTATTTGTATTTCCCAAAATTTGGTAATTTGCTATGGCTCTCCCCAATTATCCATGTGAATTAGCAAAATTCAGCAGTAGGCCATTGGGACTTTTTCTTGACAAACATTCATGTTACAATACCTTTAAACCACTTCCATAAAACATGGTGATAGGGAAGAAGTAATGAGAAATATGCCTGAGGTTGCTCTGTTCAGGAGCAACCCAAAAGTATTGATATTCTGTTTTTGTAATTTGCTAAGAAAACATCCTGAGACACCAACTTTTGAGGCAAAAGAATGCTATGTAAATGTATCACTTCAGATTTTTAACTGTACTTTTGAATCCAAATGAAGATGGCACAATTCCAAAATGTGTGGTGGAAGTAATGGTTGTAGCATAATATAACTATATTCACATGACAACTGATTCACTCTATCCTCCATCCCATGCATTCTTGTTTCCTGTTAGGTCTTAGCAGTACTTGATTCTGTAACTGACAAGATAAGAACTGTTGCAGTATCTCAGTTTATTAATGTATCTTCCAGAAATTACATGAGCATTTTGTTTAAAAAAAAAAAAATCTTTCCTATCTTACCAGGAAAACAATGAAGAAAGAACCTTACTATGATGTCTCCATTTTCCGTGAGTTAGTGAAGCTCTTAATGAATGTGGACATTTCAAAAACTCTAAATTCACAAAGCCACTGGGAAATCCAGCTTATTTCAGATGTGAGAACCAATGAAAATGCCATTATAAAAGTGCAAGTTCATGTAAACTCATTGCTTTGTGATCTCAGTGTGACTGTGCAACGTAGAGGTCCAAAGCCTACAAGAAAAATTTACATTCCTAAGTGACTTAAGGGCTTTGGAAGATTTTACCCAAAGAATCTAAAATGGATTGGTAGGCTAATGTAAGGATTGAAAAGCTCCAAATGTTTGCTAGGATAATGAAGCCTTTTATTGCAACTTCTTTTAAAGTGAGTTGTGCTGAACTGCAGTAAGCAGTGTACAGCTGAATGCCAAATATTCCAAAACATTTGAACCTTGCTAGTAGGTCAGAAACCAGTGTATTTGTAATGAGTAATTCAGATATGACTGGCATGCAGTAATAGCAATGAAATACTTAACCCCACTTTTCCTCGTGTTAGCAAGTTTATGTAGAAATTGAGTGTTCCTATGGGAGTTCACAATTTAAGAATCCCCGAAGCTGAAACACTCTTTTCTGCAACTGTTTCTGTCATGGGAAGCACATTAAAACTGGGCAAGATTCCTGAATGGCTATTATGGGACTTGATTAATAAGAATTAAAGTAGGGAAATATAACTAATGCCAGCTATCATCAATCTATGGAAAACAGATCTTGTCAAATTAACTTTTTCTTCTTTTGATGAGATTAAAAGTTTGGTTGATAAATATAATAGTGCTAAGGTAATATACTTATCCTTCTATAAAGTGTTTGACTTGATGCCACCCACTATTTTGGTTTAAAAAAACAAAAACGTAGTATGATATAAAATTAACATGGCACACATTAAATGGTCTAAAATTGGATGATGGGTAGATTTCAATGTACTTGTAAATGCAGAATCCATCAATAAGCAGGAGCATTTTTTTTTCTGTAACCTGCAAGAAAACAGAATAGTCATCTGTGTTCACACACAGGGATTATTTCGATACAAGTTGTGTCGAAACAAACTTGTATCGAAATAATGCCTTATTTCGAAATAACTTAGTCCGAATTAACAAATAGTTATTTCGAAATAAGGGAAAAGGCGGGAAATGAAATAGCATGTTCACAGTGTGAACATGCTATTTCGCTTCCAGAGGGGGCTGCAGGCACCCATGGGGTTCAGCGCTGCCCAGCGCTGAACCCCGCGGGTGCCTGCAAAGGGGGGCTGCAGGCACTGGCGGAGTTCAGCACAGCCCAGCGCTGCTCCCCGCCGGCTTAAAGCCCCGGCTCCCCCAAACCCGCTGCGACCCGCTGGGCAGCGCTGATCCCCACGGGTGCCTGCAGCCCCGCTGTGCAGGACTGGCCAGGGGACACCCCTCAGCACGCTGGCCAGGGTGCTGAGGGTTCCCTGGCCAGGGTGCTGAGGGGGCAGCCCTTGAAATGCTGTTTCGGAACACCTTGTTCCGAAACAACATGTCCACATGCATTGTTTCGAAACAAGGGTTTCGAAACAAGGTTGTTTCGACCCCAAATGGGGTTTAACTTGTTTCGAAACAACTGTGTGTCGTGTGAACAGCAGAATTCTTATTTCGAAACAACCTCTGCTGTTTCGAAATAAGAGTGCTATGTGAACACCGCCGTGAAGTTTGCAGATGACCCAACAATTGAGGCAGTGAAGATAAAGAAAAATATATGTTACTTGGTAAATGGATCCTATGTTATTTGGTAAACTGGGTGTGAGCACACTATATACACTTTAATACAGCTAAATGTAAACATATACATCTGGAAAAAGGATTGGATGCCATACTTACAGGATGGGGGGCTGTATCCTAGGAAGCAGTAATCCTGAAAATGAGTTGAGGATCATGGTGAATAACCATCAAATCAGGAACTTGTATTCAGTTCTTATGACCCAAAGGCTACTGTGATCCTTGGATGTATATATAGGGGGAATCTTGAGCACTAACAGTGAGGTTAATTTCTTCTGTATTTGTCACTAGCGCAACTGCTGGTAGAATATTGTTCCATTTTGGATGTCCACAGAGAAGGATGTTGATAAATTGGAGAGAATTCAAAGAAGAGGCCATAAGGCTGATCAAAGGATTAGAAATAACTTGAATAAGGCTGTCAAAGAAATACAAAAAATACTTATTATTAATCATGAGATTAAAAAATGCAATTAATTACAGTTTTAATCATAATGTTAAACAATAATAGAATGTCTAAACTGATGTACAAGTGTCATTGTTAAAATATGGCTAAAAGTATTTTGTTTAATTATTTTTGCTTTCATTGGAGTTAAAACACTGAAAACTTAAAAAAGCCCTACCTGTGGAGGGCTGTTAATTTCCGGAGTTATGTTTGGGCTAGTGGGAAGGGCCGAGAGGGTGGGGTGGGGGGAAGGAGATGAGAACATCTATACACTTTAGTAAAGCTTTTGATATGATGTCCCATAGTATTCTTGGCAGCAAGTTAAAGAAGTATGGATTGGAGGAATGAACTGTAAGGTGGATAGAAGGCTGACTAGGTTGTCAGGCTCAATGGATAGTGATGAATGGCTCAGTATCTACTTGGCAACTGGTAACAAGCAGAGTGCCCCAAGAGTTGGTCCTGGGGATGGTTTTGTTCAACAAGCTTCATTAATGATCTGGAGGATGGAGTGGACTGTACTCTCAATGAGTTTCCAGAGAATGCTAAATTGGGGGGAGTGGTAGATATGCTGGGTAGTAGAAATAGGATACTGATGATCTAGACTAGAGGTTTTCAAACTTTTTTCTCTATACCTAGCTGAAAAAAAATCATTTATGCCTGCAACCCAACAATTAAATCTTTCAGCAATGCATTCCAGTCTTTCAGCGGCAGCAGCAGGGGTCACCACAACCCAGTACCTGAGGGTCCGAGATGCAGTACTAGGTCCCAACCCATGGTTTGAAAGCCGCTGATCTAGATAAATTAGATGATTGGGCCAAAAGAATCTGATTAGGTTCAACAATAACAAGTGCAGAATCCTGCACAGGATGGAAGAATCCCATGCAGTGCTACAGACTGGACCAATTGGCTAGGCAGCATTCTGCAGAAAAGGACCTAGGAGTTACAATGGACAAGAAGCTGGATGTGAGTCACAGTGTTCCCTTATTTCCAAGAAGGCTAATGGCATGTTGGGCTGCATTAGTAGGAGCATTGCAAGCAGTCTGAGGGAAGTTCCCTTCAATTCAGCATTGCTGAGGCCACATGTGGAGTATTGTGTCTAGTCTTGGGCCCTGACTACAGGAAGGATATGGACAAATTGGAGACAGTCCAGAGGAGGACAAAAAAATGATTAGGGAGCTGGAGCACATGACTTATGAGGAGAGGCTGAAGGAAGTAGGCTTGGTTAGTCTGAAGAAAAGAGCGAGTGTGGATTTGATAGTGGCCTTCAACTATATATGGGTATGGGAGATTGGAGAGAAGAAGAGAGGCCCTTGGTGACGGAAGTTCAAGTTAGGGACTGCTTAAAGAAGCTGGATGTGCACAAGTCCATGGGGCCGGACAAACTGCATCCAAGGGTGCTAAGGGAATTGGCCGATGAGATAGCAGCACCACTGGCCATTATCTTTCAAAACTCATGGAGAACGGGGGAGGTGCCAGAGGATTGGAAAAAAGCAAATGTAGTGCCTATTTTCAAGAAAGTGGAAAAGGAGGATCTGGGGAATTAAAGACCAGTAAGCCTCACCTCAATCCCTGGCAAAATTATGGAGCAGGTTTTCAAAGAATCCATCCTCAAACACTTAGAGGAAAATAAAGTGATCAGGAACAGTCAGCATGGATTTACCAAGGGTAAATCATGCCTGACCAATCTCATTTCCTTCTATAATCAGATGACTGGTTTTCTGGAAGCAGGAAGAACTGTTGATGTGATATACCTTGATTTTAGCAAGGGTTTTGATACAGTTTCCCACAGCATTCTCATTGGCAAATTAAGGAAGTATGGGTTGGATAGGTGGACTATAAGGTGGATAGAAAACTGGCTAGATCAACGGTTTCAGCGTGTAGGAATCAATGGTTCCATATCTAGCTGGCAACCAGTAATGAGTGGTGTGCCCCAGGGTTCGGTCCTGGGGCCAGTTCTGTTCAACATGTTCATCAATGATCTGGATTATGGAATAGACTGCACTCTCAGTAAGTTTGCGGATGACACCAAGCTGGGGGGAACAGTAGACACGTTGGAGGGCAAGGACAGGATTCAGGGAGACCTAGATAAATTGGAACAGTGGGCTAATATAAATCTTATCGGGTTCAATAAGGACAAGTGTAAAATCCTGCACTTGGGATGGAAAAACCTCATGCACTGCTACAGGCTGGGAAACATTCAGCTAAGTAGCAGCAGTGTAGAAAAGGACCTGGGGGTCCTGGTGGATGGGAAGCTAGATATGAGTCAGCAGTGTGCTCTTGCTGCCAAAAAGGCCAATGGCATACTGGCTGCATCAAAAGAAGTATTACCAGCAGATCAAGGGATGTGATCATTCCCCTCTATTCTGCACTGGCGAGGCCACATCTAGAATACTGTGTTCAGTTTTGGGCTCCCCACTACAAAAAGGACAGGGACATGCTAGAGACAGTCCAGCGGAGGGCAACCAAAATGATTAAAGGGCTGGAGCATAAGCCCTATGAGGAAAGACTAAAGCATTAGGCTTATTTAGTCTGCAGAAGAGAAGATTGAGGGGGGCTTGATAGCAACCTTCAGCTACTTGAAGGGATGCTCTAAGGAAGATGCAGCTCAACTGTTCTCGGTAATAACAGAGGACAGAACGAGGAGCAATGGTCTCAAGTTGCGGTTAGGGAGGTTGAGGCTGGATATTAGAAAAAACTTTTTTACTAGGAGCGTGGTGAAACATTGGAATGAGCTGCCGAGGGAGGTGGTGAAATCTCCATCTTTGGAGATGTTTAAGGCCCGGCTGGACAAAACCATGATTGGGATGGTTTAGTGGGAGTGGTCCTGCCTCTGGCAGGGGGTTGGACTAGATGACCTATGAGGTCCCTTCCAATCCTATGATTCTATGATTATTTGAAGGGGGGCTTGGGGGAAGATGGAGCTAGGCCATTCTCAGTAGTGGCAGATGACACAACAAGAAGCTGTTACCTCAAGTTGCAGTAGGGAAGTCTAGATTGGGTATTAGGAAAAACTTTTTCAACAGAAATGTGGTGAAGCACCAAAACTGATTGCCTAAGAAAG
Organism: Podocnemis expansa; assembly: GCA_007922195.1. Lineage (NCBI taxonomy): Eukaryota > Metazoa > Chordata > Testudines > Podocnemididae > Podocnemis > Podocnemis expansa. Next base: position 28,453,153 of record ML682021.1, read on the forward strand.
TGGTTGAATCTCCCCCTTCTAGAGCTCTTTAAGGCCTGGCTTGATAGAGCCCCGATTGGGATAATTTAGTTGGATTGGTTCTGCTTTGATCAGGGGGCTGAACTAGATGACCTTTTGACGTCCCTTTCAACCCTAACATTCTATGATTCCACTAAGTGTGTCATGATAGAAAAACAAGAGAGTTAAAAGTAGAACTCGAGATGGAGGGAAAAGGGACGCTACTGTATAAATAACACTTATTTAACCAATGATCCCATTTCCTCCACCTTTTTTAGTTTTAATAGAATCCAAAATAATCTTAGCATATCATGGTGCAGTTTATGATGTCTGAGATTTCATTACTCCCCACTTTCAAAAACTTACCAAAAGTCATAGTTCTGCCATGTCAACATTTCACTGTTCACATCTATTTTTCATCTTACACAGGTCACAAGTAAGCCACAGGTGGATATTAAAAGAAGAGTTCAAAATGAACAGGAATGCAGGGCTTGATGTGAAAGCTTTTGCTCAGCTTAAAAAATTCTTCTTTCCTGCATTACACCAACAATACATTTTAAGTTGCTCAGAACAGAATTTCATGACAATGTGTTATATTTCTGTAAGTGATAGACACTCCAAGCAGTTGAAGGTCAGCGAATTTAATTTGTCCAGGAAGGCAGAGTTTTTGACAAGTATTGGTGGCTGCATTTAGGAATAGTGTGGGAACTCTTCCAGGAAGTTTTGCCTGATATGGACATGGGCGGTGGAAGAGGTTGCAGCAGATGTTAGAGAATTTTAACTAGATGAAAGGAAGATGGTATTTGAGAATGGGAGTCTCTGGAGAATTGTTGGGGAGTTTTGGCAAAGAGCTTGAAGGTGTTGTTTGTGCTGGATACCTCATTAATTAAAATCCTGCTGCAGTCGAAGTGTAGAAGGCTATGTGTACATCATCCAAAGTTTGAGGTTAGTTCGAATTAACCGTGGGTTACTTCAAACTAACTGTGAGCCTATTAATTCGAACTAACAATGCGGACTAGTTCGAACTAACTGTTAGTTCAAACTACCCCACCTTGTTAGTTCGAACTAACTGCCTTAATCTGAATTTAGTAAGTTTGAACTAAGGGTTAGTTAGGGTCTTGGCTGGACCTAGTTCAAACTAATGTTCAAACTAAGTGGTTACTCTGAACTAACCCTTGGTACTAACTAGTTTGAACTAAGTGTTCCTTAGTTTGAACTAAGAAATTTCTTAGTTTGAACTGGGGAAAGCGTAGTGTGGCCATGGGCTAAATTTGGCCGGACTAAGTCTCCTTAGTCTGAAGTGATTTGCTAGTGCAGACATAGTTGAAGAGGATAGATAACATGTTAGCATCTAAAAGAACCTGGAGGAAGGTCCAACTTGTTAGATTCAGAGGCAAAATGCAGTTGGCTAGGACAAGGTCGTGGGATCCGGGTAAATAACTTGACATCTATTCAAAAATTGAAAATTAACTAAACTTATGGCAACTGGTCAGTGGTTAATGATAAACTAATTTTTAGTATTTTTGGTCATATGATCTTGTCTCAGCTAGTTGTACTACATTTCTCAAAGGAGTCTTGAGCTCTCAGATATTTTCATAGTGTGGACCGCATCTCAACAGAGTGTTTCATGGACCAATTTCCCTTCCATTTGCAATCTCATAGATCACTTAAATTCCCTGTTCATTTTCATCCTTTCCTCTTTGTGATCATATATCTTTCATGTTGCAATTGTATATATGTGAAAAGGTTAAAGTATTTAATATTTTTAATGTAACACATAAGCTAGGAATAAGAGAAAGTACCACCAGATTGTTTTAAAATGTCAGTATATCATAACCATACAATTCTCTCTTACAGCCTCATAGCTTTTGTAAAGGATGAAACCGTTTGTTCATTTTACAGGCCAGGTTCGGATAACAGGCGCCAAGGGAGCAGGGAGAGGATGTCCGGCACCAGTGAAAAGGGCAGCCTGACCATGGAATCCACCAAGGAAACTCGGTACTGTGCTGTATGCAATGACTATGCTTCAGGCTACCATTATGGAGTCTGGTCTTGTGAGGGCTGCAAGGCTTTCTTCAAAAGAAGCATTCAAGGTAGGTGGAAGCATATTAGTAAATCCCTTGTTTCTAGGGGAATTGTGTGTTTGCGAAGATACTGAGACTACAGATTGATTCCTGGAGAACAAAAAAGTATCTTTCATAAGCTGACAACCACCATGCTCACCCACATGTATTTATGTCCCTGTTTAGTAAATTATATACATCTACTAACAACTTTCTAATTATTTAGTCCAAGACTGAAAAAACCAAAGCAAAACACCTCTTCCCTCTAGCCTTGGGTTCCTGTATGTCTCCTCATGGGACTAATGAGGAATCTAATTTAAAATAAAACTCTGTACTGGCTTCTATTCAACCTTGCTGGGTTGTCCTCTTCCCTCCTCCAACCTTCTCTTTGCACATATACTATCCACATCTATTTATGTAAATACTCCTTATTTGAAACAGTCTTATCTTATGAATTCCCTGTCAGAGTGCAGGTCAGTTCTTCCTGATTGATTTATTATTATAAATTCAGCACTGGATTAGCAAAAAAGTTCAGTTCAAGACATGACTTAGGGACATCACTTCTTTGAATGCAAATGCATTAAAGGAGAGGTTTCCATTTCAAAATATGTTATGTCCTGAAACAGTTGGAATAGGAGTGAGGTGGGAAGAGTTACTCACAACGTCACTTTTTCCTGTCATGACTATTGCTGTGATTTGCCATGTGGTGTCACGGTATATCTACATTTGCCAGTTAGTTTGAATTAAGGAGGCTTAATTCAAACTAACTTAGTACCTGTCTACACTAGGCTTTCATTGGTTCAAACAAAGGAATTCCTTAATTTGAACTAATGAAAGCTTAGTTTGAATTAGTAAGACCTGCTGGTTAGTTTGAACTAAGCCCTTAGTTCGATCCTTAGGTTAAACTAAGGACAGTGTAGACTAGGATTAACCCTTAGTTTGAATTTAATAAATTTGAATTAAGGGCAGTTAGTTCGAATTAACAAGGTGGACTAACTCAACTTAATGTTAAGTCATATTAGTCCACTTTGCTAAGTAGAACTAATAAGTTCAAGTTTAGTTTGAACTAAATTTGAATGTATTAGTTCAAATTAACAAATTCAAACTAAGTTTTCCTAGTGTAGACATAGCCACACTATCAGAAACACAGTGACCCCAAAATTTTGCCATGTGATGTCACATAGAGAGGCATACAGCACATTGCCACAAACACAGTGCCCCCAAAATTGCCCTGTCCAGTGGAACAGTGCAATGGGGAGAAGTAAAATTGCATTATAGTAGCTAAAGCTACCAACTGGCAACTTGCTCTGTGGGCTCACTTAACCTCCTGGTATTTCATTCAGCAGCTAGAACCCGCAAAAAAATGTATTTTGCTTCTGAGTTTTATACCTGTTGGAAATAAATGGAGACAACTTGATTTCTTTCCAAATACAAACTAACCAAGAATGAACCTTGGATGACTTCTATACATTCCCCACTCATATGTGAGCACAGAAGGCTCCTCTAGCTTTTTTTTTTTTTTTCAGATATTTTTTAAACTAAACATAGATGATTCCTACTTCCAGTCAGCAGATGTAATTATTGCCTCTTTGTTGCATAACTACCAGTGAGGTGAGGGAAGCATTCTTCTGCGCATTCAGCTAAAACTTCTCAGGTTTCCACAGGAAAAGTGTTTTTGTAACCTTTCAATGAAAGCTTGTCTCCAGGGGAGACACTGGTGAAAGTATTTCAGTAATAGCTGTTGGTTACTTATCATGTGTATTTCTGCTTTCCTAGGCTCATCAAAGTTATATTAGTAATAATAACAAAGCCATAGCTGAATTAAAGCAGGACTGGAGGGAGGGAGAGTGAAATGCAATTCTCATGATAAACTTATATTATGTCTACACGGCTCTTTTATTTCGAAGTAACACTCGTTATTTTGAAATAAAAGAAATTAGGTCTACACGACGTTTTCTTATTTCGAAAGGACGGATCCCATCCTTTCGAAATAAGAATCGTCATTTCGAAAAAGTCAAAGCTGGTCCCCCCCCTCGAAACGGCCATTATTTCGGAATGGATATTTCAAAATAATGCCATTTAGACCTGTTCTTTCAAAACAACACTGTGTAGACCTGTTGTTTCAAAAGAACTGTTTCGAAACAACAGGTCCAAACGGCTTTATTTCAAAATAACCATTTTGAAATAACAGCCGTTTGGATTGCAGGCTTTCCCTTAATTTGAATTAACGTTTTGTTAATTCAAATTAACTTATTTTGAAATAAGGATTTTATTTCGAAATAACTCATTTCAAAATCCTTATTTTGAAATAATAATGCATGTGTAGACGTAGCCATATTGATTCATTTAATTTATGTAGAGGACAGATCTTCTAATTAAGTGTTTACCAGTTGAGTCTTTAGTTACAGGAGACATGGAAAATATTTTGCATTATATACATGGAAGATGAGCATGGAAAGGATCTTAGATGATAGAACATATGTTTCTTCTCCTGAAGTTTGTATTGTCTTCCAAATAGCATATGAAGAGACACATGTGAAGGAATTCATTTGTAGAGTTGGTCAGGAATTTTCCACAAAACAGGCTTTTGTCTAAACTGCAACTTGTAAAGAAATAATGATGGGTTTCTGAACCACCTGACTTGTAATATTTGCAGTTAAAATAAAATGTTTTGAGACCATGAAGATGGCCCTTGTCAGTCCAGAAGAGTTTGGGTTGAAACAACAATTCATTTAAGAATTTCAGAAAATTTACCTTGAAAGAAGGATAAAAGATCTCAATTGAAATGAAACACTCCAAAATTATCAGAACAGCATTCTGATTAACCCAAACTGAATTTTCTGGATTTTTAGTTCATGAAAATTTTGGGATGTTTTAAACCCTTTCCCCCTCATTCAATATGGGAATTCTTTTCAAAATGTCAAATGCTGCTAGCCGTATTCATTTGTTCCTTATGCCATTGATCTCTGAATGAAGAGACTTCTTCTGTGGCCGTTCGTGGCCCTAAGATGTAAATGAAGATCTTCAAAATCTTTTTCTCTCTTTCACTAATCCTTTCTCTTATATGTACAGTTGTTTTCTTGATGTCAGTGGAAATTGTCACACAAGTAAAGGTTGCTTGTATAATTGTTTGTGAAACAGACCCTATATTTTAGTTTCTGCCATAGGTTATTCCTTCGAGAGAGTAGATGGACTGTTTTAATGTAGTGATGCAAATGGACGACCTTCAACGGTCACTCATGCATATATAGATCTCTGTCTGGTGGTCGAGCAGGGGTTAAAGTATAATTTGGTGGGCCCCAGAACCCTCCTAATCTGGTGGGGCCCTGTCCTGCATGTTCAGGCTCTCCTCCTGCATGTCTGGGCCCCCCTTCTGCACCCCAGCTCCTGCCCCCCAAATGCCAGCCCCCCACTTGCCTATCCCACATCCCAGCTCCTGCCCCCCAAACACCAGCCCCCACCCCAGCTCCTGCCCACCAAATGCCAGCCCCTCACCCCAGCTACTGCCCCCAAAATACCTACCCCCATCAGACCCCTTTCCCCATGTCCTTCTCAGCCCCAATCCCCACTCCCTAAGCTCCCTGCCCCCATTCCAGCCCTTCTAATCCCCTACCCTCCTCAGGCCCCAAGCCCTCCCCAGCCCACCATCCTAACCCCTTCTCCCCACTCCCCACACAAACTCCCTGTCCCCATGCTTTCCCTGCTGGCTGTCCCACTACCCCAACCCCCACCAGCCCCCTTATCTGGCCAAGGAGCTGGGCAGGGGTTAGGAGGCTGTGGCGCTGGCCGGCCAGCTGGCCAGCAAGGAGAAGCTGAGGCCAGAGGCACAGCCAGGCCCTGGACAGAAGGGACGGAGCCACACAGGCTCTGGGGGGGAGGAGGAGGAGGAGTGGCCGGGCTGGCCCCAGCACACAGCCCCTCCCTTCCTCCAGCCAGAGGGGATGTGCTGGAACGCTGTGTTCTGGTGTGTCCTATTTTTAGGGGGACCTGGAACTCAGTGTTCCAGTGTGTCCCCCTATTTTTTAGGGGCCCTGGAATGCAGTGTTCCAGGATGTTCCCCTATTTTTAGGGGGCCTGGAACACTTGCTCCCTAAAAATAGGGGGCCCCAGAATGGCATTCCGGGGTGTTCTTCCTTCTTTAACCCCTGTGGTCAGGGTTATCAATAGTCCTATGCTAAAGCTCTGTTTTTAATAGCTCTATAAATCTTTTTATTGTTCTAAATTGTCATGTAATGTCTGTTCCTGAGAGTTAATAGGGTTTTTTTTTTAAAGGAAAAAGGCTGAAAAGCATCCTATACATGTGGTTTTGAGGGGTTTTTTCAGGGGGCAGTGTATTTTATGTTTTTTGTTTTTGTGTATGTGTTTTTGAGTGTCAGTAACATAAAAGCAGTGATAGCATAGTTGCTTCTGATTTTGTTTTGGTTTTTTTTTTTTGCAGTGCTGCTACAGCCTGAAATGATCAAATATTTTAAAATATAGAAGTACCAGAAATGGTCCCAATGTAAAATCCTAACTCTGAATACCCCAAACATGAGAAAAGTTTGGATCCATATTCATGCTTTGCAGTGTGAGCCTTGGAAGCACTCTTTGCCATGCACTAGGAGGTATAATTATGAAATAATTTATTCACTGAAATATTTTATTTTAAAATGTATGAAAATTGTCAAATTAGTCAAACACATTAAAAATGATTTACCTAGTTATATAGGTAAATATTGTGGTTAATTATGAAAAAATTATCTTTTTTTAAATATCAGAAAATTAATCAGATAAATTACTTGGGGAATATCAGTTTACCAGTTCTAGTCTATAGTTTTAAACAAATAAATGTATATGGATTTTTAACTTAGTGCTCATTAGCAACTCAGCTGGCACAATAGATTGGTATCATTAATATCAGTCAGAATGAATAATCAAAGAACTTAGCTATTTCATCAGGGAATTGTGATCATCAGATGGGTCAAAAAACCTTTTTAGTTTTTCATGCAATAGTTTGTAACATGCATGAGCCTAGTCCCGTGAAGTGCTACATGCTTTGTTTCCAGTGGTAGTGGTGAATGATCCATACTTCACATGTTTGATACTGTCCTTGGCAGTATTTTGGTAAATCAGGTGAACATTTTCAAAAGGAACACATGTGCCAAAATAGACATATTTAACCCAGAAAGAGTGGTGGATCAAAAGGAGCTAAATATTCTTATTGTTGGATACCTGTGCTGTATTTACAGTATATGTGAATGTGGAGAGAAATATTCCTTTGGATCCATGTAAGGAAATCACATTGATGTGAATGAGATGAGGTGCATGTGCATGGGTCTAAAACAGTCGTTCTCAACCTTGTGCAGATTGCGACACAGTTGGTGGCATATCGTGACCCTACAGGACATACCAGACCCCCACCTCCACCCCGGGCCCAACCCATCCATCTCCCTGGCTTTTTGTGACACGCTTACCACTACATGGTGGCACAGTACTGTGTCCTGACACAGTGGTTGAGAACCACTGGTCTAAACACCATATAGCACTTTTTAAATCAGGGTGGGTTTTTTTGTTTCTTTGTATGTAAGTGAAAGGAAATAAAATACAGCAGAACCTGACTCTGGCTTTTTTTCTTTCCTCAAAGGTTTCGTAGCAGAATTCTTGTAGTCAGGTCCCATATGAAGATTTTGTTTTCAGTGTTCAGATTTTTTTACAGTACTATAAATAAAAGTGAGGTACAGATACCAATTAAATTAACACAGCACATTTTGCTATCTGTTACACTCGGGCTTTTTTAATATGTTCACTTATTCACTAATTCATTAATGTTCAGATAGTTTGCAAGAGTTCCCTTGGTTAATAATGGGCAAATACTAATGGTGAATTTCATGTATTGCTCCCACAAAGATTGAAATGGCTTATGAGATGTTTTGAGGCCCTTGGGTGGCTTTTTCTTCTATGTCAAATAGTTGAAAGCTAAAAATACAGCCAGAGTTGGCTGCTTTATTGCTTTCTTGCATGTTGTGTATATTTCATTTTTGATTCAACAGCAGCCCAAGTTAATGGCAATGTCAAGTTCATTCTGTAGTTTTAGACTTTTAGGCCTTTTGCCAGTTTGTGTCGCAGTTACAAATGCTATTTTATGCCACATAGGGATTTCAGGCTCTTTTGTGAATAATGGTTGTCAGAATATTCTCAAATATTTAACAAAGAAGCAAAGCAGATAATATAATGACAATCACTGCATGCCTGGCTTGGCGATGTAAGTGTGTTTTACCTCTCAAAGGCATGCAAGCTGTAGGCGTTTTGGGCAGGGATATGCTGGTTTGACTGACCTTGAGTCCAGAGGTATGGTAGGAGTGGTTCTTGTACCAGGCACACTCTGCCAGAACAATTAGAAATGTTTCAGATGAGGGTATGATAGAAATAGAATAATCTGTTAAAACCATTTCAGATTCCTTACATTTAAAAAAAAAAAGTTATTGGTCACAGACTGGCACAATTAGCAGAGCTCATCACACACAGTAATGAGTTGGCTACGGCTCTCAAAAAGGTTTTGGCTATTTTATTTTTATTTTATCTGCTTCAAATTCTTTAAGCCCTTCAGGAGGGACCTTTGGTAGGAACAGCTATTTAATGACTGCTAAGACTTGAACTTCCCTGTCTTCTATATGTAGGAAAAAAGAATCCAAGCGTATGCTTGTAATTCCTGTCTTTGTTCACAATAAGAATGAGGAGGAAGAATGGTATGACTTGTACTTATCCATAGATTTGGGGTTCCACTCCTTTTCTTTTATTTCTACCTTCTCCATATCTCATGTTCATAGTTTAAATGCTAAGCTGAGTTTCAAAGTTTGCCAGCACATGTCAGGCTTTTTGGAACCCACAGACCTGATTTTCCTGGTTTTGTTTTCCAATGGGAAGTGACCTGAATGGTAACATTCTTCCAGCCAAAATGCTATTCTAACATTACATGCAGCCATAGTAAGTTGTAGTTGCCTGTTCATGGATTTAAGGCCATAAGGGATGTGAGATCATATAGTGTAACACATGCTAGAATTTCACCCAGTTGTCCCTGAATTGCATCTAATACATTGTTTGAGTAAGACTCATCTTTCAGAAAGGCATCCAGCATTGATTTATGAACTGAAGGAGGAGATGAACTTTTCTTGGTACTGTAGTTTGTTCCGTTGGTTAATTATCCTTTGTTAAAATTGTGTCTTATTTTGGTCTGGCTTTAACATCCAACCATTTGTTCTTGTTTTGCTTTCCTCTGCTAAATTAAAGAGCCCTTTAATACCTAGTTGTCATCCTTGATGAAAGTATTATAAATCACAATCAAGTCACCTCTTGGTTATCAAGAACTAAACAGGTGAGTTCCTTGTATAACAGGGGTCTCAAACCCAAATCACCATGAGGGCCGCATGAGGACTAGTACGTTGGTCCGAGGGCTGCACCACTGAAAACTTTTCATATAATGCTATTGCAAATATCAGTAATGATCGTGCCATCGCAGGCCGTAGCAGATAACTTTAGGGGGCCGCATATGGCCCATGTGTTTGAGACCCCTGTTGTGTAAGATATTTTTGACAGCCCTCTAATAACTTCTATGAATATACTCTTCATCCTTTCTAGTATCTCTCTATTCTTTTACAAAGGTGAGCACCACCGTAACTAGATGCAGTATTTTAGAGTTGATTTTGTCCGTGCCATATATAGAAGGACAATTGGCTCTGTATATCTACTCTCTTCTTCTCCCTTCTTCCCCCCATTTATTGTTGTATGCATTTGCAGTCTAATATATAGCAGGTGAAGGAATTTGTGGTTTCTTGGAGCTGGAATCAGCAAAATGCTGTGCAAGAGTGAGGGGCTGGGCACCCTCAGCTTCTAACAATTATGGGAGGAGTTGAGGGTGCCTAGAACACAGCAGTATTCTCTCCCACCAGTGAGAGAAATTCTCAATCTCAGAACTGCCAAAGTGTCACAAATCTTCACCTCCCCACTCTAGCTACCCCTTGCTCACTTCTTTTCTTTTCTTTTCTTTTCTTTTCTTTTCTTATAGAATCATAGAATCATAGGGTTGGAAGGGACCCCACGAGGTCATCTAGTCCAACCCCCTGCCAAAAAAAAGCAGGACCACTCCCATTAGATCATCCCAGTCAGTGTTTTG
>ML682021.1:28503361-28551721 GCA_007922195.1 Podocnemis expansa
ATTAAAGGAAGGAAGGAAAGAAGCAAAACAAAAACCCTGGACTTCAGAAAAGCAGATTTTGGCTCCCTCAGGGAACTGATGGGCAGGATCCCTTGGGAAACTAATCTGAGGGGGAAAGGAGTCCAGGAGAGTTGGTTATATTTTAAAGAAACCCTGCTAAGGGCACAGGAAGTTGCCATTCCAATTAGGAGAAAGAACAAACATGTGAGGCAGCCAGAATGGCTTAGCCGAGAACTCTGCTCTGAGCTTAAACATAAAAAGGAAGCTTACAGGAAGTGGAAGCTTGGTCAGATAACCAAGGAGGCATATAAAGATATTGCTAGGGACTGTAGGGGTAAAATCATAAAGGCCAAAGGACGAATGGAGTTGCGGCTAGCGAGGGATGTAAAGGATAACAAGAAGGGGTTCTACAAGTATGTTAATAACAAGAAGAGGATCAGGGATGGTGTAGGCCCCTTGCTGAATAGGGCAGGCATCCTTGTGACAGAGGATGAGGAAAAAGCTGAAGTGCTCACTGCATTTTTTGCTTCAGTTTTCACAGGCAGGGTCAGCTCCCAGCCCACTACCATGGGTGTGGCAGAGGGGAGAGAAGAAGACAGGCCCTTGGTGACGGAAGGTCAGGTTAGGGACTGCTTAAAGAAGCTGGATCTGCACAAGTCCATGGGGCCGGACGAACTGCATCCAAGGGTGCTAAGGGAATTGGCCGATGAGATAGCAGCACTGCTGGCTGTTATCTTTCAAAACTCATGGAGAACAGGGGAGGTGCCAGAGGATAGGAAAAAAGCAAATGTAGTGCCTATTTTCAAGAAAGGGGAAAAGGAGGATCCAGGGAATTACAGACCATTCAGCCTCACCTCAATCCCTGGAAAAATTATGGAGCAGGTTCTCAAAGGAGCCATCCTCAAACACTTACAGGAAAATAAAGTGATCAGGAACAGTCAGCATGGATTTACCAAGGGTAAATCATGCCTGACCAGTCTCATTTCCTTCTGTGATGAGAAGACTGATTTTCTGGAAGCAGGAAGAACCATTGATGTGATATACCTTGATTTTAGCGAGGCTTTTGATACAGTTTCCCACAGCATTCTCATTGGCAAATTAAGGAAGTATGGGTTGGATAGGTGGACTATAAGGTAGATAGAAAACTGGCTAGATCAACGGTTTCAGCGTGTAGGAATCAATGGATCCATGTCTAGCTGGCAACCAGTAACGAGTGGTGTGCCCCAGGGGTCAGTCCTGGGGCCTTTTCTGTTCAACATTTTCATCAAGGATCTGGATTATGGAATAGATTGCACTCTCAGTAAGTTTGCGGATGACACCAAGCTGGGGGGACCAGTAGACACGTTGGAGGGCAAGGACAGGATTCAGGGAGACCTAGATAAATTGGAACAGTGGGCCAATAGAAATCTTATCAGGTGCAATAAGGACAAGTGTAAAATCCTGCACGTGGGATGGAAAAACCTCATGCACTGCTACAGGCTGGGGAACATTCAGCTAAGTAGCAGCAGTGTGGAAAGGACCTGGGGGTCCTGGTGGATGGGAAGCTAGATATGAGTCAGCAGTGTGCTCTTGCTGCCAAAAAGGCCAATGGCATACTGGGCTGCATCAAAAGAAGTATTACCAGCAGATCAAGGGATGTGATCATTCCCCTCTATTCTGCACCGGTGAGGCCACACCTAGAATACTGTGTTCAGTTTTGGGCTCCCCACTACAAAAAGGACAGGGACATGCTAGAGACAGTCCGGCAGAGGGCAACCAAAATGATTAAAGGGCTGGAGCACAAGCCCTATGAGGAAAGACTGAAAGCATTAGGCTTATTTAGTCTGCAGAAGAGAAGATTGAGGGGGGATTTGATAGCAACCTTCAACTACTTGAAGGGATGCTCTAAGGAAGATGGAGCTTGACTGTTCTCGGTAATAACAGAGGACAGAATGAGGAGCAATGGTCTCAAGTTGTGGTTAGGGAGGTCGAGGCTGGATATTAGAAAAAACTTTTTTACCAGGAGAGTGGTGAAGCCTTGGAATGAGCTGCCGAGGGAGGTGGTGGAATCTCCATCTTTGGAGGTGTTTAAGGCCCGGCTGGACGAAACCATGACTGGGATGGTTTAGTGGGAGTGGTCCTGCCTCTGGCAGGGGGTTGGACTAGATGACCTATGAGTTCCGTTACAACCCTATGATTCTATGATTCTGATGGACATTGGAATGTGTTACCTAGGAAGGTGGTAGAATCTCCATCTTTAGAGATTTTTAAGGTGCAACTTGAGAAAACCTTGGCTGGGATGATTTAGTTGGGAATGATCCAGCTCTGAGCAAGGGGATTGGACTAGACGACCTCCTAGGTCCATTCCAACCCTAATCTTCTAGGATTCTATGATGTGGTTTCCAATATTACTATTCAATCATCATCTAGGTTAGGGGTCTCAAATTCAAATCACCAGGAGGGCCACATGAGGACTAGTACAAGGCTGCATGAGGACTAGTACATTAGCCCAAGGGCCGCACCACTTAAACCTTTTCATACAATGATATTGGAAATATTGGTAACAATAGTGTCATTGCGGGCTGCAGGAAATAGCTTTAGGGGCCACATGTGGCCCACAGGCCATGTGTTTGTGACCCCTGGCAGGTGATAGGGACAGCATGTATGATGGAAGAGAAAGTTGAAGGGGACCTCCTTGGTATCCTGACATTTTTCATTGTTGGTATTCCAGTTGTTCACCCCAGAAATAATTGTACATCTGTTGTCTCCGTTGGGACTGATTTTTGTAGGGCTTCATTACGTGGATGATGCATAAATCTTCAGAGATATCAGGGCATTCTTCCAGAAGTTAAAGGCATGGATTCCTTCATCAGTCTTCAAACCAATCAGTTCCATCTCCTCTAACGAAATACCTGGATGATATCTTGTCGTTTCCTTGGTATCTCTTGACTGATAGCAGGGCCGGAGCAAACCAGTAAGCCAGGTAAGCATTTCAGGGGGGCACCGACATCTGAGGGGCACCAAAAGGGGACAGCGCTGTTGCGCTCCCCTGATGATGTCACTCGTCTGCACCAGCGTCACTCTGCTGCGGGGGGGGCGCCTCAAACTCGAGCACCATTCCCGACTGATAGACAGGTAGCTCTCATCTTATGGACATGGCCATCATATTCAGCTATGCGGCTGTCTCTGAGGCATCCGTGTCTGCCAGCAGGACTGCCCTGGGAATCATCTGGCTTCATTTCACAACTTTCTTCAGCAAGGATCCTGAGGCAATATGGAGGGAAAGGGTATCACCCTTTCTCATGTCAGAAAATTGTATTTGGCAAATAATGCCTCAAACTTTGCTTCCTGGGATTGCAGTGAAGCCAATGAATAGTGTTAGCACTTCACAAAAAGTAACTTTTGAGAGTCCTGTCTTTGAATGTGACTTTCTTTGTGTGAGATTTTCCTCGTATTGCTGTAACTGATTACTTCCAGAGGGGTAACCATGCTAATCTGTGTACAGCAAAAATAACAAGAGTCCTGTGGCACCTAAAAGACTAACAAATTTCCCACTGAAGAGTCACTAACAAATGATCCCACTGAGGAAAACCAAAAGAAACTATATCTGCTTAAGAAAATCACTTGCCCCATAACCTCTGCTGTGCAGAACACAATGCCATCCCACAGCATCAAAAACAACTCTGACATTATTATCAAAGAGGCTAACAAAGGAGATGCTGTAATCAACATGAATCGGTCAGGTTATGAACAGGAAGCTGCCAGACAATTCTCTAACGCCACATTCTACAAGCTACTACCCTCTGATCCCACTGAGGAATACCAAAAGAAACTACAACATCTGCTTAAGAACTCCCTGAAGAAGCACAGGAACAAGTCTACACAGATGCACCCCAAGAGCCCTGACCAGGCGTACTTTTATCTACTACCCAAAATCCACAAATTCAGGAATCCTGGATGCCCCATCATTTCGGGCATTGGCACTGTCACCGCAGGACTGTCAGGTTATATGGACTCTCTCCTCAGGCCCTATGCCACCAGCACGCCTAGCTATCTCTGTGATGCCACCAACTTCCTGAAAAAAATACAATCTGTCAGTAATCTCCCAGAAAATATCATCCTAGCCACTGTGGATATAGAATCCCTCTACACCAGCATTCCTCACAAAGATGGACTACAAGTCATCACAAGTAGTTTTTCTGATGATGACATAGCACACTTGGTAATGGAACTTTGTGACTTTGTCCTGACCAACAACTACTTCAGATTTGGAGACAATCTATACTTTCAAGACAGTGGCACTGCCATGGGTACCTGCATAGCCCCACAATATGCCAACCTCTTCACAGCAGACCTATAACATATTTTCCATGAATCTCTTCCCCAAATGCCTCTCTTTTACTTACATTACATTGATGACATTTTCATCATCTGGACCCACAGGAAAGAGTCTCTTGAAGAATTCCACTGGGATTTCAACAATTTCCACCCCACCATCAACCTCGCCTGGAGCAATCCACACAAGAAATACACTTCTTGGACACTACAGTAAGAATAAGGGATGGACACATTAACATCATCCTATACTGAAAACCAGCTGACCACAATACAAACCTACATGCTTCCAGCTTCCACCCGCGACACATTACAGAAGCCATCTACAGTCAAGCCTTAAGATGCAACCAGATCTGCTCCAGCCCCTCAGACAGAGAGAAATGACTACCAGATCTCTACCAAACATTCCTAAAACTAGAGTATTGGCCTGCAGAAGTGAAAAAATAGATTGACAGAGCCAAACAGGTGCCCATGAGGCACGTATTACAGGACAGACCCAAAAAGAAAACAACAGAACACCCCTGGCCATCACCTACAGCTCCCCGCTAAAATCTCTCCAACATATCATCAAAGATCTAAAATCTACCCTAGAAAATGATCCCACACTCTCTCAAGCCTTGGGAGGCAGGCCAATCCATGATTACACACAGCCCCCCAAACTGAAGCAAATACTCACCAGAAACCAAACACCGTACAATAAGAGACTAACCCACGAAGCAATCCCTGACACAAACCCCATCGCCAGCTCTGCCAGCACATCCACTTCAGTGATACCATCACAGGTCCCAACCACATCAGTCACACTCTCAGGGGCTCATTCACCTGCACATCCACTAATATGGTATATGCCATCATGTCCCAGCAATGCCTCTCTACCATGTACATTGGCCAAACCTGACAGTCCTTGTGCAAAAGGATAAATGGACACAAATTGGACATAAAAAATGACTACATCTGTAAGCCAACAGGAGAACACTTCAATCTCCCTGGACACTCAGTAGGATACTTGAAAGTAGCTATACTTAAACAAAAAACATCAAAAACAGACTTCAGCATAAAACTGAAGAGCTGGAGCTGATTTGCAAACTTGATACAATCAGATTGGGTCTGAACAGGGACTTGGAAAGGTTAGCACATTACAAAAATTAATTGTCTCTGTTCACAAATTCTCACTTTCTAATAAACTGGTGTGACTGGGCCTCATCTGCCCTAACTGAATTTTCTTTGCTAACACTTCCTCTCCTGCATCCTGACATGTGTATATATATATATATATACTGCTTAACTATAGTTTCTGTGTCATGCATCTGATCAAGTGGGTTGGAGTCCACATATGCTTATGCCAGAAGAAATTTGTTAGTCTTTAAGGTGCCACAGGACTCTAATTGTTTTTGCTCTACCTGATTACAATCTTGGATTTGGATGGGAGTAAAAGAGCTTGAAATTTTTCAGGGGAACTTGATAATGCTTCTCCAGCTGTTTGAATGTATGCAGACTGGTGACTTAAGATTTTCCAGAGAACTTTGGCTGGTTCTAGTTTGCATTTATTGATGGAGAAGGCATTCTCAGGGAATGATGTAATTGGGATGTCTGAGAGTTCATGTGATATCCCCCATATGATCGTCCTTCTGTGTCCTGGGTCTCCAAAATACTACGTAGGTGATCCTAGAATGCTTTAAAATCATTGGCCACTTGTAGGGGCACAGACAGATGATTATTTGAATTTAGCTTTAAAGTATATGTTAGGTAATGTTGTGTATCTGTTCTTTAGTATCATAACTAAAATAACTCTAATTTTGCTCAATGGACATTCTAACCACTGTCCAACAAGACTCCACATTGTCAGTTTGAAACTCCATCTTAATTAATGTGCTCCCTTTTGTGTTCTTGAACAAATTTGGTTTCGGCCTATGCTGTGTAAATTCATTTAAATGTGTGAACAAGGTGTGTGAATGAAGGGTGTGTATGTGTGAAGGGATCGGTCTCAACTGCCAGCGTGTCATGATGAAGCACAAGTACCATCTAACTGGCTGAAGAATGCAGACATCTCTGATTAAAGGAAACAGAAGGAGCCATCCCAGAAAGAAAAGAAAATACAGTCAAGTCTGCAAGTGACTGGTGACCAATGATCTCACAGGAACCCTGAGGCAACACAACAAGTCTCATACACTTACATTAGATCCAGCAAGTATAAAAGATGGGTAAGAACATGTTTGGGTCTCATTCTGCAACTATCATCTTGGAGCATCGGATTCACAACCAACAGAGGCCTGGCTCCCTCCTTGTACCCAGCCCAGTTGGCCATTAGGCTGGCTCAAGCAATGCATGTAAGGACTGGTAATTATATCACACCAGTTTGCAGAACTTCTTGTGTGTGTGTGTGTGCGCGTGCACGCGAGACTACTTTTTGCTATTCTTAAATTTACAGTAAATGTGGCATGTTGCCTTGTCCCCCTGAATAAAATCCTGCTAATCTTTTCTTTTTAGTACAACTCACTAAGCTATGAACTAATTGGACTGCCTCAATGGGTCACAACAATGATTCTTTTGGTAGAAACTGGGGTAGCAGCTGTTCTACCCCCAGTTCACAGTCTTTTGCTTCAGAGTCAGCAGTTTAGGCAGCGAAGCCACCAGAAAGTCTGATCTCTTCCTGGATTTTCAGGAAAGAGACTTGCTATGAGACATATGGGATGATGGTTCCCAATAGAACCCAATAGTCAGGGAGGCATGTTGATTAGGTATTGGCTGATTGCAGTTGCTCAACCCATTGCCACTTGCACCAGTGCTGGGTCAGTGACCTGGGAGCATGACTCCCTTACCAGCTCTTACGTCAGTTCCAGAGGATAGCATCCCTGCTTGATGCTAGGCAGAATCTATAGTCTAGTGATGGTGATGAAGAATAATATTCCCCAAATTGTCATTCTAAGGGCTGATGTCTCAGCTGTGATCCAGGTGACACCAAAGACAATCCCAGAGGAGATTCCAACAGCACCAGGCGTTTATGTTTCAGGCCCATGATAAGTGGCAGTGCCCAATGCTGCTAGCATCGGCTCACTGGTCCTGCTCCTTCAGCAGGGGACTTGAATGCCCTGTCTTTGGAGATGTGATTTTTTTTTCTCTCTGAAAAAAGAGTGGTCCTTCAATGTTTGGAGCTGTAGCTAGTCCATGCTCAGTCCTTCCTCTCAGCTCCAATTTGGGAACTGAGGTATGGTCACTGATGATGACTTTGCCAATGCTGAGGGAACAGGTGCTGAGGCCATTGTTAGACCTATCAGTCCTTAGATGGTTACCAAACTATGTTTTGTTGATGGTCCAGTGCCAGAGCGACAACTATGAATCTGATCAGTGCCAATGCAACAGAGCTTTCTTCCCTGCCCTCTTCTCACTGGACCCCACATTGTGGTGTCTACATAGAGATGATTTTGCTGATGACCCTTTGGGTTCCTTGGAGGTAAATGTCTTCTCCCAGTCTAAGGTGATACATATAGATTGCTTGTGCAGGTGGAGACTTAGCTGTGCATCTTTTGATTTGCAATGCCCTGATGAGAAGGATTTTCAAGTCAAACAATTGTTGGGACTGTGGCTCTCCTCCAAACAGAAAAGACATCTGCCTTGTCTATTGACAGCAGTACCCGTCCACCATGTACATTGGCCAAACTGTGTCTATTGCAATGTGTCTATTGCATGTCAGTTGTAGCTTAAATCCTGAGTGTTTATAGTCTAACATGTAGCTGACACAAAATGCCTTGCCTAGCTATCCAGTGGATGCGGCAGTGGGGGGTGGGGCAACAAGTAGGTACTCAGTAGATCTTCTTTTCTTCTGGTTTTTGGAACAGCCAAACAAAAAATTAACAATGTAAAAGACGTAAAAGATTTCTTTACAAAATTATTTTAGAAATAGAGCTTGAAGAGAGTAGCAGGTTGGACACCTGTTATGGGGTTCCATTGAAGTTCGGTAGGTAGTCAGAGAGAGCTCATGGTGGGTCACTGGTGCGCCATCTTTTATTCCAGAGGAATACAAGGAGCAGTCCCAAAGAGCACTTCTATGAAAAACAAGCCAGTCTTAAGTTCATTAGACATGTGCACACCTAAAGTGGGATCCACACTTATACATACTCAAAGAACTAATTGGGGCTCAAGTACTTTTATGGCACTCACCAATGTAAAATCAGACTGCCTCACAATCACTAATGGATTTATTCTTACCACATCCTTGTGTGACAGGGAACCACATGATCAGCCTCCCCTATAACACAGCCATTTTGGTAAAACTGACGGGGACACAAACACAGGCTCTATAAACAGAACCCTTCCCAGTATTTAGGACATATATGGTCAGTGTTTCTATATTATGGATGCCTAAAGCCAGACTTGAAATCAAAAGACAACTGTCCACAAGAAAGAGGCCACTATATGAATATTCCTTTATACTAGAGCACACCACACACTATCCTTAAAAAGCAAAGAAAACATTTTAGCCTTGGATTTTGCATATATGATGGTACTTCTGAAAATTCTGCTCCCTATATAAACAGCCACAAGGTTTAGCCACAGGAATAGTCAAGGGGGAAAAAAACAGTTTAGGCTAGCAGTGCCCCAGTCTTCTTCCAAATTCTGATATCCTGTGTGGAGATTTATAAACTCAAGCAGGAGGGATCAAAGTATCTTTGTAATATTCTTGGTGGGGAGGGCCTTTAGGTTAGTGTTAAGAATTAATATGGTCGACATTGATGGGAAACAGCCACAAGACATCTTATAATAATTCAGCCTTAATAAGCTTTGAAGGTATTAAGCAGCTGCAAAATTAAACATACGCTTTATCTATATTAACCTATGCTCTAGGCTTGAGGCACCAGAAAACTTTCTAGGTCCATTTGAGATACAGTGTGAGTGATGCACAGATGATTTTTCATAAAATATTTCCTCTAGCATATTGACTTAACTTAGCCTTGTGTTTTGCTGCCAACTTATAAGTGGCTCCATAATCAACTGGATATTTGGGCCAATCTGATTTTGTGTAACTTTGTCCTGAATTTGGAGCCACCTCCAAGGCAGACAGAGGGCAGATAAGTTTTTATTTCTGACCCTTAGAAGATGTAAGACCTATGGTGTAAATTTTTAGTTTTGGAATAGAGCGAGAGAAAGTAACTAATCTGTGACTGATTAATGGGAATTTACAAGTGTTAAATTCCAAAGGGGTAGCCATGTCAATCTAGTTCAGCAAAACAAACAAGGAATCTAGTGGCACTTTTAAAGACTAACAAATTTATTTATCTCATGAGTTTTCATGGGAGAAAATCCCGCTTCATCAGATGCTTGAAGATGAAGCTCTCCATCTTCAAGCGTCTGGTGAAGCGGGATTTTCTCCCATGAAAACTCATGAGATAAATAAATGTTACTTATGTTAATCTGTAAAAGTTCACAAGACTCCTTGTTTGTGGTACAGGTGTGAGGTTATCCACTGGAGGGCCCCTTTTGTATTTTCTGAATAAGAAAGAAATATATTGCAAAGTACAAGGAAAAACTTAGTAACAAAATCAAATATAAGAGCTAAGATCAGATGAAATCGTTTTCTTACTTGATAGCAAGATACCTATTCACACAAAATATAATTACAATATTTTTATTAAAATAGCTAGTAATATTTTATAAAGATAATTAAGTACTGAAAATAGTGAAAAGCTAATAACATATGCTAAACTTCTAAGAAACTGAAACCCATGATTTGAAGAGACTGCCACTGTAACATAAACAAAGATATTATCCACTGCTAGACATACAGGGTGTTATTGGCAGGCAGTGAAATTCAGAGGAACTGTTTCACAGTGGAAATTCATTGAAAATTACAAGGAAAAGTTCATTTAAAAATTCAGTATAAATTATTATGAATTCATCTATATACATGCAAAATGTCATACTGATTAAATATAACGTACTTTGAATTTAACTTCTTCAATAAGAGAAGGACAACTTTTAAAACTTTAGCAAACTGTTAAAAGTGTGCCAGTGCATGGCACATTACACCTCCATCTCCGAGCTAAAGTTATTTCTCCAGCTGATTTGGCCTAAGAGAATGCAGTTTGCAGCCCTAAGACATAATGTTATTGTGATGCTCTATGGCCAATATCATGACACTTCAACACAATCAATACAATGCTATTACTCCAAAGAGCTAAATCCTGCTTTTCTTATTCATCTAATCACATTGAAGTCAATGGGACTACTGAATTGAATAAAGCCAATAGAAATGCAAGATTTGTGCTCTTTTTCAAAATACCTGTACCTTACTAACTCCATGATTTTATCTTTAAGTATCTTCATAAATTGAGCATTTATTAAACTTATTTTATTAGATGGGATATTTGTGATTTGATCTGTGCCCACAAGGAATAAAGAGCTTAACTTTACTGTTTTCAGACCAGTATTCCATCATGTACAGCCCTACAGAGATAGCAATTGCACTGCTTTTTCTAACTAAGTGCAAGTCACTACCATGGTATGTGAGACAATCAGTACAGACCATCAAAAGCAAATTTATTATAACACTGCTCTATCGGTGTATTAAACTGCTGCATACAATTTTATTTGATATACCAATCCTGTTCATGAAGCACAATCTTTCTCCCTGATCTGTGGTCTGATTCTGCCACTCTTATGCATACCAGTATTAGTATTAGTATTAGTATTAGTATTAGTATTAGTATTAGTTTACACTGTGAAGAATCCCTCTGAAGTAATTTACCAGCCAGTATGACTGACTAGGGCTAACAGAATCCATCACAAAATATTAGCAAGCAGCAATTTTTCCTAAGCTGCAGTCAGTTGCTATCAAGCTCACTCAGAACTCCAAGATAACTGAAACAGACAGATTAGGAAAAAAATAATTCACCATTAACATAACCCAACGCAGTATCCTGAAAATTTTGATTACCAAACATCAAAATTCGGGATAGAATGGATATAGGAAGTTTCATTCTGCCGTTTTCCCAATAATGGAAAGCCACATTTCATTTTGTTGCAGAGTGCTACAGCATGGGAGTATTTTTATTTTGTTTTGGGGGGGGGTCATTTTTTTTATTTTTTTGCTGCAAGTGGGATGTTTTGTTTTTTTAATTAAAAATTAAGAAGGAAAGCTGATAAAATCCTAGGCATCTCTAAAAGGCATTTTATGTATTATACACCACCTAAAAATTCCCTACGGCCTCAGTACTAGTAATATTCCACCACCTAATCTAAAAAAGTACTGAAATGCATCAAATGCATCTACAATTTCAAAAATATTAATGTCAAAAGGACACCCTCTTATTCCCAAATAGGCCATTTTTGTATAAATGTTCCGCTAAGGAACACAAGAAGCTACAGAGAAAAGAATGCATTTAAAGACAGAGCATTTTTACAATGTCCTAGTTTAGGGAAACAATATCTCCTTTCTTTCCAACAACATATATCTGTTTCAGGTATGAGACTTTTATTTCAGCCCTTAAAGGCTCTATATGATTCAAATGCTGTTTATTGTTAAGTCAACTACAACAATTTTGCTAAGGAGGCCACTGAATTTTTTAAATGCTTCTTGCATAAGCCACCAAAAGCATTTTTAAGGCCGCCAGAGGAAATAGCCTCTTGCTACACAATGGGAGATAAACTCAATTACTTACACAAGGTCTGAACTTGACCAAAGGTGGTGGAGAAATCTTGTCCAATGTATTTCAAACTCATTTTTATTCAGTGTGGTTTTTGTTCTTGTTTTCCATTCTTTTGCAGTTTATTAGTTTAGGCTTGATTTTCCTAGGCCACATTTATGCTTACTATCAGGCTTATTTTTCATATAATGCACTTTCTACCATTTACAGCAACAATTACACAACAATCACAACAGCTGTTTTGTTTACTCCACGTTCCCACTAAGTCTAATTATTCACCAATGACTCAATTGATCAGACTACATGGCCCGTTACACAGAGACACAATTCTGTGCACTGTTCTGTATTCAGCCTTCTATATCCTGTTCAAACAAATCAACGGTAAGCTTTACCTGTATAAGGCTGCAGGTCCAGCTTCTCTCATTCCAAAGCTGCTCTGATCATTTTCAAGGTAGTAGGGTACCTGCTGGCTGTGGTGATGGATGAAGGGTGAGAGCTGTGGTGTAGTTTGTAAGAAAACCACTGGGCTTGGAGGAACATTGTTCAGAGAATGAAACCCTCCTAGACTGCTGGACCCAAATGATTCAGAAGCAGGGGCATAACTGAGGCTAGTAGAGCTGTACACTGGTGCGGCAGTGGCAAAATCATAAGTGGTGCCTTCTGGGTAACTAAAAACCCCTGTCTTGTTGCTCTCCACATACATCTCACTGAGCGAATGATCCAAGGGAATCTTCAGCTGAGGTCTGCTCAAAGTCTCCAGTTCATTGCCTTGAATCTGGTGTAGCAGGGCAACTCCAGAGTTTTTGCTATGAAGAGTCATAGTCATTGTTAATGTCAGCAAGCAAATAGCATATCAGGTTTTACTCTCAGCAGAAGGATCAACAGCTGATAGCCCACCTGAAAAAAGAGCAGAACCTTTTGTTAGCCTTGGCAAAAATCATGTTAAGGCAGGGCTGTATTGGTATTCAGCTGATCTCAGTAAGGAGGAGGATGAAATTCAAAACAGCATGAGCAGTGAGAAAACACTCTCTCTCTCTCTCTCTCTCTCTCTCTCCCTCTAACTTTTAAGTACTCCTCACCCGAGCTAATATGCATTACAAAGGTGCTGGCCATAGGCCAAGAACTCTTGCCTTGCACTGACATTGGTTTAAACATCACTCCAGAAACAATTAGTTTTGGAGTGATACCAAATAATTGCTCCACCAAACTTTACTCCTATTAGTTGTTTAATTTTTCACTCCATAGGGTCCTATTGCTCTAAGGTAACTAAAGGAAAACAGTGCTTATGCCAAACTAGGAAGACTAGTCCAGTCAGTGGTCAGCCAGCTTACTGCTTTTTATGCCCCCACCAGGCTCCAATCTATCTCTGTTTATCTCTACTCCTGTTTGATTCATTTTCATGTTTGCTAGAAATATGTAATGTGTACATTGTAATGACCCTGAGTAGGACTACGCTGTAACTGAGATATGGCTGAGCAGTGTGTGTGTGTGTGTGTGTATGTTTTTGCAGCCACCCAGCCAGTCAGTAAAACTGTATTTAATAAAAATCAATGGATGTACTGTATCTATGTAGGAGAAAAGTCACATAAATGTGCTAAATCACAATGATCCCTGGTATTTAGCCAAAGTGTAAGAAGTAGCATAAAAAAATAGGGAAAACTTTTAGTTAAATTCTTCTTATACATTTCTGCCTCCTTGTTTAGTGTGTAAAATCAAAACAACATGAACTTAAATATGAAACAAGGCATCTTTCAAACCATCATGTAGAACCCCAGACACTAAGGCAAAATTTGTGTTAATTTAATGAAATGTAAATTGACAAATTCAACAGGATTTTCTTCCTCTTCTTCCACTGACAAATACCTAGTACACCTCAATTTAGAGATCAGATTCTGTGAAATCAAAATAATACAAAGGAACCAACTTTAAAATGAGCCAAAATATCCCCCATAAAGCTATATTTAAAACTCAGTATTACAAAACAGAATTGTTGAGGAAAGGTGTGGCAAACAAGTTTCATCTTGCAACTTAGTATTCCCATATTATCAGAAGCATCTTGTGCTGGAGCAGTCTAATGAAAACCTCTGAAAACTGTTCCATATTCTACAGCAGTGCTATAATGGTCTATGGTTCAGCTGGTATGGTGGACTAGTGTCCCCATACAAGATGCATACAAGACTCTAGGTAACATGTATTAACATAAATCCAAGCCATACTAAACTAACTACATTTGTTCAGACCGGTATTTGGAAATCCTAATCCTCAAGTGAGATGAGATATTAACAAAAATCCACCTGGAAATTCATTTTTACATCTTCACCTTAAAATAGCTTCAAAACAATTTTACCATAAATGGTGTAATTCTATAACAATACTCGAATCATAGTATCATAACATTTTTAGAGCTTTTTCTAAAAAAGACAGCATGTGATTGGAACTTTAAGGATTTCACCAAAGTAAATACATTTGAAACCCTGCAAGCATAGAGACAGCAGCCCATACTTAGAATATACGTACTTGATAGATTTCCCCGTCACACACACACACTACTCTTCCTTCCCTGCTTAAAAGTCAAGTTACAGACTTTGATCAAAGAGATAAGAGTGTTTAAATAAGGCTGAACTATGCAAGTACCTGGAAAGAAAAACATCAGACAATCATACCCAGCAGAACGGGTGAGAGTCATCCAAGGGATAGTCTAAAAATCTGCCAAAGTGTGTAAATGCATGTGTGAGAGAGGGAGAAAGTGTGTGTATGTGTGTGTGTGTGTGTGTATTTGCCAGGGCTTGTAAATAAGCAATCCAGCAAAGCTCTCAACATCTTCCACAATGTAAGAGCCAGTAGCTGTGCTACACACTCTAATGAACAGCAATTACAAGTATAAGGTAGGCAGCTGCCTATAATGTCACTTGTTATGGCTCTAATATTTAAAACTCAACACTGTCTAATGCACTGTTGTATTATATTGTGTAATCTAAGAAACAATGTGACAGTATCCCAGATGAAGAGTATCGTGTCTTTTTACAATATGCTGCAAGAGAGAATCTGAGGTTTTATTAAAAAGGTTCAGTGATCTATTAGACCACTATATGACAGCATATTTAAAAGATATACAGAAGAGAATGGGTTTAAACTTAAGCACAAAAATGTAACTTAATCATTTCCTGCCTTTTAAGTACTTTATTTTACAATCTTAATATTCTGTTAATGCGGGGGGGGGGGGGGTAGAATTAGCCATGTAGAACTATTTGCTAGATAGCATTAGAACATTTTGCATGGAACAGTAAGTACAAATCATGGTGTAGAAACCTTGATTCCTTCCTCATGACACCTTAAATTCAGGGTTTCCACACCAATTCCACATACACATGTACATGACTGCAATGGGGACAGGCAGGGCCCAGAGAGGGATGGAAACATGGGATCTGTATTTACACTGACCCAGTGGCTCAGTATCCTATTCAACTGACATGGAGTAGCTGTGAAAAACCCAAAAACCAGAAAACAAAAACAAACAAACAAAAAAATCCCTTACTAATCTGTAACAGTTGTCAGTGTTTGCCTGAATTATCCAATTTAGCGCAGGTCTGCAGTCAAATGGAGATATGCAAGTTACTTAAAATAATTTTTGTATCTGAGTTCAATGGCCTAACATCCTGCTTGTCCACTGCACTGAGTCGAAGGGAGTGGCCGCAGTTCGACTCAGCGCTACCCAGTTACTAGAATGGTGTTAATAGATCAGTTTCCCAATCAACTGAGTGGGTCTTTATAGACCCTTCAATCAAACCAGGAAGGTCAAACTGGCAGCGGCGAATTTGCCACCTTCAGTGAAAACAAGGTTTTAGTCAGCAGGTGTTGATCCTGATGCAAAATGATTAAATGGGCTCTGCTGACTCACTGTCTCAGATTACTTCCTACCCACCTAAACATAAGAAAGGTTGGAGAACTATCTAGACCAGATTGCTCACAAACTTCATATTTACTTTGGTTATGATCTTACTAGAGGGGTTTGCAACATAGGGCATAGAAACTATCAATTCAGCTTTAAAAAACGGGTGTACCTTGGAATTGTTTGTCTCACAGAAGTGTGCCATATTACTGAAAAGGCTGGGAACCTCTGGTCTAGATAGTGCTTTAAAGTTGATGTTCGGACAATGGTGTTGTATCTGCTTGGTCTCTCCCAACTTCAGTCAGGCCCTAGGGAAAAGCAGACTGAAGGCACCAGGAACCCCCCATCCACAGGAGGGCAGGAGAAGACTGGGTTTTTGGTGCTTTCCAGAGGAGCAAAGATGCGGAAGGAGAATAGGATTTAGGATTCTCAGAACTGCTTGGCCCCTAGTAAGAATGGCGGTCTTCAGCCTGATCATTAGAGGCCTGAGTGGATATAAAAATGCGGATCCAGAACCTGACCACATCTGCCCAGTGCCAATCTTTATCCGGTCCATGATCCACATGCTATGTTTTATGTGGATCCAGAACTGCATCCGCAGCTGAGCTTGGGCTCACAGTCAGCAGTTTAGCATTTTCTTGGCTCATTTACCACATAGGTCCCACCCATTTTTCCTTTTCTTGTTTGTGATTTACATACTGTGCTGTCAATCAGATTTCCTTGGCCACCCGATAAAAATTTCTGTTTGACAGCATGTCATACAAACCACAAACAAGAAAATGAAGAAGGGGGCAGGGAAGGCATGGGGAATGAGCCAATCAAAGGCCAGCATGCTAACTGATTGACAGTAAGTGGCGTCTCTCTGTGCCCCAGCCCATTGTGACTGAGACTCTGATTGGCTGGCAGACCACCAATCAGAGCTCAACTGGGAGAGTGTGGATCTGAGTGCAAAGGCAATGAAAAAGAGCTGAGGACTGAGTATAACGGAGCAAGAGAGTGATCTTACAACCTGGTCCAAGGCAGATGAGAGAGAGCTCTGAGCCCTCTCCTTAGGAAATTCTGGTTGTGCCTCTGGCATTAACAAAGTATATACTTACAAGACAACACTGTTTCAATCTGTCTTGTAAAATCTGGAGAGAATATGGTTTTACAAAATTTCAATGGATGAGATTTACAAAACCTAAATAAGGGTTGGATTGGATTTTATCTAAATTCCCAAAGTTTAGAACTGTGCGGATAAAAATTGTTCTTTGATTGATCTCCAGATATGCCAATAACCAAAAACGGATGGGGAAAGCAAGGAAGGAAGAGCCAGGTCTTTAGAACTGAGGTGTGCCAAGTACACAACAAAAAAGTCAAAACAGAGACTATCTGCACATACACACACAACCTGACTTTCCTGGTGATATAGACAAAAAGCCTATGTCTGAGATTCTGAAAGCAGACTTGGAGACTTAGATGGAGCTAACTTATAAATTTAAATGAAAGACGTGCTAAATTTGCTGTTGCACTTCTAAAATCTCAAACTATATATCTGCATAAGTTTAAAAGGGTGGCCATATTAGTCTAGTTCAGCAAAACAAATAAGGGATATGTCTATGCTGGAGGCTTAAGTCAATTTAACCAGGCTTAAGTTGATTTAAGCAAATCCAGGGTTATATTTAGAATTTAAGTCAACCAAAGTGCTTGCTTAAGTCAATTTAATAACTCCTGCCTGGAAGTTGACTTAAAACCTTAAATCAACTTTACAGGGCAGGAAGAGCCCCACCCCTTGCCCCACCCCAGGTCACAATCAGGCTCCAAGGACCCAATCCGGCTCTGGGGGCTGAATCCAGCCCCAGCTGCCACTGGCAAGCAGCTGGAAGCCCAATCTGGTTCCCAGCCCCTTGCTGCAAGTGGCGAGGCCTGGGAGCCAGCTCCTACTGCCGGCAACAAGCGGCGCAGAGCCACATCTGGTGCCAAGTTGCTTGCTACCTCCAGCAAGCAGGTCGGCAGCCTGGTCAATTGCTCAGGCTACTCCTGAGATCAGCTATGGAACCTGTGGAATTGACCAGGCTGACTGGGCTGTCTCCCCAGTAGCAGTGTTTCTGCCACTGGGGAGACAGCCCAGTGACTCAGCCCGGTCAACTTCACAGGCTGCTCCTGAGATCAGGAGACGACTGTGAAACTAACTAGGATGCCCCACTTCCTGCCACTGCTGGCAAGCAGCTCAGGGCCTGATCCAGCCCAAGCCCCTTGGCACAAGGGGCAGGGAGCTCAGGGCCAGCTCCTGTTCCTACCAGCAAACAGTGCGGAGCAGGATCCAGCCCTGCGCCACTTGCTGCCAGCGGCAGGAGCTGACCCTGAGCCCGCTGGCCCTTGCGGCAAGGGGCTTGGGGCTGGATCAGGCTCTGTACCCCCTGCCACCTGCAGCAAGGACAGGGGTCAGATCCAGCTCCCAGCTGCCTGCTGGCAGCAGCAGGAGCCAGATTGGGCCCCTGGGGCTGGATTGGGGCCCTGGACCTGGGTCGCACCCTGAGGCAGGGCAGGGGGTGGGGCCCGAGACTGGGCTGGGGTATGTCTACTAGCGTAGACGTATCCTAAAATCGACTTCACAAAGGTCAACTTTAAGTTGACTTGAAGTCAACCATGTGAAGTCAATTTAAAATAGCCCTCCAGTGTAGACATAGCCGAGGAGTCTAGCGGCACTTTTAAAGACTAACAAATTTATTTATTGCATGAGTTTTCGTGAGAGACCTCATCCTTGATTTTTGCCCCAGGCCCTGGAATCCATAAGACTGCCTCTGTATATCTGCTATTTCGGGACACTTCAAAACTACACTTGAAACTACATTAAACAAAAAATAAATAAATAATTTTCCAGACAGGTAGCCATGTTAGTCTGTGTATAGCAAAAGCAGCGAGAGTCATAGGACACTCGCTGCTTTTAAATAGATAATGCACTAATCTTAATTCTATGGTTAAATGATTATTGTTACAATTCATGAATTGCTCAGCTTGAGAATGTATATGTTCTTTTTCTTCTGCTGATAGCCAATTCCTCTGCATTTCAGGGTACTGATGCAACCAGGCAGCTTTTAGTTCCTATAGTTCTGCTGACTTGTTTAATGAAAACCGGGTTTTGAATGGTCACATGACACAGACCTAAGTAGCAGTTGCTTTCACAATGAGCTTTGACTCCTTTTCCCCACTGAGCCGATAGACTCATTTGCAAAAGAGCAAGATACTGAACAGAATTAGGTTTTTACAATGGCAGAAACTTTGGGACATTTCAGGGATTTACCTCATCATAAGTAACACAAGATAGAAAAAACAAAAAGATTAATTGCAAAAGAAATGACATTGAACTGTACCATAATAATGGAAAGGAAGTTTTAGGTTTTCCAATCCACTTTGCATTCTATCCTGGAAAAGTTGTCTACTGAATGAAAAGACCTGCCTATGGAACAGGGAGTGGTAGCCCAGCAAGGTATGCTTACAGAGGGGGAAAAAACCCAGCATGAACATAAATACAGACTCCCAAGTAGAGCCAGTCATTTCCAATAAAAATGCCAACTTGTCAGACTTGAAATGTCATGTGAAAGTAAGCCAGATTCAACAAACTTGCCTGATTCCCAGCTTGCCTGCCTGTTGGCTGCTGAGAAGCACAGGATTCCAGGATTCGCAGTTTAGAGGCAGCTCCACTACACCCAGGATCTGTGACTCCAGGGCAGCCCTATCATTCCAGGACTCCCCATCATGGAGCTGAAGGCCTGGAAAGCTTGAATCACAACTCAGGCAAGGGCTTACAAGGCTCATAGGACTTCCTGGCTCTCTGCTGAAGAGATGAGAGTCTAGACCAGTGGTTCTTAACCTTTTCTCTGCCGTGGCACACGTTGATACCTTCAATTGTTTTGATGCACACCACCATATAGTTTCTCAGTGAACTCATGAATATTCATGGGCCAATCCAGAACTCAGGGACATTTGTCAAAAAATTCCACAGCACACTTGCTCAGGCCTGACAGCACACTTGTTGGAAAACACTGGTCTTGAGTGTTCTGGGATGCACTTCCAGGGTTCCCATCTCCTGGGGAACCCGGGGAGTCAGCAGCCCTGGAAACTTAGGGTTCCTGGACCAGGATGGTCCACACATCCAGGCTGCCCTTGTGCCCAGGCAGCTACTGACAAAGCTTTCAGTCAGCAGCTCCCATGGCCCCAGAGAGGACATTTTCTTTCAGAAACATGTGTACGTGTTTACAAAATAATGTTTTTAAAATTTCAAGTTCATGCAAAATTTCCACATTTCATGTGAACCAGATATCTCAAGTTTCAACAAATCGTATCTCTGAGCCTGTAAAAGAAACTACAACAGCTTGAGGGATAAATTGAAAGTGAAAACAGTAGTTATAAGAAAAATATTTAGACCTTAGGATTCCTTGAAGATACTATCTTGCCTAAACCTATATTTTTTTAACGTAGGTTTCAATTTTATTAGGAATACTAAGAAAATATGGTGAACTTTGAATTATAAGTGTGCCCTGCGCATTTGCCCTGAAGTCTGCTGACAGTGAAAGACCATAAACTTTATTGGTTTGGTTCCACAACTATTAAGACAGAAATTGTTTTAACTGTTGCAATTAAAGAGTCTCTTGCACATAAGAGCAAGATTTTTCCAAGATTCTGCTGTTGCACAGCAGAGAAATTATGCAGCTGTTAGACCAGTGAGGAAGCTCCTTGAGATATATGGCTAGAGACACAACACCATTTATCTATTTTATCAGTCTTTACCTGAAAAGAACATAAAGCTTTTACACCACCAGATGAAGCCCTGCAGTATGCTCAGGATCTGTTTATACCATCAGCAAAGAGAGAAGTCATTCAATATATTATGAAGGGTTTATGATATTTGTATGTGCATGTGTTAATATAGGGGGCACATGGATTCTGCAGTTTACCAGTAACATATTATACGCTGAGATGGTATCAAATGACTTGGTCGACTGCCACTGAATTTTGCTGATAGTGTAAACCAGGCTTTAGACTTTTATGAGGTGTTTGACTTAGAACTTCAGAATATTCGACTGAAAAATTATCACTGCATAACATCAATAAGCACATTACTGGAATTGAGAACTTGTTAACTAATAGATCTCAAAATGTAGTTGTTAATGAGGGAATTATTATTGATTAAGGGTGTCTTCAGTGATTTAGGCCTGACACCATTCACTAGTTTAAGCATTAGCTGAATGTAAATATAAAATGACTGTTGATAAAATCTGTGGATGAAATAAAGCTTGGCAGAGTGGTACATTACACTGAGGAAAGGACAATCATCCAGGGCAATCTGGGTTGCTTGGTAAACCGGCCCAACTGCATTTAATACAACCAAATGTAAGCCATGCATCTGAGAATAAAAAATACAAAATGGGGTCCCAGCTGCAGCACTGCTACCAAGCCAGGGCTGAATCCCTGTCGGCAGCTGGGGGAAAGGGGAACCAAAATGAGTGTTGGCCTAGGGCACCAAAAAACCTTGGGCTGGCCTTGCTCAGTGCCCTGAAAATACTGCAGTGAGTACACATTAGGAAGTCGAAGGGAGATATGCAAATTATTTAAGTTACTTGCATATCTCCTTTCAAATGCTGCTGAAAACCACAGTACATGTGGACCAGGGCATAGTGGAAAAGCAGTTGAACATGAGGTCCCAATGCAATGCTATGGCAAAGCCAACATGATCCTTGGATGTGAAAACAAACAATAGTGAGAAAGAGTGAGGATATGATATTTACCATTGTATATTGCAATGGTGAGACTAATACTGGAATAGTGTATCCAGTTCTGGCATCCCAACCTGTTAAAAGGGATGCTGAAAAATTAGAAAAGGTGAAAAGAAGAATCACAAAAATTATCTGAAGGCTGAAAAACATGCCCCTCTGCAAGAGACTAATTGAGCTCAATCTGTTTATTTTATCAAAAAGATGGAAAAGTGACTTGATAACAGTGAATAAGTACCTTCATGAGGTGAATATGGCTCTTTGTTCTTGTAGAGAAAGGCATAACTAGACCCAATGGCTGGAAATTAAAGCCAGACAAATTCAACTTAGACATAAGGCACAAATTTTTAACAGTGAGGGTGACTGACACTTGGAACAAAACTACAAAGAAATGTGCAGGTCCAGCAATAGGCCTCATAATAATCTCCGATGATACTACCACCTACTTCTGGATAGGTGATTAAACACCTGATTTAAAGTCTACTGAAATGAAAACTGTGTTGCTTGACAGTGATCTGCCTATGCAATTAGAGTTGAATTATTTAATTCCAAGGTTTTGCCATCTATGTTGTACGCAGCAGAGTGCTGGGCCACTACTAAAGGTAACGAAGAAAAGATGGCCATAGCCCAGCAAGCTATGGAGAGGAGAATGCATGGAATTTCCCTCAGAGATCACGTAACAAGCTACGAACTATGTCAATGGACAAAGGTGAAAGACATTGTTGAATCCATCTATGAAGCCAAAAAACGAACATGTTGCCCATCTTTGTGACAACAGGTGGACATCTCGGCTTACTCACTGGATCCCTTATGACTGCAAATGGCCTTTTGGTCAACCGCGAATGAGATGGGCAGACCTGATGGTTAAAGTTCTCAGGCAGAAATGGAAGCAGATTGCTCTGGACAGGCACCGGCAGCAAGACATAGACTTGCGATTATGGTGTACCTCTAGTGAGGATGGTGTATATCGACAACAGGTCAGACACAGGTGAAATGAACTGAGGTCATCAACAGGCATTGGAGAGACACTAAAGATGTCACCAAACTGGACAATTCTGAATAAACTTTATATAATCCCTATATCATCATGCTTATTATTTCACAAACTGAATTTTT
Source organism: Podocnemis expansa (assembly GCA_007922195.1). Taxonomy (NCBI): domain Eukaryota; kingdom Metazoa; phylum Chordata; order Testudines; family Podocnemididae; genus Podocnemis; species Podocnemis expansa. The sequence continues at coordinate 28,526,074 of ML682021.1, forward strand.
TTTAAAACTAACAGCCTCAATTATTTTCCACATAACAGGAAATCCGCAAAGCTTACTTGAATGAAATTACAACAGCCCAGACTTGTGATTTCCTAAAACAAGAGTATCAACTAGAAAGCTATTAAATGAGCAGCATGAATATTTACACTTAAAATGTTGATTCTAAACTCCTGCAAGGGGTACCTCATGTTAAAAAGAAACTGAGCATTCTTTTTTCTGAAACAATGAATAGAAATTTCTAAGAAATAGGAATTATTCACATTTCGGACTAAATATGGCAAAATATCAGCCAATTTATATTATATAAATTCCAACATCAAAAGGCTATCATAGCATAAATCAAATATAATGCATTATTTATAAACTGCTATCTCTAATTAATAAAATAAAATATTTCTGAATTTCTGTATGTAGATGTACCCTCCTGAAGCAAAGTCATACTGACATTAAAAAATTCCTTCAGAAGACACAGTTTCCCAAATTAACAAAAAACATACCAGACAGTTAAAAGAATGAAATTACTTTAAAAGCAATCCAAGAAGCTATTAGCTCCAACCTAGCAAAGAGCTGTAGGCCCTGGTAGAAATAAACATAAAAGTTTATGAGAAATATTCTGCAATATATTTTGTCAAAAATTTAAAAGTGACAATATTGACTAATATAATATACAATCAAAACTTTCAAGGGAAACCAAATAAAGCTGTGCTTTACTATGCATGGGTCACTGACTCAACGGGAGTAGTTGCGAGCTTAAAGTTAAGTATGTGCTTAAGTGCTCTGCTGGATCAGGGCCTGAACTCTGATCATCTTCAATTATTGCAGCACTCAAAACTGGCAAACATGAAAGTAATATTTCACTCTTTGCTAACCCCTTGCAAATATGTTTAACCAGTCTGCCAAACTCTGTACCTCAGACACAATGTCTACTCCTTACTTTAGGGAAACTGCCCAGTCTTAATACTGACTTAATGAGTCTACAGTTATGCTCATTGGAGCTGGTACAAAAAATGTCCTGCCAAAAATATTTCCATTACAATCAAGGGTGTGCTTGGGGTGGGAGGGTAAGCAGAGGCACCAGTTCCTCCCATAATAAGAAGGGCCACAGATCTCCTCCTGCCCCAGGGGCCAAAAGAGCAAGCTCTGTCAGTGCCAGGCAGGAGCTAATGGTTCCTCTGACCAGAGAGCCACAAATGGGGATCTGGCTCCTCAGGTCTTCAGGCTGCAGGGGGAGAACTCCTCCAGCTGTTAAGGGCACTTATTGTTCTTCCAGGCCCTGGTGGGGACACAGAATGTGCCTTTCTGAAAGGGATTGAATTTTTAGTCCTGTGCATGCCCCTGGTAAAATCTGTTATCATTTGCACCAGATTAGCATCTACAACCCTTAGGTTCCCCTAACTGGAAACCCATTTTGCTAAATTCTGTACACACGTACAACAAGAGGTATCGACCAAATGTAAACATCCAGAATTATAATACCAACACCTAAAAACAATATTGTTAAAGAAAACCCTTTACTATCTCACAGATACAGTCAGACCTGAAAATATGGCAGGATATCACACTTCCATGACAGGGCTGTGCTCCTTTCATAAAAGTAAAGACTGCTTTTCCCCTTCCCATCTGTAAAGGCTATCATACAATTGGTACTAGAAAACACAAGAGGCTTAAAACTAGCATTTATAAGTTATAACTGTTGAAGAAAGTAGAGGTTCTCAACCTGATACATACAGAAAAGCTATTAACTAGCCAACCCTCACTATATACATTATGGGTATGTCCACATTTACACTTTAAATCAAAATAATGATGATTATTTCGATTTGAAGTAGTGTGTGTCTACACTAGCTTCCCTTATTTCAAAATGAGGAACTCCATCATTTTGAAATAAGGAACGGTCATTTTGATATAATAAAACCTCACTTTATATCAAAATGACAGTTAAATCAAAATTATGATTTTGAAATAATGCAATATAGCTGCATTATTTCGATATAACTTTTATTTGATTTAACACTTTTTGCCCTTCTCCCTCCCAGGCTGCCTTTCTCTTTCTACATATTAGATGGGGGCACAGCCCTCCTTGGGGACCATCTTGCCACACCTCCCATGGTGCCCCTCTCCTAAATCAAACTAGGAAGTCCTGTCCATGGACATGCTAGTTCGATATGGGTTTCTAGTGGGGACGTTAGATCAATTTAACTTAAATTGATTTAATGATTTTTACTTTAATTCAATTAGATCTATTTAAGTTAAATCGATTTAACAATCTAAGTACAGACATACCTTATGGGTATGGTAAGAGTTCAGATCTTGCCCAACAACATCAGGAAAATAAAGAGTATATACACACACACACACCCTTATCTTCAAGTGCTTTCCAAGCACCATCAGTTATAGTGAGGGCTGTCACCATCAACCAGAGTGTGCTTCACAAGTATCACAACATGCTGATGAGAAGCAACCCATCACCCAATCATCAAGGCAACAAGCAGCCTAGCAAAAACCTGGCATTGCCATCACTAGAAGTTTTCTAGGTTGCCTCTACGCTGCTGAGGAAAGATAAAAATGCATTGTCATCTCTCAGGTGGAACAAATAGGACCTCAGTGATTCAGTAACAGTTGCTCTTTCTTGGCAGATCAAGGCAGAGAAGATCAAAGGACATTATTTGATGCCAAAAAGAAAAAAGGTCAAAGTTATATATTATTTCAGCAACTTCATTTCTTTATTTGCTTTTCTCCAATGTTCATTGTTTTCTGCACCAAGACAGGGTTCTTTCTGAGGTAGACAGGCACAGTCAATAATGTAGTGCAATGGCTATTTTGCAATGTCAGCTGCTGAACAAGTTCATCAAAACTGCTTGAGCAACAGGTTTCCTTTTGCTAGGGGCATTTGTGTGTAAAGTTCCTAATACTTATGACCTCTGGTGAAATTCTTTCACTCACACTTTCTGCAGTGAAACTGAGGTCTGCTTTCAAAAACATCTTGCAGAAAAAGAACTAGAGGAGGAAGCATTCAGGGCAATGTCCACACCTGGAATTTAGTTTGAATTAATGAGGATTAATTCTAACTAAATTAGTGCTGGGCTACACTGGCTTTCATTACTATGAACTAAGTAGCCGTGTTAATTTGAACTAAGCGTTAGTTCGATTTAAAGTGGTTTGCCCTTTCTCCTCCCAGGGTGCTTTCCTCTTTCTTAGCACTGGGTGGGGGCATGGCCCTTCTTGGGGGCCATGTTGCCACACTTCCCATGGTGCCCCCTCCCTAAATTGAACTAGCAAGTCCTGTCCATGGACATGTCAGTTTGATTTGGGTTTCTAGTGGGGCCATGTTAGTTTGAATTAACTTAGTTTGAATTAAACATTTTTGCTCCAAATTAATTAATTCGACCTAAGTGTACTGAAACTAACCTTCCTAAGTGCAGACATAGCCCAGGATAATAACCTCCAGGATTAAAAACATAGGATTTATTCTTTATCATTCAGATGTGTTGGAACATTACTATACTATACTACCCCACAGCAATTACTGAAGACAGGGTAACAAGACTGGCCGTCCTTTGTGTCTATCATCATGAGCCACAAGTTTGTGCACTTAAGGAAGTTTGAGAAGCCCCAATGAAAATTCAAAGGCCCCAAACTTATACCCACCCTGAAGAATCAGCTTTTCATTACTCATTTTCATGTTTTCACCAACTATCATTGCAAAATAGTTTGTTATTCCAAATAGTAGAATAAATACTGCACAGTACTCATCTGTTGCACAACATTGCACATGGGCAAACACACACATTATAAAATCCTAGATATTATAGGTCATGTCTTGGTATATAAACAATTATTAAAAGTTTCCTTCTAGTTTGGTATGGCCCTAACACAAAATATACTGTTACACAATGTTTGCAATTGGTGCAGGAACTACCGTCCTTATCAAGGCCCAATTCTACAGTCAGTGCTCTTGCTGTCAGTTAAACCATTCACATGAGTAAGGGTCACAGAAAGAGATTCACAACTTGTATTTTCCCCATAGAGTTTGATATTCTTGGCCTACCCAACAGCTTCATGTTTATGTTTCTGGAAATATGTTTCTTGGCATTACTTATATAGGGCAAGTATCTTAGAATTACTTGAACAGGTGGATTTCTCAGACTTGTCCCTTAAATCAGTCTTATTGGTTTTGGAATGCCAATGAGACAGTTTCATGGAGAAGGTGTGGTTAGCTTTGCTCTCACTGACCCATGTCATGTATTTCAGTACTGTTTAGTTGTTTGTTTGTTTTTTTAATATAGCAATATATTTGTGGAACGTGCAAGTAACATAGGGGGATACCATGTTTGGTTTGAAACCTGAAATGTCTTGTGTGCACAGTTTTGGTTAGTTCATCATATCAGTTGGTTCTCAATCCTCAGTATACATTAAACATTAAAGGCACTACTAGATTACATGCATATCTATATGTTAAAGGTTATATCTCAAGATTGTTCCTTTGGGGTGTAAGTGTTACCCTGTACATTGTTCCCTGGGTGACAGGAGGCCTGTGGTACAGTCTTAGGTATAGCCCTGTAAGTCTTAATGATTCCTCCCTTTCTTGTGAGGAGGAATATTTTCTTATCACAGAGGGCACAGACTGAAGGTGCTCTGAAACTGTCCTTTACACATAATCTAGTCCTTTGATCTGATAGCAACAGATGTTCTTGTTTCTGAGTGACACCCCAAATGGGCTGAGTTAATTCATAGGCCTGACAAATCACGCAGGTTCAAGAGGCTGGACTGACTGTGACCACAAGAGTTCTTTAACACCTTTTTTGTGGGGGAGGGGGGTCAAGAAGGAGGGTTATCTGCTCCCCTACAGCATACTGCAAGATTTAGAGTCATGAGAAAGAAGTTTCTGGTGCATAGAATTTTCTCTTTATATCACAAGTAAGTTTCATTCTTTACACAAAAAGGCACCTTCCATTTCTCCCTGTTCAATATTTATGGCCTTATTGCCTGTTGCTGTACATTAAATGGCTAAGTTACGTCTTTGGCCTTTATTGGGAAGCAGTGATAAGCACCTACAGTTGTTAATGTGTTTTAGAAATCTGCTCACTGTTTGTGATGAAACAGAAATTTATGCAGAATGCAATTGGTGAGTAGATGAAGTAGCTGTTTTAGCTAATAAAAATATTTGCCTGCAGGAGAAACTAGCCATTAATATGATTGTGTTGATTGGTGAACACTTATGCAAATAATACCAGTAAAATCACTGAAAGTAAGTGTTCACTAGCTTGAGTGAGGGTTATACAATGGGACTCATATATTATTAAAAAATTCCACTGCAAATTACTATTAATTTGCCCCATTTCTTTGTCTACACTAGCACCATACTGAGTTCAGTAATTGATTTTATGTCTAGAATCTCCCTTTCACACCTTAAAACTTAAAAGGCTGAACGAAAAGATGTGCTACCTCAGCTAAAAGATTACCTAGCAGCAGCAGCATCTGAATTGCATATAAAGATGAATGATTCCCTTATACTGACATCAGTGGCTGCATGATAACATCTCTTGGCCATAGTAAATGTCATTTCATATGCTTTCTTGGTTAGAGGATCATAAAGAAAGCAGAACAGACCTGACTTTCTAAAGGCATAGTAGGTGACACATGTTTTACATAGAGATGGCAAAACATGCCCATTTGAGATTTACAAATTGTATACTGCAATTATTATTATTCTTTAGCAAACAATCAATCTTCACAATTGTTAATGTATCTCATCCCAACAGATTTAGAAACAAAGCTAACACTCCCGCTATAATATTTCCACTATTTCTACTATCTATCTCTAATATTGCTACTTTAATCCATAAAAAAGAACCCCAATCTATGGATTCTTTAACACATTTAAAAATCATAAAATCATACAATAAAAATAAATCCAGCAGTTCAACCATAGCTTATATTTAATAAAAGAAAAAATCCACACCCTGAAAACACCTTATCTTTCCAGCCCCTTACCCTCTCCCAAAAGACAATAGATGGGCCTTGCAACATAACCCAAATGAACTACCTTTTAGGATGTTAAAGATCATCTGTGAGGACTAAGTTCCAAACTCACTGGGACTTGATGAAGAACTTCTTGCTAACAGCATCCTCTCTGCAGGGACTGTGTTCAAGTATTTCCACTAATTTCAATTTCAGCAATATCAAAACCAGGAGAAATGTGGTAGATCAAGAAATTTTTAATATAGATCAACAACAACTTAAACACAACCTAGAAATGAATCATCAGCTGACGAAGATCATGTGGAACCAGGGTAAAGCAGTTGAGATACTTTGCCTAATACATAGCTGTTCCATGTTATGCACTAGTTTCAGTTCACAAAATTATTTAAAGTGTAGCACCATGTGTAACTGTAGGGGGTGCCAACTGTGACTTTGCCTCTGCCAGGCAGGGTTTTTGTGCTGGCATAGTTAACTCCCTTCCCCAAGAGGTGGTAGATTGGAAGAAATCTTCCATCAACCCCTCTCTGTCTATGCCGGGCTTAGGTCAGTGTAACAACACTGCAAAGGGGTGTGAATATTTCACACCGTGTTCCAGTCTCTGAACCAGATAGTAGATAAATTAGATAATATGGAATATAGAATTCGGTATGAGGAAACTATTGAAGACTTTATGTTCTTTTTTTGTAAACAGAAATAAATATGTTGTTTGGTTCGCTAACCTGAGGCCAGAGACGCTAATTCAAACAACCAAGTAATTATAATTAACATGGAGACTCCAATACAACTGTTGAATGTAATTATATACATCCCCTACACACTACAGTGGCTTAGATGACTTGAACTGAATCCCTTGTAGATCACAAAAGTATTAGCTCCAGCAGGTGAGCCAAAAAAATTCACCTCAAGCAAGTCTGCTCCTTCTGATACCAAATAATCAACTGGATCTCTGGTGTTTATGCTAGAGGTCCATATGATGATAAAGTAATTACTTCCAGTGCAACGCATTCAACAAAATAGTCACTCCAATTAAAAATGATACAACTTTAGTTACTTAAACTGAAACTGGGGGTCCATGTGCAGTCAGATTTTTTAGACTTTCATATCTAAATGTTCACAAAACCTTGTTTCTATTCCCATGAAGTTCTGGATGAGTTTCCAAAGGGACAGCCGTGTTAGTCTAGTCCAGCAAAAAAATGAGAAGTCGTGTGGCACTTTAAGATTAAAGTGCCACACGACTCCTCGTTTTTTTGCTGGATGAGTTTACTTGCAAAGGAAAGGACTTGAAGAACATGCAATTAGCCACCAAGTTAAAAAGGTCAACGTGGCTTCTTCAGTGTCTTCTAAAGACCTAAAAATCACAAATGAGTGCAGACGTAAATAGTTTGGTCAATACTGGCTGGCTTTCACTAGGGTACTTGAGAGCTGTTTAATTAAAACTGTCTCCAGTTTGGCTTTATCATCTCCTAAAACTCTCTGAGAAATTCCTAAATTGTATTCACCACTGGGCATATAAAAGAGGAAGGTAATGGTCTTTGTTCTCAGTGCTAAAAAGTACCTCCATACCCAAGAAATGAGACAACATTTTCCACATATTAAAACAACCTGCTCAATTAATAAGAATCTTTTTAAGCTCATAGCAGGTGTAGGTATTGATTATCATCTCTCCTCTCATGTTGCATTGTATGCTTTGTAATATCTATTCCACTTCCTGGAACACCAAAATATTTTGCAATAATGCTTCTCAAACTACTGAAGAAATTCAGTATCAAATAGTTAAGCATGCACTCCTTCAGAGAAAGTGTAAGTATTGAGACTTTTCAATTCATGTTAGAGATTCTGAGACTTTCTTGTGAAACTATTTGCAGGCCCCCAAAATGATACAAGCCCTTCTCCAATGGATGGATAGTGAAGGCTCTTCTTTTAAGTTTGGTTCAAGTGGCAGAGCCTTGATTTTTAGAGCAGGTCATGAGTTCTCTCTGCTGATGCCATTTATGAGAAAATGGTAAACTCAGCAAGAACAACATTCCTGAGTAGTATGGTCACAAACAGAAGTAGAAGAAAATGTATTTACTGCAATTTTCCCATTTTTAAGAACATGCCACCTAGCAGCATGAAATGATACATCTCTGTGCTTTCCAGCAAAGTCTAGCCCATGTGTATAAATTGTGCTTTCCCCTTTAGTATTTCCACTCTCAGAAAGCAGTGCCATCCACTAATTTAGAAACCAACATTACTAGGGAGAGCTGTCTGTTCACTTGGAACCTTAATATCATCCTTCCTATACAGGCTTTATTAAAACTTCTGATTTAAAATCCTGTACAAATGGCAAAGCGATTTTTTTAAACTCACCTCTACCCCCTTCCCCATCAATTGTAAAAGAGAGCATTTTAAAATACACATTGGATGGGTCAGACTGTCTTTCTGCCTACAAAAATTTTAGCTCATTAAGTATTTTCTGAAATGCTCTGGGCTCTTGGATGAACAATAAGCAGATTATTATCTTCAATAAAAGATGCATTCTCTTAAATTAAATACCATGTAATTTGATTTTTATGTGCTTTGACTTTAAAATGATAAAATTCAGTAAAATTCAAACTGACAGTCAATACTCAATTCTTTCCTTAACTCATGCCATGGCTTCTTCTTTTCCTGAGTTACAGACAATATAACAGTGTTAACTTTTCATTTCCAAGCTTCTGTCTTGTTTTGGAGTAAATTATAAAAGTGACTCAACAGTATGGACTTTTGAGGCTTATCAGCTGACTGCCACTATATGAAAAGATTATTTGATTCAAACTACTGCAGAACCTATCCTGCATCTACATTTTACCAACAGAAAGAAAATGATTGACAATATAAAAATAATAGAGAAGCTTGGAACTATCCACCACAAGATATTTGAATTCAACACAGAAAGGAATATGACCACAAAATGTGTGCAAGAGTAATATATTTCAAAGAAGTAAATTTGAGGGGGTAATTAAATCCAGACCTCAATCCTGAAATCTTTACTCATGAGTGCAGGCCCAGTTGTTGAATGGAACTAAATGTGTGAGTCAAAATTACTTGTGTTAATAAAGGTTACAGAATCAGTCTCCTACCATGTAAAGTCTGATAGAATGAACAGACAAAGAGTCCTGCAGCACTTAAAGACTAACAAATTTATTTTTTGCAGGAGCTCTCATGGCAGAAAACCCCACTTCGCCAGATGCTTTGCAGATGGGGGAATTTACAGAATGGGAAGAAATAAATGCAAGGAAGTGTAAATCATGGGAACAGGTCACACTGTGACAGCAAATAAAAACAGTTGTAAAGATTCAAAAACTGGGGAACAGCATACAGAAGGAAATGAGGTCAAATTTCCTGTTGTAATGAGAGAAAAATCCAATGTCTCTACTAAGTCCTGAAACAATGCAACCAAATTTGCAAATGAATTCAATTTCAGTAGCTTCTCTTTGAAGCCTTGGTTTAGTATTTGTCTGTGGCTATGTCTACACTGAGTGGAGGCCTGGCAGTCAACTTAACAAGGTCAACTGAAAGGTGACCTTGTTAAGTCAACTGCAGGGTATGTCTGCGTGGATAGGGAGCAGACATATCTGCTGGACTGGCTACCTTGAGCCCAATTAGCTCCAGGGGCCGATCAGGACTGGGCCTGATTTGGCTCCTGCCCACTGGGGAGGAGCTGGGAGCTGGATTCTGCTCCCAGCTCCTCTCCGCTGGCATCTGCCTGCAAAGAGGGGCTAGGAGCTTGATCTTGCTCCTACCCCCTTTCCACTGGTGGTGGGGGCTTGAAGCTAGCTGCTGCCAGTGATCACAAGTGACCTGGGGCCGAACTGGGTATCCGGTCACTTGTCACTGGGGCAGCAGGCTCCTGTGAAATTGACCAGACAGCCAAGGCTCTCCAGCGGAGACAAGAGACTAGGGCCAAATTTGGTCCCAGGTCACTTGTGACCACTGGCAAGAGCCTGCTCCAAGCCCCCACCACCAGTGGAAAGGGGGTGGGAGCAAGATTGGGCTCCTAGCCCCTCTTTGCTGTCATCTCCCCCCCATGGAGAAGGGCTGGGAGTGCCATGGCAACCCACAGCCCACCTCCGCAGGTGGCAGTGCCAGAGAGGGACCAGGAGCCCCTCCTGGCTCCAAGCCCCTCTCTGCAGCCAGGGGCGGGGTGGGGGAGCCGGCATGTCCCCCAGGGGCGCTGGGAAGCGGATTCTCCCCTGGCTGCTTGCAAGTGGCCAGGGGCAATATCGGCTCCCCAAGTCCCTAGCTGCCTGCAAGCAGCCAGGGGAGATGCTGGTTCCCCCCGCCCCTGATCGCTTGCAAATGGCCAAGGGAGATGTTGGCTCCCAGTGCCCCTGGGTGCAGAGAGGGGCTTGGAGCCAGGTCAGGCTCTGAGTCTCTCTCTACCATCAGCAGAGTCTGTAAAATTGACCAGACTGGGAGCTGCTTGCTCAGTGGGGCAATCTGCTGAGAGCAAGATAGGCTCCCAGCCCACTCTTAGCCCTGGAAGCCTGCAGAGAGGGGCTGAGAGCCCCATCATGCTCTCGGCCCCTCTCTGCAGGCTATAGGAACCAGCTGCCAGCCCCCACAGCCTGCAGAAAGGGGCTGGGAGCTGGATCCAGCCCCCAGCTCCTCTCCACAGGGAAGAAGCCAGACCAGGCCCCTTCAGGCAGGATCGGGGCCTGAGTCCGCCCCAGGGCAAGGAAGGGAGCACGCCCTGCCTTGTAAAGTCAGCTTAAATGCTTATGCCGACTTACAGGGCAGGAGTAATGAAGTTGACTTAAGCACTTGCTTAAGTCAACTTAATAATTTCTCAGTATAGTCAGGGAGTTTCTTAAGTCGACTCAAAGGACTTTAAGTCAACTTAAGACCCCTAGTATACACATAGCCTGTGTGAGCACAGCAATTAGCTAATCATTAATGGAGTGATCATGAAGATTGAAATGCTGACCCACTAGTTTTAGAGTGTTAAGATTTCTGATGTCAGATTTGTAACCATTTATTCTTTTGTGCAGAGACTGTCCTGTTTATCCACTATAGAAGGCAGGGAGGCATCTCTAATACATGATAGCATAAATGACATTGGTGGATGACAGGGTGAATGAACCTTTGATGGAGTTGCTGGTATTATTAGGCTCTGTAATAGTATCTTTTGTGCAGATATGTGGACATAGTTGGCAGCATGGTTTGTTGAAGGGATATGTGCCTGCTTTAATGGTTCTGTTGTTAGGTCTGTAGTTGCTGGTAAATATCTGTTTAAGCTTGGGGGGGCTGTGTGTAAGGGAAGAGAGATCTGTCTCCCAAGGCTTGAGTGAGTGAAGGATCATCTTGTAGCAGGCTGTAGATCCCTGAGGACATGCTGTAGAGGTCTGACTTGGTGGTTGTAGGTAATGACTAGAGGTGTTCTGTTGTTTTTTTTCTTGGGCTTCTCCTGTAGTAGTTGACTTCGGGGTACCTGCCTGGCTCTGTCAATGTTTCTTCTCCAACTTCGCCCACATATCTGAACAAATGACACTATTACAGGACCTAATACCAGGTACTCCATCAAAGGCTCATTCACCTGCTCATCCACCAATGTGATATACACCATCAAGTGCAAGAGATGCCCCTCTGCCTTCTACATTGGACAAACAGGACAGTCTCTGCACAAAAGAATAAATTGGCACAAATCTGACATCAGAAGTCTCAACACTCTAAAACCAGTGGGTCAGCATTTCAATCTTCATGATCACTCCATTAATGGTTTGTTAATTGCTGCACTCACACAGATGAATACGAAATCAAGGCTTCAAAGAGAAGCTACTGAAATTGAATTCATTTGCAAATTCAATTGCATTGCTTCAGGAATTAATATGGACATTGGATTTTTTTCTCATTGCTACAGGTGGTTTGACCTCATCTCCCTCTGTATACTGTTCCCAAGTGTTTGAATCTTTACAACTGTTTTGATTTGCTGCTATAGTGTAGCCTGTTCCCACGACTTACACGTCCTTGCTTTTATTTCTTCCCATTCTGTAAGTTTCCCCATCTTCAAAGCATCTGGCGAAGTGGGATTTTCTGCCATGAAAGCTCTGGCAAAAAAAAAAAAAAAGGTTAGTCTTTAAGTGCCGCAGGACTCCTTTTTCCTCTGCTTTAGTGAACTAGACTAACACGTCTGCCCTTTAGAATCTTGATAGAATGAAGTATTCAAACCCACCATCAATGGAAAAGGAGTATGTGGAGTCTAAGAAGATGACATTAAGTCACAATAGATTGCAATTCCTCTTAAAAGAAGAATACAAATAACAAGGAAAGAAACTACTCTAAGATCTGAGGTTGAAGAAATCCACTATACTGTTAACTGAAAGGGGCAAAGCAGTCCTGCCTAAACAGATGGTAAAAGGCAGCAAAAGAGCACAACAAAGTGATACTAGTCAAAGGGATTAAAGGAAGAAAGGGGGTTTTAATAAATATTTCTTGGGGAAAATATTAGAGATAAAATACTCTTAATCATAAATGAGAAAATTAATGACTCAAAAATGGCTGAGGTGCTAAACTCTTAAAAATCTTCCTTTAAGAAACAAAAAACTAGTTTGAATAATTACAAAATTAGGAGGGGTATGAAATTAGCTGTCAATGAAGAGTAGATAAAAAAATATATGGGAATTTGAACATACACAAATCAACTAACCCAGACAATGTGAGACTTTAGAAACCTGGTTCTCCCAATGCATATACATATGCATTACCTTACTCGTGCAAGTAGCCCCTTTGGAATCTGCTCCACAAACACAAAGAATACTTAAAGCCAACCCATGTAGCCAGCTGAAGACTCCTCTTGCAAACAAAATCTCTCAATGGCATGGACCCTGTATAGCCAAGCCTACTTCTCCCACCCTTAAATCCCAGTGTAGGGCATATCAACAGTGTGGTTGGGGCAAAAAGTCATAGCAAGAACAATGCAGCACTCTGGACTGCCAAAACAGCTCTGGGGGGGGGGGGTCATTGCAGCTGGGAGCAAATAAAAGGAGACCTGAGGTTGCTCTAATTTTCACTAGAGACTGAACTGATTCTTTGATACTTCCAGGAAGAGAGAGAGAGGAATAAATGTTGTATACAGCCACCTTTGCCCTCCTTTCCCAAGGTTCTGTGCTAAGCAGAGATTAGTCAGACCTAATGAATTAGGCTTTTATCATTATGGATTCAGAGAAGGTAGCAAAGTTAAGGTTGTGCAAGCATTTGTGCAAACAATGTAAGCCTGGCATTTCCTCACTTGTGAGTGGCTCCTCTTTGCAACCTCAGTGATTTCCTCTATCAAGCTTTTAGTTTTATTTTGAATTAATTTCCTAGTTTTCTTCTGAAGAAAATATTAAAAATAAAAAAATACTTCTGATAGTTACATTAAAATTAGGTTTGCTGCCACTACCTTGAAAATTTCATACAACTTACACAACTAGGCCAACCTTAACTCTGTTTTTATTTAGTCACTCTCAGTTCCATTGTTCAGGAAAGTGTTAAGGAGTATGAATCAAGATTGTTATTACCTTAACTGCTGACTCAAGTCTTTCATCTTCCTTTTATTTAATTACCCTTAATTTCCTTGATAACAAAATCAGAATCAGTTTATATATTTTGGAGCACTTTAAAATCTCACTTTTAAAAAACAAATTTTGTTCTCAGGGCAAATCTTCCAAAAGGAGCCCTGACAGAATCCAGGCAAAGAAGAAACAATGTACACATACATGTTCTCAGAAAGCTGCAAAGCGTTAGGGCTCGAACCCTAGTGTACCTGGGTGGTAAAATTCAACAAAAACAGCATAGCACCTTAAGCCACCTACTTCTTATGACAAGCTTCCTAGAAAACTTCCTGTGTCAACAGAGCCATAGTCTTGCTGTACATCTGAGTCTTCCACTCTAGCTCAGCATGCTCAGTCAGAACAGGCCCAGGGCCAAAGCCTCAGCCCAGGTCAGGGCCAGGGCCACTCAGCAGTGTGGCCAGGCAAGGGGTTTTGGGGGAGGTGTTCAGCAGCAGGTGAGCTGACCTAGTGGGGAAAGGGCCCTGGGAGGAGGTCAGCCAAGGGCAGCAGGGGAAGGCAGCATGGCATTGCAGGGTGTTGAGGAAGGGCTGGGCAGATCAGTGGTGAGACAGGGGTTGGGAGCAGTCGCTGGGGTGGGAGGCAGGAACTGGTGGGGGGGCTGCCATTTGGGGGAGCAGGAGCTGGGGTGGGGGTAGGTGGGGGGCAGTAGCTGGGGTGGAGGTAGATGTTTGGGGGGAAACAGCTGGGGCACGGGCGGTAGCTGGGGTGCATGAGGGGGGCCCACACTGGTGCAAGGGAGGCCTGTACTGGTGCGAGGGGCCCGCCAATTTAGGAGGGTTTTGGGGCTTGCCAAATTATACTTTAACCCCTACTATCTTCCCTCTTTCTCTCTCCTTTGTGAATGAATCACTCTGTTGCTTAGGGAAATAGTTCTCTGAGTGCCCAGGAGGAATCAGTAGTGCATGTGCCCAGGGGCAGAAATATAGGCACCAACGGAACTTTTTGTCTTGAAACTTATGTGCCAAGTGAGTTTAACCACTTATAGTCTCTGGGAGTGGGGAAGTTCTGTGGATTACACTGGAGCATAAAACTGGGATTTAGGAACCTAATCTCAAGAATTACACACCTACAAATGGGATTTAGGAGTTCAGTAACTTTATGCATCCCAGTCTTTGTTCCTAAATGGATAGTCCAATGAGCAGTCCTGGCACAAATATATTTATCTGTGTACAAATAACCAAATTCACATGAATAAAATTCACATATGCCCCAAAAGTGTATGAATAAAAAAAAAAAACAAATTTCAAGCCATCATAGTACAGCAAACTGAAAAACAGACACAAGTTTAATTTTCAAATAGATTAGATAAATATATTCGCAGATCTATCTATCTTCCAATTCTTTGCCTACCTGTATCCGTTAACATTCAATCATCTATTATTGTTCCCTGAACTGAAGTACCATTTCAGCTGGTTTCATGTGTCCACCAACTGGGATGAGGAAAATAGAAATTAACTCTTCCATAAGAGACAATGAAAGAGCCAAAGCACTTATTTAAGTTCTTTATACACAGGAGGATAGTAAAAAATTATGTTGTTAGGTAAAGAAATCTGATGAGTACTTCATGCTGAGAAGCAGTGCAACAGGGCATCCATGGAGGAATTTATTAGATAGAAAGGTTGGCCCAGTTATAAACACACATAGCTGGGCATCCGAAGAGATGGACTTTACTCCTGACTCTACCATAAACCTGCAGTGTCACTTTGAGCAAATCCTCTAATTTCTTTGGGGCTGTGTAGTCTAGAGTCTGTAGTCCAGCTGTAACTTACATTTGCCAATTAACTATAACACCTTTGTAAATACTAATCTGGCCACTCCATAAAAGTTTGTGTCAAAGAACAACCATCTGTGTGGAGTCTTTCCAAAGTATTCACAGTGGTGAAACTTAACTATTGGCAATCAATTAACTCAAGGTACAATGGAACCAAAACTGGAGTTAATCAGCTAGTTTTAGTTGCAACAGGATCACAAAATCTGATTTAGACACTCCCCCTGTGTGGAAATAATACCCAACTCATCTGATTGTTAAAAGTCTTTATTCATTAATCTTTATGAAGTGCTCTTCAGATGGAAGGCAATATAGGGATGATTATTATTATTATTATTATTATTATTATTATTATTATTAGCAGCTTGTATAAACTGGCCAAGCATAACAACCTTGGGCAGATAATGACAAATGCTTCTGATATTCATATTTAATCAGGACTTTATGATGAAGAAAATCACTAACATTACAGATGACACTGAAAAAATGCAAATACAATAGCCCCAAACCCTAAACTCATTAACAGATTGATCTTGATCTCATTGAACTCCATGGTAGTTTTGCTGCTTACTTATATGGGAGCATTTAAAAATCAAAATGCAGATCAGGAAACTACTAAATAAAAAATGGGTGATTTTGCTTATTGGCCAATTTCAGTACACACAAGACTAAAGAAAGAAATGGAATATGCTCCAGAAAAGTAGCAGAAAGGAAGGATCTGGCATAGGAAGAGATGTAACATGCACTCACTGTAAACACAAACACAACCAAGGGATTATTACTCAGCACGAAACAAAGATACAGGAAATGCAACTAACTGGAACACACTGAGATGATCCACTGCAGGAAAATAGTAAAGTGAATAGTGGTTGGAGGCACAGAGTAAGAATTAGGAGCGGCTGTAGTCTGATACCCAGTGTATACACCCCACAATGGAAATTATATTTTTAATTTTAATCTATTAATTTTAACTTTTTAGAAACAATTTACCATTTCAGATATGGTCTGTAAAATGGCCCTCCTGAATCCTGTAGAGAAAGTAAATCTAGATGTACAAGAACTCTGGTCTTAAATTTCTGCTAACTGAAACTCAAATGAAAGATATTCTTCCTCTGAATCAGTTTACTTCCTATAGATTTGATACCCCACACAGTGTGTCCTTTTCAAATGCTTCCAAAAGTGAAAGCAAACATTAATCAGGATAAAAAATATAGGCTTCATAAAGGAAATCAGTGAGCCAATGAATTGGGAGATATGCCAATGGCCCTACAGCAAAAAGAATGGGAGAAAAAGAACTTGATCAACCTTTAAGCTGTTGAATGAAGCAGTGAAATGAGAAAGATTTATGCTTCTCATATTAGATTAATATTGCTCCTAAATTAGCTGAAACTTGTGTTTTCTCTTCACTGGGTTTTGGCTACCTCTGCACAATGACGACGTCAAAATCCTAACATTTATAACCCCCTTTTGAAAGAGTCTGTTTTCAACAAACTCTATTTAGAATTGCCTGTTTAACTGAAATCACCAAAGAATAATGACTGAGCTCCAATGTGCTCATTAGTAATAATGTCCTTCTGACAATGAAGACAGTGTGAATTAGGAAGAAATCAGATGCTTACTCACAATTAGAAAGGGAGGAATAATCCACTGATGGAAACACATAGAAACACAGAAGTTAAAAAATTAAGCACATGAAAAATAGTGAAAAACTCACAAAGCATGAAAGTTGTTTAACTGGCAGGAAATTCAGAGATCCCAGACCAGAGAGGCATTATCTAGGACAGTGGTTCTCAACCAGTGTGCTGGGGCACACTAGTCTGCCACGGGAACACCCAAAGTGTGCCGCAAGCATGCCCAAGAGCTGCAGTTAAAGTTCCCTCCTTGCTCAGCCCAGCCACCTGGGTTGTGCAGGGCTGGGAAAAGGCAGGGATTAAAGTAATGGGGAAGGCACCGGAACACAGTTCTGGGGCCCCCTATTTTTAGGCAGGCAGCATTCTGGCCCCTTTAAAATAGAGGAAGCCACTGGAACACGGAGTTCCAGGGGTCCCCCTAAAAATAGCAGGAGCAGCCCAAATGCACCATTCAGGTGGCTCCATCTTAAACCTGGCTCCACCTTAGGCTCAGCCAGCAGAGAGCTGGGGGAGGCTGGAAGTGTGTGAATCTCCCCCTGCAGGGTGGAGCATTTTATCAGCCAGCCTGCAAACAGCCCAGGGAAGGGCTTTGGGGGGAGGGGTGCTGGGGGTTGTGTGGGGCAGGGGTGTGTGTGTGTGTGTGTGTGTGTGTGTGTGTGTGTGTGTGTGTGTGTGTGTGTGTGTGTGTAGCAGAGGTGTGTGGGAGTGGATGTGTAGCAGAGGGTGTGCAGCTGGGGTTGTGAGGTGGCTGAATATGGGAGCATGTAGGTGGGAGCTGGAGGCCTGGTTCTGGCCCCTGCAGTGATGGGAGGGTCCATCACAGGTAGCAGGGGGCTGAGGGACGGGAGGATGGGAGGATGGGACCCACTGGGGTGGGAAGGGGCAGCAGTGGGGTGAGGATTTGCCCTGAGTGGCAGGGAGCCACTGTGGAGAAGGGGGAAGTGGGTGCTGCGCCATGCTCTCCTGCCCTCCTTCCCACTCCCCAGGTTCCCCCCTGCCTCCCCCCACAAAGCCACTCTTGTTCTCTCTCCTCTCTTGCCACCCTTGTGCTGTTCCCCACACGGCTGCCCTTGTCCTCTTTTGGCACCCCTGCCCTGCCCCGCTCCCCACACTCACTCCTGCCACTGCACACTACTTCTGACCACCTGTTTTGCCACTCCTGCTCTGCTAACCCTACTATCCCACATAGAAGCATTTCCGAAACACTGTGCCAGGGTTCATAAATATTCATAAGTAATTTAAGTTAATTTGAATATTCACAAGTTTTTAATTGTGGTGTGCCTCGAAAAATTTGAAGGTCTTAAGGTGTGCCATGGCAGAGAAAAGGTTGGGAACCACTGATCTAGGAAACATCTTCTCCACTTTCCCAGCATCAGCTGAAATGGACCTTACTGAGACATTCTCCTGCAGATGCCTGTAAAAATCCACCTATTCGAAGGGCAGACACTAGATGGAACAGAGGAAGATTCTCTTTGTGATAAACTGTTAGCCTATGTCTACATTAGGAAAAATTAGTTTAGATTTGTTAATTCAAACTAATAAGTTCAAGGTTAGTTTGAACTAACCTCAAATTTATTAGTTCAAATTAACAACATGCTAGTTAATTTACTAAATTCAAACTAAGGGATAGTCCTTGTCTCCACTGTATTTAGTTCCAACTAACAATCAAACTAAGGGTTTAGTTCGAACTAACCGGTGGTGCTAACTGGTTTGAACTAAGCGTTCATTAGTTCTTAGTTAGAACTAAGAAATTCAAACTAATTAAAGGCTAGTGTAGACAGGGGCTAAGTTAGTTTGAATTAAGCCTCCTTAATTTGAACTAACTAGCCATAGGGTATGTACACGTTGCAATTAAAAACCTGTGGCTGGTCTGGGTCAGCTGCCTAGGGCACATGGGGCTCGGACTAATGGGCTGATTAACTGCAGTTTGATATTTGAGCCTGAACATTTATGCCACAATTAAACAGCCCCTTAGCCTGAGCACCCAAGAGGTGTCTAGCTGCAGTGTAGACATACCCTCAGAGGAAAATGTTTGGGACGTCAACGTCCCAGATGCGTGGTCCAATCACACGACCCTCAATTCACTATTCCCACCTTCAGTCAGGTCCTAAGCCCTTTTCTGGAGGAAACCCTCTTTCAGGAAGCATAAAGAAATTGTTGGAGTTAATGTGAAAATCTCAAGTTTTCTGGTTACTTCCAGGTGAATATTATCAGGAGCAAGAATGTTAACAAAAACTCCACACTTTTAAACCCAATTAAATGGGCTGCATCAGTTTCCCAAAAAGCCAAATAAATCCCACATCAAATATTCCAGCTTTCAAGGCCCAATTAAACACACTCATGGAGTTGTAACCCACCTCTGCAGCTACAGGTGACAGAGGCAGTCCAAAGAGACCCACAGTCAGAAACATTCTTGCACTCAGAAAGACAGAAAAGGTACATGCTTCATGTTTGCAAACAGTGCTGAGCAAGGTGACTAAAACTAAAGCAGTGAAGTGCTGGGTCTAAAAAATGGAAATCAGGGGCATAACATTAATTGTGTGGACCCTCAAGCACAAATTCAAACTGAACACCCAGCTTTTAAGCACACATCCTTTTCTTTTTGGTGACCAGTCTAACTAAGTCACTGCATTCCTAGTCCCTGGTGGTTCTGCCCTCAAGTCCTCACTCTCACCACCAAACCACATGATTTTGGCCTTCTCCTCACTTCCTTCCCCAAGTGCTTGGTGCTTTTGTCTCTCTTCTCACCACATTGTCTCTGCCTAGCCCTAAAGCAGTGATTGGCAATAGAAGTTACCATCATCTGCTACTCTCCTGGACAAGTTACTGGCCACCAATATAGGAATGTGGGGAGGCAGTGGTCACAAAGATGTAGCGGATCCCTAAGAAGTAGAAATTAGCTATCTTAATAAAATGAAAATAAATTAATAAAATGGGTCAGAGTTAGTTATAATAAATTTATTTCACCATTTCCTGGTAGCAAGTGGAGCTTCTCTTTTAGTAAAGGAGGCACCTTTCCCCAACCCTGCTGGTTCTCTGCAGGGTGACCCTGCAGCTTGGAATCTGTCTGTCTCTCCTGAGACTCCTGCATATTCCTCTGGAATCATGAGCATCCACATACCATTATGGTTTGAGTTACACCCAGGAAGGATGTTCAGAATTTTGGACAGATCAATGGAAATGGGATAAAATATGGCTCAGTTCAGACCAAAGACATCTAATCACTCAGAACATCATGGTTACACTAAGCAATTAGAATGGTTAACTATTTGAAGAAATTACTCCCAAAAAGAACATCAACAATTCAGCAACTGCAGGATGGACAGACATAATTTGTGCATAAGGGTGCACTTAGTAATAGGTTCCCAATTATGTAAAAAACCATATCACCCGTGTCAATGCTAAAACACATAGCCATGCAGGCATGACAAACAGTTCTGGTATTATCATTTTGGTTTGTGGGAATAAAGATGTATCTTCACCTAGTAATAAGGTCACTTTTTCTACAGTTCACCAAGATGGAAGGGAAAATGTGTCTTAATTTATTTCTATATTTTCAAATGAAATTTTGCATTAATTTAAATGTTGGGTCAGTAAGACAGTTAAATGTAAATCAGATTACCTTTCAACAATGTGTTTTTAGTTCCTCACTTCATAGTGCTGTTTCTGAAGTTGTATCCTTGGTCCCTTCACCACTTTCTTCTTTGTATGGAGAGACCATAAGCTCTTTTGATCTCTTCCAAAGGAGTAGGTGTGTTAGTCTAGTTCAGCAAAACAAACAAGGAGTCCTTTGGCACTTTTTAAAACTAACAGTTATTTATCACTTGAGCTCTCATAGGAGAAAATCCCACTTCATCTTCTGTGATCTCTGTTACTGTAAATTCCCAGTCATTCCCACAGCAGCAGTTTGATGTCACTAATGGGAAACGATGAGTTCCAAGAACCAGTAGGACAGAAAAGAGGAGATCATTTTACAGGGAAAAGGCCCCTGCCTGGATAACATATGAATAACCCCTTTATTAGCCTGATGCAAACAGGTGAATGGAGACCTTCTGTCCTCAGAAAACATACTGGTAGCTAGAGTATTTTAAATAGAGGAAAGTGGGTAAAAGTGAAATTCCCTTCTCCTTGGTTGTAGCAGTGGAAGGGTTTCTGCTTCCTTGCCCTCTTCAGGAGATGAGAGTGTTCCCCCTCCTCCTGCCTCTTCAGTCCCTGAAGAAATAAAGATTCCTCACTCAGGAAGTTTTTAAGAGCAAGAATTAGAAGGAGCTGGTGTCTGACTGAGGACCAGGAGACAGAGAAGGAAACAGAGACAGCCTGATGCCCTCAGTGCTCATGTACACAAGAAAAGGAAGACCTTGTCACTGACTCCCCTGCTCTGTGCCAAATAAAGGGGAAGTGTGGCCCTTTTTGTTCCCTCTCCGCTTGTGGCACTCAGTACCTTCTGGCACTCTACAGCAGTGTGCAGGGGTGTGAAGGGGTGAAAACTAACAGTGTTTGGATCACAAAGGATGTTCCTTACACACAGGGCACTTATCCAGGACACGCACACAGTTTGGTTTGGATGACTATGGACTTGGATAGGAACAAATGACCTCCTTCCCATTCATTTATTTCCCTTTTCACCTACAGGAGTATGTCCACACACAGTCTTTAAATTGAAATAATGCAGATTATTTTGATTTAACAGATTGCAGGTCTGCACTACATTGCCTGATATCGAGATAAGGACCTCCCTTATCTCACAATAAGGAAAGTAATTTCGATATAATAAAACCTAGTATTATATCAAAATGATGGTTAAATCAAACTGTTGTTTCAAAATAAAGCTATGTGGATGTGTTATTTCAATTGAACTGTCATTCGATTTAACACTTTTGCCCTTCTCCTTCCCAGGGTGTTGTCCTTTTTCTATATATTGGGTGGGGCCACGGCCCTTCTAGGGGGCCGTCTTGCCATACCTCCCATGGTGCCCCTCTCCTAAATAGAATTAGCAAGTCCTGTCCATGGACATGCTAGTTCGATTTGAGTTTCTAGTGGGAACCTGTTAAATTGATTTAATGATTTTTATAATGATTTTATTAAATTGATTTAACTGCCTAAGTGTGGACATAGCCCTATTGTCTTCCCTTTGCCATGTCCCAGTGTAAGATGATGCAATGTCATTTCATCACATGTTGTCAACATAAATGGCAGACAACCACCAGCACTGGTGAGCTGCCCCCATGCATTCTGATCTACTTTATCCACTGCTTAAAAAGTACATACAAAAGCATTTTTGTGTAGGGACATCTTTATGTATGGACTCTCACACAGGCAACTAGCAATTGCAACATAGGGCTGCACTCTAGCTTTCCTCTTAAAGGAAGCACTGGAGAAAGGATCAAAGCTTCAGAAGCCAAGCAGAGTTTCCTTGTGATATTCTGCCACTGTACTGCAGTTGAAGACAAACAGGCTGGCAGGGAGTGGCACAAACTGCATTGGTCCTTACGGTCTCTTCAGAAATAAGAAGGGCATCCTTTTCACAGTGCCTGCAGCTGGATGTCAGCAAATGCACAGGGAAAGCAGGGCTCTGGCCACCTCCCCAACTCATTAGGCAATGTCACTAGGCCATGGAGTACTGCTGAGCACATTAGCCAGTCATGGAATGTTAGTGACAAGTATTCTGCCAGAAGAGTACTATGCAATGTCAATAGTGTAACAGAAGAGGTTCCACGTCTCCTTTTCCCACCAGCATATTTGAGCAGGACTAGCCAAAATTTAGTCTCTAGATGGCAGTTCACTACATTGGGATATTAATCTGTTAAGTGTTATGTGCACATTCATAAACATTTATACAACGCATATTAAAGACAATTGTTCAGATACTCATGGGTCGCAATTCAGAAACCTGGTAATTTAGTTAATAGCTGGTGTTCATTCATCTGTAATTATCAAAGTGGAATATTTCCATCTTGTCACATATTATATGCTCACCAATTAATTCATGTAAGATCTGCTCTTTCAAAAGCACTATAATTTACCCAAACAGAAAACTCATTTAATTATGTTAGAAAGAATCTGGAAGAGCCACCTATTGTTATCAGATTCAGTTTTCAGTTGCTTATAACTTAGCCAAAGTTTAACCATTTAGGCAGAAGTTTGCTATACAGGTATCTTCCTTGGGCTGATTTTTTTTTCTTATAATGAAAAATCTCAGCAAAAAGTTCAGCTATTTCCAAAAACAAACCTGAGGGGAAAATGCCATTTTTGCCCATAAGAAGAAATTCTGGGAACCTATTTTGAACAGCTTTAGAATCCCTATGCTTTAGAGCAGGGATTAGAATTTTGGCAGGGGAAGGGCCTTTGTATTAGAGATGTGCATTGTGTCATTCTCTGTAAAAATCCACCCAAATTTGGCTAAGTTTGAAAAAAAAAAAATCACAGTTCACACATGCTCAATAGAAACATCATATTTTAGCAGCTAAAATTTCTAATAATCCTATCCTCATTGGTTGTGCTTGAGCCTCTTCAAAGCTGCCAGTGTGACTAGAACTGCACATACATCCACTCTCCAAGCCGAAATGAGCATTTTCAAGTTCATTGCTACAAAAGCAAAGCTGGCTTTTCCCTGTGACTACTGCTGCCACCTACTCCAGATCCCAGATGCTCCAAACCAGGGCATAGAACTGTAACTCAGATCAGGGATCCTGTTTCTTCTGTCCCTGAATGCACACCCTTCTGGGCCCACAAAGCATAAAAGGGAAGGGAAGAGACAAAACTGAGCAGGGACGGTTTGGAAGTGACATGTTGAAAGGGTCAAGCTTGAAGGAAATGGGCAAAAGAATGCATGCCCACTAGATCACACACACCTCCACAGCCTAGCTGTAAACTTAGATTCCTGAGTCTTGCCATTTCTTTCTTTTTAGCAAATTTTGGTGAAACCCACTGGCAAAGTGTGTGTCTCGTTCCCACCTAATGCTGGTCTGCCTAGAGGATAAAACTACTACTGCTTTGGGTTACTCCATTCGCTCAAGTGGCAAAGATCTGTGCAGTAGATTTAACGTACCACTTCTGCTGATGAACCGTATGGATGTTAGTATGATGCCAGATGTTGGAACTTCTGTTTTTTTTTAAATTTTGGGGTGGGAGGGTTAACACAGGAAATTACACCCAAAAAACCCCACTTTAAAAGAACATTATTAAAGTTACAAAGCAAAACATTCATAATTTAGAAAATGCCAAAACTAAGGTTGCTTGTGGTTTCTCAAGACATATTTTTGCAGACTTCAGAGTGTGGCCACCAACACTTCTTGATGACTGCTCTGGCACTTTTTCCTAAAATACCTAATTAACTTTAGGAAAAACAAATAAATGTGCGTCTATACACATACACATATCACAGTAATTTATTTATTGCTGGCTAGCAACTCTGCTGTGAAAAGTGATATTAACAAATATACAAGTATCACTTTTCACAGCAGACTTATTCAGCCATGGCAAGTCTAGGGACAAATGAAGCCCTGAATGGCAGGGGATTGGAGGAAGCAGCTTGGCATAGGGGACACAGTGTGGGCAGTGGGGAGTTGTATACCAAAGTCCAAGGACTGGAGATTGAAGCCCCATAGCCAGAGCCTGCTGCCCTGCCCACTTCAGGGCAGAAGCCTGAAGTCTGAACCCCACCACTCTTGGGAAAGTGGGGAACTCATCAGCGACCTGTTCCTCTAGTGTTCTACTACAGGTATCTCCAGAAGGGAGCAGGCCCCAATCCCTGCTGCCAGCCCCAGCAACCAACACCAAGGTGATGCATCCAAAAATAAAAGGGAGGGAAGGAGCCAAAGCTTCCCTCACCTTCTCTCCCCAAAGCACAGCCCAGGAGGCTTTGGCCACAAGAAAAGATCCTGGTAGTCACATTTGAGAAACAATAGACTAGAACTTCCCTATATTATTTTCTTTCGAACTAATATCTTTTGAGGAACAAAACTGTTTTATTAAAAAATTGCCATTGATGGAGAATCCATCACAGCCTGAAGTAAATTGTTCCAATCATTGTTAAAACTTTCAAGGAGTCTTCTGGCACTTTCAAAGACTAATGTGTTTATTGCATTAGCTTTCGTGGGACAGATCCCACTTCATCTGATGCTTGAAAATGGAAAAAGCAGTGTAGGCAGGAGGCATAAATGCAGTGAAGTAACGGTAATCACAGGATCAGGTCAAATTACCTGAGCAAATCAAACAGGTTGCACTCATTCAAACTGAAGGGCCAACAGATAGGAAGGGTGAGAGAGGTGACAATCACTGGAACTTGTTAAAACCTTGCCCTTTATTTCCACCTCAATTTGTCTAGCCTCCACTTCCAGCTATTCTGCTATTTGATCTTGCTATAGCTTTGCTACACTGAAGAATCTATTACCAAAGCTTTGTTGCTGACATAGATACTTAGTGGCTGTGACCAAGTAACCCCTTAATCGCCTCTTTGTTTAGCTAAACAGACTGAGTTTCTTGTCGCCTATCACTCTAAGGCTATGTTCACACAGGGCAGGCTTGTTTCGAAACAACACGTTTTGAAAAAAGCTGTTTCGAAATAATATGTTATTTCGAAACAACTTATTTCGCTGGACAAAAACCATGTCCGCGAAATAAGGGAGTGAAATAGCAGGTCCACAGTGTGGACCTGCTATTTCGCCTGGGGAGGGGACTGCAGGCACCGGCGG
>ML682021.1:28641721-28726221 GCA_007922195.1 Podocnemis expansa
AGTTTTCTATCCACCTTACAGTCCATGCATCTAACCCATACTTCCTTCTTCCACTTAAGCTTATGTGAAAAATAAATTTGTCTTTAAAAGTGCCACAGGGCTCCTTGTTATTTTTACCTTCTTCTGTTTCTTCCTCTATAGCAGTGGTTTTCAAACCATTTTTCTTGGGACCCTGTTGAAAAAAATCATTTATGTCGACAATTTAATAATTACATCTTTCAGCAATGCATTCCAGTCTTTCAACAGTGGTAGCTGGGAGTGCTGTGACCCAATACCTGAGGGTCTTCGACCCAGTACTGAGTCCCAACCCGTAGTTTGAAAACCACTGCTCTCTAGCTCTCTAGCTGCAGGTCTTTACAAATTCATGAAGTTTCACAGATTTCTAACTGTTGTGAATAAGTCTGTGAAGCCAGGTAATATCAGCTAGGAAGTAAAAAACTGAGACCAGAAAATATATGTTTCCCTGGCTCCTAAAACATGAAACTCGCTAACAATGTGAATAAGCATTCCTTTGTCTTTAAACTACCCAAATGTCTGGATCTCTAGTATTGCAGGGATAACAAGAAGAAAGAAGTATTTCAGTCATGCAGCTGAGTATGGACTGAATGTATCAGTCATGCATTCTGGGCCACAGGGAGGAGAACCTTTTGGCAGTGGATATGGGGTGTTATCAGTTGTTGATTTAGCTGCAAAGTGATAGCACTGGACCCTGTTGAAATAAGCAACTGAACTGCAAACTTTCATGGTTTGTAGTAACTCCTTTTTTCTTTTCTGTTGGGGGTGGGGAAGGCCAAGAATTGAATTCTAGTCTCTTCATTTCCAGTAGCAAACAATGCCTTGCAAGAAGGCTACAGGTGTTATTGTCCCGATACCATAACACCAGGATTTTCTGCTAGTTCAACTTCAAGTGGGTCTCCTGAACTGCTCAGTCCAGTGTTTCATTATTGCCTGTCTCCTCCATTGTATTTCTTTGTTTAATCTCTTGGGCTATGTCTACACACAAAGCTTTATTTTGAAATAAGTCATTCCGAAATGACTTATTTCGAAATAAAAACCTTTATTTTGAAACAACATATTTCAAACTAAAAAAAATTAGTTCGAAATAAGTGAGACCCTGAAAGTGAAATAGCAGGTCCTATGTATGGACCTGCTCTTTTGCTTCAGGAGAGAGGGCGCCCAGGTCGGGGGAGCTGCAAGGGGTATGGGGGGTGGCCGCAGCTGTCGCAGCTCACCCTGGGCTACAACCCTGGTGGAGTGAGCTGCAGCTGTTGCAGGCTGCACCCCTTGCAGCTCCCCTGCCCTGGGTGGGGGAGCCTGGGGGTGCAAGGGATCCCAAGCCCTGCAGCAGGGTGCAGGGGCTCCCCGCTCTCCCCGCTGCCAGGGCTGCTCCCAAACCCCACAGTGGGGTCCGGGGGCACCCGGCTCTCCCTGCCGCCAGGGCTGGTGGCAAACCCTGCGGCAGGGTGCCAGGGCCCCGGCTTTTCCCCGCCTCCGGGGCTGCAGCCACGGGGAGCCGGGTCCCGGCCCGGCTCCCCAGAGCCCCAGCGACTGAGCGGCTGCAGCCATGGGGAGCTGGGTCTCACCGGCCCCTCAGGCCCTGGGCTCAGCAGCAGCAGTGGCTGCAAGCCCCGCGGCTCACCCCACTACCCGCTCACCCAGGCGGCTCACCCCGTGCCCTGTTGCGGGGGCTGCAGCCCCCAGTGGGGTGGCCGCAACCAGGGCGGCACATGCCGCGCCCTGCTGGGGGGCGCTGCAGCCACCCAGCCTGCGGCTGCAGGCCCCCGAGCTGGTGGCGGGGTAAGCCGCGGGGCTCGCAGCCACTGCCGCTGCTGAGCCCAGGGCCTGAGGGGCCGGTGGGACCCAGCTCCCTGTGGCTGCAGCCGCTCAGTCGCTGGGGCTCTGGGGAGCCGGGTTGGGACCGGCTCCCCGTGGCTGCAGCCCCGGTGGCGGGGAAAAGCCGGGGCCCTGGCACCCTGCCGCGGGGTTTGCCACCAGCCCTGGTGGCAGGAGAGCCGGGTGCCCCTGGACCCCACTGTGGGGTTTGGGAGCAGCCCCGGCAGTGGGGAGAGCAGGGCGCCCCTGCACCCTGCTGCAGGGCTTCTGAGCAGCCCCAGCAGCGGGGAGAACGGGGCATTGGCACAACTCTGCAGGGCTCCCCGCTGGTCTTGGGGGCAGCCCCCCATGCCCTGCAGCTTGTCTCCCTTCAGCACCCTGGCCAGGGTGCTGAGGGGGTGGCTCTTCCTCCCAGGGTGCTAAGCACCCTGGGAGGAAGTTCAAATCATGTTGTTTCAGAATCCATTTGTTCCGAAACAACATGTCCAAATGGCATTATTTCGAAACGACCATTTCGAAATAACAGCCATTTCGAAAATATCGGGGTTTAACTTTTTCGAAATGACGATTCTTATTTCGAAAGGACAGGATCCGTCCTTTCGAAATAAGAAAACGTCGTGTAGACTAAATTTCTTTTATTTCAAAATAACGAGTGTTATTTCGAAATAAAAGTGCCGTGTAGACATAGTTGGATAGTAGCTACAACTGCTGCAAATCATCCTGCAGCTAAGAAGCAGAACCTGTGAATCCAGTAACTCATCAGTTTGCCCATTGCATCGGTTTGTTATAAAAATATGCTGAAGATTTTATCAGAAGTATTATCAGATTAATTTTTGAATAGCTCACATTGGTACTGGAGCATAAAAAGAGAGAATTTTTTTTCAGTATGGAACCATGGAAAAATTGGAACAGTTGTTGAGATTTCTTTTTCACCAACCAGCCAAAAACAGTGAGCAGACCTGAAAACACCCTCATTTGTTTTATAAAATGCCAAGCAAGGAACATAATATGTGCTTTACCTCAGAGGTGTATTTGCTTTTTAAATATAAAAACTCTTGCATTATCCAAAATGGGAAGCTTGGAATTCTGAAAGTAAAACATAAGAACACAGTAATCACGTTTGAAGTTTAACTAATTAAGGTGGTCAGAAATTTTTACCAAAAATGGAAACAATTGCTTTGGAAACTTTGATGCTTTGCCCCCATGTTTTGACCAATTATAGAGCTAAATGGAAATCAAACAAGCAAAAACCAGTTCTCTGAGAATTTCAACATCCCCCCACCCCATCCCCAACCAAACGCATACATTCCTACCTGCTATACTCAGGCATACCTCTCTTATGTATGTGCTCTTTGATACTGATGCACTTTTATCAATGTTGTTTTCAGAATCTGAGACGTTATGAGCCTATGGCAACCTGAAACAAAGAGCTAGATCCACAAAGAGATTTAGGTACTTACCTGCCAATTTAGGCATGTTAAGTCCCAAACTGCCTCATAACTGTAGTCTAACCCTGTTGGTGCCTGAGTTCCCTATGCGCCCAAGTTTCTGTTTGATGTACATACATGAAACTACCTATGTCCTTATTATTCTAAGCAGCTTGGTGACTAAATTCTGCTGGTATACTAGGTGTTTTCTCTCCATTTGTGGGGCTCAGTACAGGAGTCCTTCTTAAAGCATGCTGTGGGATTGGGCCCCACATGAGGCAGGTGGGAAGGAGATCTTGGTATAGCATCTATGAGATCTTGTCATGAATGAGGACCCACTGTACTAGGCACTGTACCACCATAGACCAAAAAAGCCCCTACCCCAAGAAGCTTTCAATTTAAATACTAAAAGAGAAGCGAGGAATTCAGGATTATGTTCTCTGATTCAGTTGTAAACTAGCTTCTTGTTCTGAGCTCAACCTGTGGCCATTATATTTAAGATCATAGCGATGGCTAAGGTATGGAAAACTTCTGAAACTTCTCTTAAATGTTTTATGATTTTGTCCATGAGTGATTCCAGTTCTTTATTAATTAAGCCATGTGATCTTTCCACTGACACTGCAACAGTAGCGCTTGTGACAGAAGTAGGGCTAGTAGGTAGTAACCTGTAATAATGCGTTGAATAACAAGCTGTAACAATTTTATAGACACTGTATGTGAACCTGGTTGATAACTGGAAGTCCAAAGGGGTAGCCGTGTTAGCCTAGTTCAGCAAAACAAACAAGGAGTCCTGTCGCAATTCTAAAGACTAACACTTAAGTTCCTCATCTTCAAAGTGGCTGACAAAGTTGGATTTTCTCCCATGAAATAACTAAAAGTTAGTTCATACTGAGGTTCTAAGATTTCCTTGCATGAATGCATTTTTCTAGGCTTAATTAGGGGCTAGGGGAAGAATAAACAGAAAAGTAAAATAACAGTGGACAGAGGTAAGAACATCCCCATCCATGCTTAAATGATAATGCTGGAACCTAAGAGATAGCAGGGCAGTGTTGTAGTAGTATTCATGTTGGTCAGAGGGTATTAAAGAGGCCAAGTGATCCAGTTCTATTGCTTCCTTCTGATGAGCTTGCAGGGATGGGTAGTGGGTAGTTTGAAGGCCAGAAGAGGGGATTTGAGAACAATTTTTTTCAGGATGTGGTCCCCATTGAGTTTGTATTGCAATTCCTTAATCAGACCCTATGCAGGAACCCATACAGGATTATAGGTGACCAGTAGCTGTGTGAAGTCAAAAGGGTTTTTCTTCCATGTACTGAAGCATGTTTTCTCTGTGTAATTGGGTAACCCTTTCGATGATACAATCTATGACTGTGATGGAGTGTATAGTTTGGTGAAGATGGTTTTAAGTGCATTTCCTGAATATCTCCTTGCAGCATATTTGCTGGTATCTGAGTGCATGGCTATCAATAACAGATTTGCCTATAGAGTTCCATTGTTGAAGCTGATTGTGGTGTCCAGGAAGTTGATGCTGTTGTGGGAATGATTCTGGAAAGAGATGTATAGATGGACTATGGTTTTTGCAGTTGTGGTAGAAATCTCTGAAGGAAGGAGTTTGTCCAGAAGATGAAAATATCATGCCATTGGTTTCATGGTGCATTTGTCCAGAAATTTTTCAGCAAGATGACCCACAATAGAGATTGGTATATTGGGAAGTCATCATAGTACTCATGGCTGTTCCCATTGCAGCATTTATTGAATGTAAGAATTGCTGAGAGAGAATGAAATAGTCGAGTTTGGCAATGTATTTGGGTGGATAGCTGAGCATTGTCCACTATCTTGTAAATATTTGAGGCAGGCAGCAATGGTATCATTCTGCGGGATGTTGGTATATAGGGAGGTGACATCCATGGTGCCAAGGATGGTGTGCTGAGTTAGGTGAAACAAACAAAAAGTCTGGTGGCACTTTTAAAGAGTAATAAATTTATTTATCACAGAAGCTTTTATGGGAGAAAATTCTACTTCATCAGATTCATGCGATAAATAAATTAGTTAGTCTTTAGAAGTGCCACCAGACTTGATTTGCTGTTACGGTGTGACCTGATCCCATGACTTACACTTGCCTGCATTTATTTCCTCCCAATCTGTAAGTTCCCCCATTTTCAAAGCATCTGAGGAAGTGGGATTTTTCTCCCACGAAGGCTCATGCAATAAATAAACTTATTAGTCTTTAAGTGCCCCAGGACTCCTTGTTTGTTTTACTGAACTAGACTAACATGGCTGCCCCTTTGGAATCAGACTCTCTGTTTGTTTTGCTAAATTAGACTTACACAGATATGCCTTTGGAACTGAGGTAGGTAGTTAATGGTGTGGAATTTATGGAGGAAGGCTACTGTGTCCTGTAAGGAGCTGCTCTTTTGTGGGGCAAGTGGCTTGAACATGAATTCTATGAATCGTAATATTCCTTCAGAAACATTGTCATGGCTAGATATGATGGGTCTACCTGGATTCTCTTGTTTTTCATTCTTAGTGGTGATGATTCCTGGAGTGAGTTCATGGGTGATGAACTTGTAGAGTTTCTATCGGAGTTGTTTTGGAAAAGATTTAATGATATCCTTAAATGCCTGGGTTAATTGAGTTCTTTATAGTAGGTTGAATCAGAGAGTAGTCATTTGGCATCATTAACCTAGTCATTCTGGTTGTGGTCTACCATGGAACTCCTATTATCTGCTGGTTTGATCACTGTATGGTAGTTGGAGTTTAGGGACTGTATGGTGCTCTTCTCAGCAGTGGAGAGATCGTGGTGAATGTGATGTTTAAATATCTCATGGTCAATCAATATAATGATCAAGAGTGTGATCTCACCTGCCATTGGGTGCCCAGTTAGATGAGTCTTTTTTATTATGACTGTTGGTGATGATGTGGTGCTTGCTGTTGGTGGTGTCATTGTAGAAAAATTCTTTGATGTGGAGTTGACAAAAGAATTTTTTTTGGTTCTTCATGTGTTGATATCATACCAGATTCTGCAGAGGGTCAGAAGTTCAGTTCCTGGAGAGTACAGATAAGACAGCTCTGGTTAGAAATAGTCTTGATAAACTGATGATAATGGGATGCTGTGTACGGTCTATGCGGTGGGTCCTAAATGGTGAGCGTCTTTATTCTTGCAAAGGAGGGTAAATTGTCAGGGGCTACTGCACTCGCGTGTGCGTGTGTGTGAAAGAGAGACAGTCCAAAGACAATGGTCTTTGCCAGATCCATGTAATAAAGTTCAAGTTGTGTGCAGTCTGTTTTGTTAAGACAAGTTTTTTTTTTCTGAAATCCTTTTGTTCTGAATGATACTTTTGCATTACAGAAATTGTTTGATCACTGATTACGATGGTCGTTTCCCCAGAGGGAATGGAACCATAGGGCCTAAACCTAAGTCAGATTTAAGTTAATATTATGGGATTGCAGCCAAAAAAACAGTGTGAGGGTGGGGGAATGGTGTGATTCCATCCCAAAACAAGTGACAGTTAGAAACTTGAGACCAAGAGGATGATGATGTGATTAGCCTGATATCTGTGACAGTGCCACCAGTCTATAATTTTTCAACCCCTTCTGAGATATCTTTTGGTAGCTTTGCAAACTTACTGTCTTTCTGTGGAGTCCTTTGTGTTATTTCCATTCTTTGGTCAAAGCCCCGTTAACCTCAGTGCAAACTTGAGTGTTTTTATGGTAGCTGATCTCAGAACACAGACACAGATGACATTGGGATTCAAGGGCCTCAATTCTTTTTCAATCAAACAATTTTGAGACTTATGGGAGTTATAGAATTGTGAAGTTCCACCATGTGTTTTAGGACTGATGTGTTATTACCTTCTCAATATGGTTTAAATAGTATGTTCAACATGCATGTGACAAAAATTTTGATTTCAGAATTTTTCTCATTTTTCATTTTTATATTCATTGTCCACCCAAATGGCAAATCCATTTTTATGTTCTTTTTCTCTGAATTCATGGGTTGTATCTTTGACAACTCAAACACAATATCCTGCAATTCTATATTATGAAATAGAATCAATAACTTTATATAGGAGTATGGGTGGATGCTTGTATCCCTTATCTGGTCATTTCTCAGTTTCCAGTAAGTATTATGCTGAAATATCAGTGGCCTTGCTTGTTTCTTCCTTTAAAGTTTCCTCTGATTTGTCACGTGCAGGATCTGCCAGAGATCTGGACATTTAAATTACTTATAGGTTGAAGTGCTTTGCTTACTGATTTACATTTAGTGCTGCTTTGACAAAGAATTTGTTTAAATATTACAACTTTCTTATTGAGTTTAAGCCATTGCCTTTACAACTTTGCTGGTTTTCTGGGTAGGTGGTGGTTGCTTTCAAATAGGAACAAAGTTGTCCTCTGAAAGAAGTGTTGCTGAAAGGCCTGAAGCAAGGACATAAATTACCATCATGCCAGTGTTTCAGTTATGACAACAATGAAATGCTTCACTCACAGGGCTGTTCCATTCATCAGTGTTCTGCCCTTCTGCTTCAACATAAAGTGTTTCATTTAGTGATGCATTTGATCTTGAGAAATCCAAAGAAACTGATTTGCTGAAATTTGAGATGAGCACAGAACCTTTCAATCTTGCCACTTAACTGCTGACATTGTATATGTTTTACTTTACTAGAACCATCTCTTTTCATTAGTTTATTCAGTCTCTTGATATCTACCACTTCTTTAGGCATCTTAGATAAATCTACACACTTCTGTTTGTTAGTTACTAAACCATGGGTCACTTATGTACAGTATTGATCATCTTTCATGCTACAGTTAGAATGAAGAAACCCAATAAATTTAAGACTGTCAATCAAGACAAAGTGAGCTAGCTATGTTTAAACAGAGCCACATTCTAAAGTTCCCAGCCCCCTTCCTGAAGTATCTGTAATGTAATGAACTAAGCACCCACAACAGCTCATGTCATCTGCTTCTTTTTTTCCAGTATCTACGGATCACTGTTTACATCCACTAATCAATACTTCTTCCAGTCACCAATGTCTCTACCCGTTCCTTTGTAGTCAGTTTTCTAAAGCCTTTTTTGTTCTTTTCTGATAGTCAGAACAAGAATCTTGATGTCCTCATTACTCTTCCTTATAGCTTTACAGTAAAGTTTTCATCCACAGACTGAAATTAGCCTAATCTAGTGATAGCATACAGCATTAGATAAAGTAAAATAGGTCTTTCCATAACCTTCACTATTAACATTTGTTACATATGCATTGATTTTCTCAGATGTTATCCAAATGTATATGCTAAGCTGTTATTACTTAAAAAACTAATTTATTATTCTGAATCTTCTTCTTCTGAGTTCAGCACCTGGAGGCTGGAAATAGTAATACAATGAAAACTAACACTGACAAAGGTTAACGTGGCTAATGATGCATAGAGACACTGAAAAATGTCAGTTCACGTGTAATGAAAAGACAGAGAAGTGAACAGTTAGAAAGAAATACTTCCCAGCATATAGTGATTTCTTCAATCTTCAGGGTAGTCTATTCTTTGCTTTATTCATTTAAGCATGGCTCTTGTTGAAATGAACTGCAAATAAAGGAAAAATAAATTGGGTTATAGGAACTTTCCTTCCTGTTTGTAATTCTAATCTTATTCAGCTCTGGCATGGTGCAGTAATGTATAGTCAGTACTAAGCATGGAACTGAATTTGGTAAGAAAGAACTGGCAGGTCAGAAATAATCAGCAGGCTATTAGTGCTATTAAAATGTATTGAAGGTTCCAGGAGCACAATGATAACCATCATGGCTGACTTCAAATCATCAAATGTATCCAGTCTTAGGTATTTAGAATACTTGACAGAGGATGGTGTAATATGCAGAATAATAATTCATAATAGCACTTTACATTTTTATAGCAATGTCCATCTGAATAGCTGACTTCATTTCACAGGCATTATTGAAATAAGCCTCAAATATACTAGTTATGTAGGAACAATAAGTAGTGTTATGTTCATGTTACAGATGCGTACGCAATGCACACAAGTTAGGTGAGTTGACAGAGCCA
This sequence comes from Podocnemis expansa, assembly GCA_007922195.1. Classification (NCBI taxonomy): domain Eukaryota; kingdom Metazoa; phylum Chordata; order Testudines; family Podocnemididae; genus Podocnemis; species Podocnemis expansa. The sequence continues at coordinate 28,651,027 of ML682021.1, forward strand.
GGAATAAAGCTCAGGAATCTAGATTCTCCATACTGTTTTAGCAATAAGTTTCTTTTCTCTGCTCTATGCAAGCATAGCTTTGCATTGGAGCTCTTGGAAGAGCGGGCAATGCTAGTACTTCTCAAATTTCATTTTTTTTGAAAATTTGCATTCACTTGAACAATGTATGAGCAGAACATTACTTGATATCTGATCACATAGACTGGCATTGAGTGATGAGAAATTCCTCCATTTCCTATTTCAAAGCTGTGTACACTTCCTGGGCAGAATTCTAGACCTTGCCAACCAGGAACTGAAAATCAAAGTCTGTAAGGGTATGTCTACACTTAGAGCTGAATTCGAATTGATTGTCATCAATTCAAATTCTATTAAGTGCATGGACGCACTCACTTTCTTCAATGCAAACTGAGGGAATGCCTCAGTTCGAACTGATGAAAGCTGATTTTGAATTCATCAAACCTCATTTGACTTTGAAGTCGTGGCCAATTTGAACTGAGTAATTCGAGCTGACGCAGTGTGGTCATGTCAATTCAAGTTACTCAGTTTGAATTGACCATCTTGCCACACTTCCTATGGTGTGCCCCTCCAATTTGAATTGGCAAGTCCAGTCCATGGACGTGCCAATTCGAATTGGATTTTCTAGTGTGGCTATGTCAGTTCGAACTGACTGAATTTGAATTAATAATTAGGCAGTTGAATTGACTAATTCGAATTCATTAATTTGAATTGAAACTCTAAGTGTAGACATAGCCTAAGGTTATGTCTACACTGACAGCGGTGATCAATTTATGCGGCTTGATTTGAGTGGTAGTAAAGACATGCTCAATAGTTCTGGAATTTGATCTACTAAAACCACCTCCTTATGTGTCATAGTGCTGCCTTGATGGAAACACATTTCCTGTCGGTGCAGGGCAGTCACGACAGCACATAGAGCCAAATTAACAAAGTCAACAGGAGTTGACTGCACTTGGGACGAAAAAACCCCATGTACTGCTACAGGCTGGGGAGTGATCAGCTAAATAGCAGCACTGGAGAAAAGGACCTGGGAGTCATGGTGGATGGGAAGCTGGATATGAGTCAGCAGTGTGCTCTTGCTGCCAAAAAGGCCAATGGCATACTGGGCTGCATCAGAAGAAGTGTTACCAGCAGATCGAGGGATGTGATCATTCCCCTCTATTCTGCACTAGTGAGGCCACATCTGGAATACTGTGTCCAGTTTTGGGCTCCCCACTACAAAAAGGACATGGACAAATTAGAGAGAGTCCAGAGGAGGGCAACCAAAATGATCAAAGGGCTGGAGCACAAGCCCTATGAAGAAAGACTGAAGGAACTAGGCTTATTTAGCCTGCAGAAGAGAAGACTGAGGGGGGATTTGATAGCAACCTTCAACTACTTGAAGGGTTGCTCCAAGGAGGAGGGAGCTCGACTGTTCTCGGTAGTAACAGAGGGCAGAACGAGAAGCAATGGTTTCAAGTTACAGCTGGGGCGGTCCAGGCTGGATATTAGGAAAAACTTCCTTACTAGGCGAGTGGTGAAGCAGTGGAATAAGTTGCCTAGGGAGGTGGTGGAATCTCCATCTCTGGAGGTGTTCAAGTCCCAGCTGGACAAAACCCTGAGTGGGATGATCTAATGGGAGTGGTCCTGCTTTTTTTGGCAGGGGGTTGGACTAGATGACCTCGTGGGGTCCCTTCCAACCCTATGATTCTATGATTCTATGATTATACAGGCTACTCTAGTCATGTCAACTACCACCAAATCTTTCTGCCAATGTAGACCAGGCCTAATTTATTATTTCCTATTTCTTCCTGAAGGGTGTATTGGATTTTTTTAGTGGGAAAGACATAGAACAAGAACACAAACAAAAAAACTCAAAGGTTGTTTTGCACTCCAGACAGCACCTTGCACTTCCAGACTTCATTCCAGGTTAAGAAGAAGACCACACATTTAAATCCATTAAATAAATACAATGAAACTTTTCATACTAGCCATGTAAATCTGAGGATTTCCAAGTGCTTTAGGGAGTTTCCAGGATTAAATAATTATTATAAATTATTAGATTTTACAAGGGGATGAACTGAGACACAGAGGTGATTGAGTGATTTACCAGAAGTGAGTGACAGAGCCAGTAACTGAATCAACACTCTTGACTTTCAGACACCAGCTAGCCCATGATCACTTTTTAAGATTTAGTGTACAAAAAATCCCAACAGCTTAATGGAATTGTGTCCAACTCCAAGTGACTTCTTATGGGAGTTGAATACCTAACTTCTGTATGTTGTATCGAACATCCAGCCATAAAACCATTTATGAATTTCAAAATATCACCCCCACAATTTTTATGAAGTGTTGATCTGATCATTTGAATCCATAAATCTGTAGATGGCTTTTTCATTGAGGGGTTAGGGCATTCTGTTCATCACAATTACCAGGTTTGACTTGTCAGTCTTCACAGTGTCTGGAAGAAAGCATTTTGAAAAAGCTGCTGTGTCACATGTTGCTCCACCGGCTATTACTGTGTTAAATGTGCCCAATACTAGCTTATGTTATACTCAGAACCATTTAGCTCAGCAGCACAAATATTCACTAAAACAATAATATTTGAAAGTCCTCATTACAAGAATTTTATCCTTGAAAGGAGCTGATATGTTCTCTAGCAGCAAAGGGATTAACTCTCTTATCAAACCAGTTTTACTTCAATGTAAGTCTATCAGTCTCAGTGGAGTTAGTTTTGATTTACACCTGAGTGAGTGAAGAAACGGCCCCCAAATCCTTTGCTCAAAGGCCTCTAAATATTAGACCTGAAACTGAATCTCAGAAGAATTTATAGTGCTTTGGTTAGACCACATTGCGGTATTGATTTAAATGCTACACTAAGCTGCATCAGTGAAATCTCTGCTGAAGCCAGGATACCTGAAAGCAGAATTTGGCCCATAAGCACAGTTTGGATTGCTGCCTTTGAAAAAAACTGTTATAGTCAAATTGGAGAGAACATCATAGAATAGCTAAAATGGTAAATGTACAAGAGGGATTCACCTGTGAAAAGATCTTTGTGAAACTGGGGGCATTTTGCTTTGGCAGGAAACTTAGACAATTTGAGTGAAGAATCTGAATTAGTAAGGACTATTATAAAATTAAACTTGCTAAATTTTCATGATAATTAACCATTGTAACCATTTACCAACAGAACAGGGGGATGCATTATTATTTGGGTTATTTAAATCAAGACTGGATATCTTCCTGAAAGATTTACTGTAATTCAGCTACAAATTATTTGGCTCAAAAGTGTTCAGTTAGGTGTTAGGGAAGAATAATTCCCTCTAGTGGTGGAATTAATGAGTGAAATTCTATAGCCTGTGTTGTACTGGAAATATATTAATCTTTAAGTGCCACAGGACTCCTTGTTTGTTTGTTTTACTGAAGTAGACTAACATGACTGCCCCTTTGGATCTAGGTATCTTAGTGGTCCTTTGAGTTTAAAATCTTCAAATCTTCTGTATCTTAGGTTAACAGGACAAAGTAAACCATGGGGATATTAGTTTTAGATTAATAAGTCTAAGAATAATTGCAGCACGTTTTATTTTACAGAGAATGTGTTGAATTGGCAGAATGCACTTTCTATTACTGTAGTAGTTTTTGTAAGTATTAAAGTATTTTAAACATTAAGATGACTACTCAACTTCAGTTAAGGAAACCTCTATTGCTGGACACTCCCTTTGTTAGAAACAACAGTGTGCCCATTGTCCAATTACATTAAGAATTCTCTTAATTATTAGTTAACTTATCTATCAGCCTCATTTTCTCATCTAAATGGGGGTAATATAACACTTTCTCTCAGGGATAAGTACACTAAATATTGTGCAGTTTCCAGGTACAATATTAATTATGAATGTGCAAGTACCAAAGATTTATTTATTAAGGACATATATTAAATTTTATTAGCCTTTATCATGGAACCCGTGATATTGTAACAATAGAGGCTGTATGTGAAATTAAATTAGATATGTATATTACTATCTGACTGAATTTTTGGAGGAGAGGTCAAGAGGGATGGAATCATTGATTTTTAATTTGTATCCCATGTTGGATATTGAGTGGTAGTATTTTTTCCCCCTCTTCTGGCATGCCTACTTTGAGAGGACAGAGATGTCAGAAGTATCATTTGAAAGTTCCAGAAATATTAGCCCCTGGCCTGCATCAGATCCTAAATGACCGTGCAACTCTTCTTCTGAGCCATAAGGAGCATCACTGAAAATACTTACTGTCTCTGGAGTGATCACAATAAGATAGATGGTGGTAAATGTTTTTTTTCTTTAATACAGCTGTTGGTTTGATCACGTGCCAGACATTTAAAACAATTGTGATTTATCAGATAGAGAGAGACTGAGAGAAAATGTCACAGTTCCTTGCCAGACTCCTTCAGAGATTGTGATCTGCCATAGCCAAGTTGACTGGAATCTTTTTTTTTTTTTTAAATAAATTTGTCATCTGGAATAAGCATGCTTCCTATTTTATTATCTTGTCTAAAATTGAAAAGATGCACATTGGGGTGGGGAGGAACTTTAATGCACAAACGATGCTTCAGCCTTTTTCTCAATCTTTTATATAGTCTCTGAGTGGAAAAATGAAATGCCATTTAAGGTTTGGAGTTGGAGGCTGGTAGAACACTCTGCACTGCTCTGCAGTAATGGAAATTAGAAAATAATCAGATTTATTTCTAAAGTAGTGCTTTGCTTTTTGTGTGTCATTCTTTACAGACTTCTGTGCTCAGTGACTATGAAATGCTCCAGATAACAGCAAACTCAGTGTCCATACTGGTCCTTGCACAATGTGTACTATTCACATCTTTTGCTTCAATTTGTCTTGGTAACTGGCTTGGCAGAAGGAAGGGTGAAAAGCAGAGAGAAATCTCATTAGTTAGTAGAAGTCAAATCTTATTCAAGACATAGGATGATTCATATTCAGAGGCCTTTTAGAACATGGAAAGGGTTCCACGGGAACTTGGAAGTTACATATAAAAACTGGCATGTGTAGCAGTGCTTAATATACATGAGTGACTGAAAGCCTGTGGTGTTATATTGGCAGCTGGGACAAACAATCCACTATCTATGATGTCTTCCTCATATAACCAATGAAATTGTTGCAGTAAATTAGCTGGAGAGTTAAGAAAGTGATTGGTTGAGTTACCTCTGGAGTAGGACTCTTGACATGATGTAAATATGCATTTCACTATAGCTGTACACCACATGGATATAATTAGTAAAGTCAAAGAAGCTGAGAACATACACATTGGAGGGTAACATACTGCAAGTCTGGTGATCTTCTTGTCATCTGCAAATGTAATAATATTCTAAACAAAAAGAGCTCTCAACGGCTATGTCTGCACTACAAAAGCTAAGTCGATTTAATAAAGTCTACTTAAAGTCAACTTTAAGTAGACCTTATTAAGTCAACTTAGTGAGGCCACATTGCATTAACTTGACTTTGTAAAGTCCACTTAAGCCAGGGGACCCATTTAAAGCTGACTTAATAAAGTTGACTTTAAATGGGTCCCCTGGCTTAAGTAGACTTTATAAAGTTGACTTCAAAGGCCCCACTGCACTAAATTGACTTTAGAAAGTTGACTTTAATGGCCACATTGTGTTAAGTTGGCTTTATAAAGTCAACTTAACCCTTAAAATCAACTTTAAAGGTAGGAGTTATTAAGGAAGCTCTGAAGTCGACTTAATGAACTCCAAATGTGGCCATGGCTTTCCTTAATTTGACTTAAGCCTCCTAAAGTTGACTTAAGCCCATAGTGTAGACATACCAACCATACTTGTAGCTGTTTCAGTCATTTCACACTGATTCAATTGGCATTCTGTCCTTCAGAGTGACAATCCTGTGATCTAATTTTATAGTTTTTAGCCACTGAGAAATTAAATATGATCAATTTCAGTGTTGCATTTCTTCCTCTTTATAGGTGAAAAGTGGAACAGTGTGAAATATTCAAATAAATGCCCAAAGCTACGCAGAATCAATTTTGGGTCAACTTTGATCTGTATTTGCATGCCGTTGTCTGTGCTAACCAAGGCTGAAGTTAATTTAACTAGGAAACTTGCAAATTTCCTTTTCTCAGTCAGCTCCCCTTTCTCCCTCATCAGCAGGTTCCTGTTTCTTAAAGGCAGCTAAAATGAGAAAGGGTCTTTAGGACTCTAAAGTTTGCTGATGGAGTAAAGTGTAGCTTAAGCAGAGGATCCCTCTCAATTCTTGAATTTTTTATTACTATATTATTTGTATTAACTTATGATGTAGGAGCCCCAGTCATGGACCATAAGCCCATTGTGGTAGCACTGCACAAAGACAGAACAAAAAGATGTTTGCTCCCCAAAAGAGCTTAGACTTTAACTTGAACCCCCAAATGAATCTGCAAAGGCTACTTTTCTTACCCCAACAAAATGCCTTGTAGAATTTTTTGTAAATCTAATCCTATGATTTGTCCTGTTCTTAGAGTGCTGGGCAGATCCTCAACTGGTGTAAATAGTTGTAACTCTTATTGACCTCAATTCAGTCTTACAAAGAAGGTGTGTGTATCAAACCTATTTTATGACATAGTGACTGGTCTGAAGTTACCCAAATGCTGACTTTGTGTAGTTTTTATGGCTTCATGTCATTAAGCTGAATACCCTGATTTATTTTTGAGTGAAACTATACAGCAAAAATATATAAATTACAATGACACTTTTTAGATTTTGATCCTTCTTTCTAAGTCATTCATCAGTGATTTTTTATTATCCTCTGAATGACCACAAAGTAAGACTAACTTGCTCACTGGATGAAAAGAAAATAATGCATTTATACAATATCCAAGGCCCTTTACCACGTATTAAGAAAAAATCCTGCATAGAATAAACATCTTTTTGTTTAATTTGAAAAACAAAATTATTCAGCATTTCATCTAAAGTCCAAGGGCTTTCAGGTCATAATGATAACCAAAACTGTGTATTTGAGTGTTTGGAGACATAAGGTAAGCAGTGATCAGGATGCATGTGTGAACTTTTATGATTTATTAGGGACTTTCAGGAAGCAATGAGCTCTTGAAATCAAAGGCTAATGTCTACATTGTGAAAAGTTAGTTCAAACTTGTTAGTTCAAACTAATAAGTTTGAGGTTCGAACTAACCTTGAACTTATTAGGTCAAATTAACAACGTGGACTTGTTCGAACTAATGTTAGTTCGAAATAGTCCACTTTGTTAGTTCGAACTAACTGCCCTTAGTTCGAATTCCTTAGTTCAAACTAATTGAAGCCTGATGTAGATAGGTAAAAAGTTAGTTCAAATTAAGCCTCCTTAGTTCAAAATAACTTGCCAGTGTAGACATAGCCCAAAAGTTTATTGGGAGACATTAAACAGCTTTTGGAGATGGATGTGAACTGGCAGTTTCAACACGCATTCAGTGTGTATTCACAGACTGGACTAGTGTCCAAACCTCATCATTTTTTCTGGGGCTCTTCTTTATTCCTAAATCAGGGCAACAAACACGAACCTTGCTTTGAACAGCTGAGAATTTTTCTAGGGTTTTGCCTTGCAAAACTTTAGCCTCACCCCAGTCTGTCCTGTGCCTTAGAGAAACTACATTTTATTTTTTTGGGATGAATTAATGAAATAAAACTGATGTGACTGTCAGGATGGGGCCACAGAATAGCCTTGTATCTCCAGTTTTGTGCACCACTATCCTGTGATACAACTGGGACTCAAGAATGGCTTGAAACAGTGATGGAATTCACATTTGTCATCACTACAACTTTAATCAGTTTTAACTATAACCATGTAATTTATAATTCCAGTGACTAAAAATGATGTACCTGAGAGCTACAGAACACAAGATGATGGTATCTCATTATGCAAAGTGTCTGAAACTTTGTGCTGCTGTATTGAAATCTACATTAGTTTCAGTTAGTTTAGGTTTTTGTGCATGCATGGTGTCTACACTAATTAAATGAAAACACTTTGGGGCTCATTCTCATAATCTCTGGGGTAGTTTTTTTTTTTTGACTGAAGTGAAATAAAAATCATCCATCAAATTAAAAATTTAAACTTTTTGTGGGAGTGCTCATAAAATAATAATAGGATAGGCTAGTAGTTTAACACAGTGATGGAAAGTTGGTACCATCTGATGGCTGTTTACTAGCCTTTATGTGATGAACTGATCACCTCAATCAAATTCCTCATGGAGAGGTATCCACATATAAAACTGCTGTCACCTCTGGCACTATCCACAGCATTGCTATCCACTCTGATCTGGTCCATATGAGGACACTGCAGGTTTTTTAGAAGTGCTGTGGCCTGTTCTTAGAAATTTTCCATGTGACCTTTGATATCATTCGAGAGAACGCAGTTCACAACAGAAGAGTGTTAATGTCTTTCATTACAACGTGTGGAACAAGAGATATTTTCTGATCATGAGAGAGAAGCATTTTGGCTTAAAATGAATAACCTTGAACTTTGTTGCTATTGCCTTTGTGCTTCTTCAAATCCACTCTCCTAGATGTTTACCTTTCCATATGATATCGCATCTAAAACTGGAATGCAAGGTCTTTCTGGAAGGAACCAGATTTTTGAAATGATTATGTAAAGTGCCTAGCTCATCTTTAGGTGCTATAAAATTGAATGAATATTAGTATGACAAATGATTAATGAGACTGACTTTTAGAAAAATTGTTGAGCATTGTAAATCCACGCTATCTATAAATACACACACAATAGGAAAGTAAACCATTTAGGCCCCAAATCAACAAAGCACTTGAGCATATCTTTAACTTTGACCTCAGTGTGACCACCTCCCTGATTAAAGTTAAGCATGTCATTAGTATTTTGCTGTTCCAAAGGGCTAGAGCCTGCTTGTGATCCCAATGTGAGTTTAACCTATTGACTATTATAAGATAAAATCAGGATTCTTTAACCATCAAGATAAGCCACAACACAAACAATTCACATTAAGGGGTTGTGTTTCCTCTCTCTTCTCCATTTGCAGAGCCCTGACAATTGGTTTATAAGCCAAGGCTGGGGAATGGGGACAAGACCTACAGTGATTTTTTTGTTGCTGCTGCTGCTGTTAAACTTACCCATATAAAAAAAGCAATTTTCTTTTTTAAATGTTGCTTTACTTTTTTCCTAATAGATACTACATCTTTATGTGGTTGGAACTGTTCTTTTTCCAACTTGACTTTTTTACATGTGCAGTGTTTTGAATCAGATATAGAACATACTGTATAATACCAGAAGGAAGTGAAAATGTAAAATGGACTTGGGTTGAGGTAGTATCTCTGAACATTTCTTTAGCTCAGTCCTGGAGTGCAGCCTACAGATTCAGGTTGTTCTAGTTATACCAGTCTATTAGCCAGGGCTTATAAATAATAATAATTCTAATAATTAATATGCCTATTTATTTCAGGCAGTGTGTGGTCTGCTGTCATCATATTAGCAAGTTTACAGTTCTATTGCTTATTTTGATTGGAGCCCAGTTGTGCAGCATAAGACAGCAGATGTTCTTGGTGTAATCTGATAGCCGTTTTTACTCTGTGTTTTCTAATGTATAATCAAGGATAGAGGGTTTGATGAGACCAAGGCCTCTGTCAAGCCCCCACCCCACTCTACCTCAGGCTGATCCCTGACCTGAATAAGGAACAAGCAGTTCTGCAGTAAAATTGTTTCATTCTGTGCTGTACCTTGTCCTGGTTAGTTGAGAAAATAAAGAGCACTGGGCAAGATATGTTGGACAGTATTTTCCATCCTCACCAAATTTTCTCTATAATTGGAAAGTTGTGAGTTTTTTAAAATAGGCTGGACAAGAAAAATCCTTGTGCATAAATCTAATACCTCTTACTAGGAGTAAATAATAAGCCTATTGAAAGTAATAGCCCCTATTGAGACAGACTTGAATACATGGTAATTCTCTGCAACAAGGATCAACAGGTTTCAAGTTTAAGAAGTGAAAGCAGTGGTGCTCACAGTGAAAAGGCACGATTGCCAGAATATTCTATTAAACATTGTCACTTTTAAAATTTGTAATTACTAAATCAGGTTTTGAGATGAAACTTGCTAGTAGGCACCTAACCTGAGTTGAGGCCCACATAGAAATGAAGTGTGATTATTCAATTGTTTGCAATTAATATTTGGCATTTCTGTATTATGCTATGGTTTTATCATTTCATGTATTTTTTTTCACTGCCCAAAAGTATGGGGTGGGTACTAAAAATATTCTATTATCCTTTCTGTTCCAAATATCTTTACAATACTTCACAATGAGTCACAAGCCTCACAACAGACCTATATGGAAGGTAGGTTGGAGATATTTTCCCTTTTCCAGATGGATAAACTCAAGGCACTAAGTTATTTGCCCAAATTACCGCAAGTCAGGGGCAGAGCTGGTAGCAGAACACAGGAATCCTGCCCATCAGTCATCTCTTTTGACTATTAGAATGGTGGAGTTTGCTTTTTTAATACATAAGTGTTGTCATTATATGTGTAATACTATTTTGATACAGGATATTAAAAATCAAACTTAGAACAGAAGTCTAGATTCTGTCCTAACTATAGAGCCACTATCAATGCATCTGTAATAAACCAGAATTATATGTCTAACATACTTTTTTGGGGCAAAGCTATCAGATTCCTTATGATTAGAGCTGCCATGAAAAATACTCAGTGAAACATTTAAGACAAAATAATATAGGAACTCTAGAAACTACTTGGTTCATGGATTGTCTGTTATTCATTAATACATTCATTTTTTTTTTCCTTTTGGCTTTACAGGGCACAATGACTACATGTGTCCAGCTACCAATCAATGCACCATTGACAAGAACAGGAGAAAAAGCTGTCAGGCCTGCCGACTGAGAAAATGCTATGAAGTGGGAATGATGAAAGGTGGTATGTACACAGCAGCAAACATATTTTTAGCACTGATGGCTGCTTAACTGGACAGGCAGCATGATTAAGGAGAGGCAGGCAATTAATGTTGTTGTTGGGCAAAAAATCACAACAATGACAATGAATTTAGGATGAAATCGTGCCCACACCAAAGCCAATGGAAATATTGGCCAATATTTCACGCCTAATATTTTATAAATAACTTTTTCCTCACAATGAATTTGTGTGGCACCAGGCTATCATGATGAAATTCACTCCTAATTGTTGTTTCATTCCTCAATATGCCATTCAGCACTCTGTTTCTGAGGGCAGGCCAAGAATTATATGGGGAGAGATGATTAATTATCTTCTGGGATCTAAGTCAGGTATGAAGCACATTGGTAGGGTAGTTTGGGGAAGCCTGCAGTACTGTGGCTCTTACTGTGCATCTTCTGTGGATTAATGAAGGATATCACTTTCATATCTGTCATTCCAGCACCCTGCAACAGCACATAATGCACTGGAATTAATTTCTTTTTCCTATATTGAGGGTCTGATTCTGATCTCAAGAACATTGAGCTAAAACACAAGTTATTACAGTGAGACACTGAAGTTGTGCTGGTGTCAATCAACCAAATATGTCAACATTGAAAACAGATTGTAGTAAGGATATCTGATGGTTAATGTTTAGAGGGGAAGTAGATGATACTGCCGTCAAATAATCTTTATTAAGCTGTTCTCAGAGCAAAGGTTCTTTTCAAGTGGCCTTTGGGATGTTTTAATTGTAAGTTTTCAGCATTTTCCCAGTAGAGATTTTTTTCATTCTTTAAATTACCATTCCTAATAGTTATGGGAAACAGACTGACCATGGAGGGTTCAGGCAGATTTATTTTTAAACCTTAAAAAAAATTGTACGACTAAAAGAATATACAAGAAAATGAAGGGAATTATAACACCGAAAATTAGCTACGACTAGTTTTAAATGGATGGAAGAATAGTTTATATGGTAATAAAAATGGTTTCAAAGTAACTTTTATTAACCAAAAATATGACTAACTTTATCTAAACCTATTTACAAAGGAAGTCTTAGCAATAGCATCTTGCAGAGAATTAAATCTGGATAGTGACATCTTCTGAGTGTTCACTCATTGGGAGGGTTTCCATTGCTCATGCTTTATTTTCTCAAGTCAGAGGAGATTACTTAAGGATCATCATATTTAGGCTTTTTAGAACGCTTCAGTGTTTCTTGTCATCCAGGTGATTCAGAGCAGCCAAATACTCTCTTCATTTGGCTTCATTTGTTAATAAAACTTAGATAATTGATTCATAGAATGCATATCTATGTATTGAGGCTCTCTGAACTTAATATTCTGGAGCACCTGGCTAGAATTCATTTACATAAGCAGAAACCTGGTCCTTGCAAAACAAACAAAAGTATGGTAAAAGAAATGTTAAGATTACATAGTTAAGCAATCAGAATTCAGAAAATGTCACAATGAAGACTGCAGCTGCTACCTTAACTTTGCCCCTTGTATAAATGCAATATCATAATCTTCAGTTGCATGATTATATGCCAGGGGTGGCCAAACTTACAGAACTCAAGAGCCATACAAGTTGATTATTAAACCTTCGAGAGCTGCACTGAGGCGTATAACCACATATTTTTACCTACTCCAAAATTACTAAACTTAAAATTCATTGTGCACTTTAATTTTATCATAAAAATAGGGCAAATATTGATCCTACTAATGTCAGATTCAAATAATTATTTAAGGTTACCTTGAAACTAGGCCTATACAGTAAAAACTTAGCTGTCGCTAGATGTAGAACACTACAGGCTTGTGGCAAGTTTTTTTTTTTTTTTTAAATCTGGGCAGTAACTTGTCAAAGCAGTAGGTAAAAGCTCTCTCAGATCCTGATCTCTAAGTATTACACAATGTTTTGAATTTCGTTGTGGAATATGATATTTCACAGCAGTAAGTTGTGCCAGAAATTGAAAGTAATCTACGTTCAGTTTTAAACTTTTCTCCTTTGTATTTTCATTTCTTAGTATTCCACATCATGTTTAGGACTTGTACAACATAATTTTATTTTAACAATGAGTAAGCTGCATTAGGTCCTATGAGAAAATCTAAACATGCTACGGCTTCTCTGACCATGTCACACTTCCCTCCCCCACCCCTGTTGCTGCTTCCCTGCCATCTCTTACCATGCTGCTCCTTCTCTGCTCTCCCCAACCATGCTGCACTTCTGCCCCCCACCCCACCCTGGTCCCGACCATGCCCCCGCTTCCCTGCTAACATTTCTGCCAGTAAACTTGTTAACTAAATACTCATGGACAGTGAAGACGAAAGGTCTGAGGACTCACTCAGACAATTAATTTTAAAATGAGAGTAATAGTAAGGGAAAACACTGCTCTTATCTTAATCCTTTGAAGAGATGTACACAGGGACACCTTTTCAGCTGTTCAGAATCACAACAGATCAATGAGAATTTCAGGGGATATAAAGTGCAAGATCAGAGCCTGTTTCAGTAAGTGCTCTGGAGTCCATGCACAGAAGATACTATGGGAAAAATCCCATTAAGTTTATTCAGTTTGGGGTCAGGCCCCTTATGAATTCTAAATATCATTATTTGTTTTTTATAATACAAAGTAAAATCTTTATTGGTAAGAGATTTTTTTCAGAAAGTTTACAACACAATTTCCATCCTCAGCCCTTCACAGCAATTACTCTCTCGTCTAATGGGCTCAGATACCCATAGACTCATTCATGAAGACTGCACTGAAATATAAATGGATTTTTACTATACAACAAAGAAGAGTTAATACATGTTGAATGGTATTTAATCAGTGGAAGTATAGTGCTACTACTGAGCTTTCCAGTGAATGTAAATTATCTTGGTAATTGACTTAGTTATATTAATTAAAATTTTCTTATAAAATAAATGTGCTAGTAGTTCCTTCTGCAAATAGATGACATACTGATGTCTCAGGCACACTTGTTCAATGGACTTAAGGAATTTTTTTTCTAAAACCAGTTTTCAGTAGTGGTGGTCTGTCCTAAGTCTAAATCATTCTGCATGCTGAAAATGAACCGTGATCCATAATAAGTACTTGTAACATTCATTAAATTAATAGAGATTTTTAAATAACCTTTTGACAGTAGTCAGTGGTTTTGGATGTAACACTTGTGTCAATTTTCAGTCATTTCTGATGATTCTTATTTAATCCTCAAAATAGAAATACAAGAGAAATAATTTTGCATTATATTACAATATCTGGAAATGCCAGGTGATTTTTAAAAAAGAAAATTAGTTTACAATTGCTTTTCAAGTTTAAATTGCTAGATTATCATCACTTATCTGTAGTTCATTGTAGACTCGCTCTTGATCAATTTATGTTGCCAGTTTTAAAAATATTTACCCAGAAAACAATATCAAATAAGAAAAGTATTTAAAAAATCATGCACTCAGAAGGTCAGACTTCTTCTTGCTGGTGCTACTTTAATTCTGCCTCTTTGTGCATACAGTTTGTGCAATGAATGAAGCCTCTGATGATGTAATTAAAGACTGTATCATAATGCAGACAAGGAGGGTAGATTTAATATTGTGTGGGTAAACTGTAGAATCTGACATTTACTTACTTTGAGTGCTTGTCTTTACACCTAAGTGATGACGTTGCTTTTCTCTACCAACTCACAATGCTGCCCCTCCCCTCCTGGCTCTCACCACGCTGCTTTTTCCTGCCGGCTGTCACAATGCTGCTCCTCCCCTAATGGCTCTGACTACGTTACTTTTTCCCTGCCGGCTCTCACAATGCTGCTCCTCCCCTGCCAGCTCTTACCATGCCACTGGCTCTCTGCTGTCCCCAGCCATCGAACATTTCTCGCCCCTGTCTCCTGCCATGCCGCCTTTCCTTGTCAGGCTCTTCCAGGAGCTGCAATTTTTCTTTAAAGAGCTGCATGTGGCTCACGAGCTGCAGTTTGGCCATGTCTGTTATATGCTATTTCTCAAACATTGATATATTTTGTTCCTTTATATTTACACTGCTGTCATTGTCAAAATGATCCAGTATGCCTCTATTAACTTAGACTTTTTGATTCTCTACCCTCTAAGGTATGCATTCTCATAATTTTCTACAGTGTATTCTAGAGCAATGTACATATACTTTTATTTTTAACCAGGAGGATAGCCTTAGCATCATTCTGGAGATTAAACTGAGGACAAAAAGTTAAGTTAAAAATGGTCCCTGTCCCTCTTTCTAATTCAGGGATTCCCAAGATTTTTTATAATGTGGACCAAATCTTAACAGAGAAACTGTTTTGCAGCCACCATCCTTCTCATTTGCAGTCCCATGAATCTTTCCATTTGTGATATCATAACGTTCCTGTGGCAACTAAAGCAACTGATTACAATGAAAATTAATACTAAACCAGTTAATATACTTTAGCTGTCTTTTAACTCAATTTAATATCTTAACATAAGAAGAGTTAGCCAAGTGACCAGGCGACCTGCTGTGGACCACAAGCAAGTACTACGTGAACCATCAGTTGTTCACAGATGAAAGTTGGAGAATCTCTGTTTTAATGCAATCCAGTAGAAGTTTCTTAATTTCCCTCACTGCCAGGCTCTCCTCCCAACCAATGACCATTTCCATCAGAAAGTTATAGCACCTGACATGGCAACACCTGTATTCAGAGCTTATAGTTCATACTAAACCCAGGCAACTCTGTGGCAATGTTGCTGTAACTTAGACAGGATAGAGACCATTGAATGTGTTATGCACATCCATTATATTCTATACAGAGCCAAATCTAGCATGTTACATGGTGGGCCACTTCTGAGAGACAGAAGTATGTGTTGCTATACAGTCATCATATTTTAAGCCTTCAAGGAGTATTTGAAAGCAGGATGGAAAACTCCAAGAGGATTCTCAGAACAAAATTGGTAGGCATTTTGAGCTCATGATCATGTCACCTTAGAGAGCCTTGGGGACTGAAGTGTATTCTTCCATCTTTGCTGACTTTAAAATAAGGTCAGGGACTGACATTTTTTATTTGGATATTTCTCTGACAAATAACTCCTTTAAAGCTTTCTCATTCAAGGTTACTGTTCCATGTTCTTCTATATAATCCCTGTATTTGTTAGAATAATTTTTATGGGTCTCAAGTCAGATTAATCTAAGACAAAACACATTTTGAGTTTCATAGCAATCAGGTCAGAGGTCACTAACTGATCCAACTCTATGCTTGGGTCCTGCACGAAGACATGAAAAGTCTGAGGTGCAGTCTGCCTACTCCAGTAATGTTGAAGGTATTTTGTACACTGCACTGAATGCAGCTAGTTAGGCCGTGAACTAGTGAGATGTGGCACTATGGTTGGGGTAATCATTGCAGTATCAGACAAAAACTTCTTCCACCATAGTGATGTTGATAAGAAGAAAGGACTGTTTTAAGGAGCCACTCAAGACTCTGGCTTCTTTCAGTGACATCTTCTGCCCGCCATTCATTGACACAGCATGAAGCCTTTGAAGTCCTGGTGGACTCTTCAATAATCCATTTTTGTCCAAGCAGCTACAAAAGTGAGAAGTGCCTTCTTCCAGGTGTCAAATTGTCTGTAAAAACAATGAGAGTCCTACGGCACCTTATAGACTACAGATTTCTTCAGGCATAAGTTTTCTTAGGCATCTGATGAAGTGGTTTGGAGCCCACAAAAGCTTATGCCTGAAGAAATCTGTTAGTCTCGTTTTTGCTGTACACAGACTAACAAGGAACTTGTCTGGAATGGCTCGGGAGTATGAATACCAATCCCCTGGGCAGGCTGTTCAGAAACAGGGCACAAACTCCAAACTGGTTGTAAATTCTATACTTAGATTTCACCAACTAAGTATCAAGTGTCATCATGGAAAAATCCCATGTACTGCTACAGGCTGGGGACTGACATGCTAAGTAGCAGCTTTGTAGAAAAGGCCATAGGGGTTAGTGTGGACGGGAACAGTATGTTCTTTTTGCCAAAAAGGCCAATGGCATACTGGGTTGCACCAGTAGGAGCATTGTCAGTAGATCAAGCTATGTGGTTATTCCCCTCTATTCGGCCCCGGTGAGGCTGTATCTGGAATATTGTGTCCAGGTTTGGGCTCCCCACTTACAGAAAGGATGTGGACAAATTAGAAAGAGTCCAGTGGAGAGCAATAAGAATGATTAGGGGTCTGGGGCACATGACTTACGAGGAGAGACTGAAGGAACTTGGCTTATTTAGTCTGCAGAAGAGAAGAGTTGGGGGATTTGATAACTACCTTCAACTACTTGAAGGGGTGCCTACCCTACTTGAAGGTGCCTACCCATTAAATTGAATTCCGTGGGAAAGAAATAAAAATGTGTGACAAGAACTGCATAGTTATGATGCTTGAACTTAAGGAGAGGAAGATTTCTAAGCAGAAGCAAAGGATCCCTGGTGCTTGACCTGGGTTAGTCCTAAAGAACTTATAGAGCTTACTTGTTGAGACATTTCTACTACCTTTAAGAGCCTAACACTGTAACTCATTTGTGTGTTTATGCTTTAATCTTGCAAATAACTCATTTCTTTTTCTTAGTAAATAACTTTTTAGTTAATTTATTATAGGATTGTCTACAAGCTTTGTCTTCGGGGTAGGGTCTAAGATGCAGTAGACCTAGGATACAAGTCTGGTCCTTCGAGACTGGGAATAATGTGAACATTGTTAATTGTCATGGACCATCTATCACAAAAATAAGCTTTCCTGGATGGCAAGACAGACTGGAGCACCCAGGGAGATTGTCTGTGACTACAAGTTAAGACTGTTTTAGTGCTTGAGAAGTTCACATTTAGAATCATAGAATATTAGAAGTCATCTAGTCCAACCACCTACTAGAAGCAGGTCTACTCCCACTAAATCATCCCAGTCAGTGTTTTGTCCAATTGGGTCTTAAAAGTTTCCAGAGATTGAGATTCCACCATCTCCCTAGGCAACCCATTCCACTGCTTCATGACCCTGCTAGTGAGAAAGTTTTTCCTAATACCCAACCTCGACAGACCTCTGCAGCTGCAACTTGAAATCATTGCAACTTGTTCTATCCTCTGTTACCACTGAAAATAGCCTAGCTCCCTCCTCTTTGGAGCATCCCTTCAAGTAGTTGATGGTTACTATCAAATCATCCCTCATTCTTCTCTTCTGCAAACTAAATAGGCCTCGTTCCTTCAGTCTTTCCTTGTAAGTCATGTGCCCTCACCCCCTAATCCTTTTCTTTGTCCTCTGCTGGACTCTTCCTCTTTTGTCCACATCTTTTCTGTAGTGGGGAGCCCAAAACTGGACACACTATTCCAGATGTGGCCTCACCAGTGCCAAATAGACAGGAGTAAGCACCCCCCCCCTCAGTCTGCTGGCAATGCTCCTACTGATGAAGCCCAGTATGCCTTTGGCCTTTTTGGCAACAAGGGCAAACTGTTGACTCATATCCAGCTTCCTGTCCATCATAACTCCCAGTTACTTTTCTACAGAGCTGCTACTTAACCAGTTGGTCCCCAGCCTGTAGCAGTATGTCGGAGTTTTCCATTCTAAGTGCAGGACTTTGCACTTGTCCTTGTTGAACCTCATGACATTTTGTTTGGCCCAGTGCTACTATTTGTCTAAGATGAGAGAAATAAGTTGCAGATGCTTCCTGGAACTAAAGGCCGGGCCCCATCTCTTCCTCTGTTCTCCCATCTTGAGTGACCCAAAAAATGAAATCTTGCATCTCTTGGACATTGCAGCAATAGAAAGGGTTCCTTCAGAAGAAAGATTCTTAAGACTGTACCATTTTCTTCATTATCCTGAAGTGTATGATGGGGGAAGAGGTCAGATTCATGCTGGCTCACAGCTGCTGAACAAGCTGATGAAGAAAATGAGACTCCAGACAGACCCTTTCTTTAACGATGACATCCTTGTCAAGGGAAGTTCGTTGCTTCAGTGCATCTAGCAGATGTAAACTTCCATACCGCCATATGATCATGCCACACCAGGAGATTTGCATATGAGATGGCCATCTGCCAGTACTAAACAGTCCCATTTGGCCATTCAGTAGTCACAATGGCTTTACCAAGGTGCTGATGGTAATAGCAAGATTCAAGTCTTGAAGCACTCAACTGTATTTCTTCCTATCTTACATCTTGATCAAATCTCTGTCTCAAGTGCCACAAACTCTGGATGCTGGAACTCCTTCAAACACAGGGATTTATGATAAACACCTTCCTCTTGAAACTATGGAAATAATTCACTGGAACACATGCAAGATCTGGTACTGGTTCTGAAGAACATACTAAACTTCTGAAGGTAGTGGACATTCCTATGAATATCCACAATGACTTCCTGTGTGACTTTCAGACCCATGTACTCTTGCCAATCAGACAGAATGGGGAGTGCATCTGGGGCACAGGACAGCTGAAAATACTTGAATTCTCAGAAAAAGGAACCAGAAAATAAACTTTTGGGGGCTCAGAATTGTCAAGATTGCCCTTTGGAAGCTCTAGACATACCTAGAAGGTAAACACATTTTGGTCCAGTTGACCATGCAACCACTATATCAACAACAAAGGGGAACAAGGAACATGACTCTGTGCAAAGAAGTGGTGAAGATAACAGAATGGAAACTTCCTTGTATTCATGCAGTACACATAAAAGAAGACCTGAACCAAAAAGCAGACTTGCTCAGCAGATGCAATGAGCATCTCAGAATGATGTCTGAATCAGGCAGTCTGCACTCTGATTCACTGTACTTTACCAAGGAATAAGATTCCAAATACCTGGAAATGGATGATATTTCACATAGACAAGCACAAGCATTGATACTATTATTCCCACTCTATTACTAGGAAAGATGATCCAGAAGATAAGGGGAGAAAAAGCAATGTTAACAGTGCTAGCTGGCTAGGGAAACCATGGTTCATTGATCCACACTGGCTAAGAAAACCGTGGTTCACTGATCTGATAGAACTGAAAAATGATACCGATGTTGCATCTACCAGAGATATCAGATATCATTTATCCAGGCCCATTCCTCTTTGTGGATCCAGACTGCCTTCAAGTGACGACTTGAGTATTGAGAAGGAAGCTTTTGTTCTAGCATTGTATTTTTCATAGTGTATGGAACTGTCCTTTCCTCTATATAAATTTCAGCATTAAAGGACTCCTACTTCTCCATCTGATTAGGTGTAATTTGTGGTATCAAACACAACAAAAATCACAATGGTTCTGGTTTCCCAGTTACCACAGGCTTTATTTAGGAAGATGTAAATTAGGAAGTTCAGTCCACCTCCATAGTGGTTGGAATGATCTTTCATAAGTGAGATCTGCCACTGGCATTGAGGTGTGTAACTTCACATCATTCTAAGCCGCTGACATCAATATATCTGTCCTGCCCATCCATCAAAACTTGTTTTCTGTTTGCCATCGTGGCTATTAAGGGAGGAGTTTTTGTTTTGTTTTGTTTTGTATTCTTTTGTTTTGTTGAACTGGCAGATTTATCTATGCCAGCACTCTACTGTTTATTCCATGATGACAAAGTGGTTAAAACCCAAGAATTATTCTTGACTAGAATGAATTTATCTTCCCATGTTTCACAGGAGGTTTTTTTCCCCCCTTCATCCTGTCCAAAGACAGAGCCTCTGACAGAAGAGCAGAGGCCACACCTTAGATGTTTGAAGAGCACTGAAGAGCTTTGTGAAGCATGCTGAATCAAGAAAATTTGGGCTCCTTGTATGACTCCTTTCATCTGAAATCCTGTGGGCTCGAGGCATTTAAGCAATCACTAGCTAAAATGTATCAAGCTATCCATTATTGACTCATACAAGGTGTTGAGTACTTTTGTTCCAGGTGGCATCAAGGCATATTCTACAAGATCTATAATGAGTTGGTGGGCAGAAAGGCCTTGCTTCCATTGCAGAGATCTGCAGGGCAGCAATGTCATCAATTAACACCTTCATCTTACACCATAAGGTTGATTTGCTGTCTGCTGGAGAAGTCCCGTTTGGCAGTAGGACATTGCAGGCAGTAGTCCAGTTTTAACACTGACATTTTGGGCAATTAATTTGGGCATAGGGGACAATTTTTCCCTATCTTACTCCTTTTCTTCTTATCACTCCTTGCTTCTGTTCACAATTCTCTCCTTTCCATCCATGTCAGAATTGTGGGTGATATTGCACTGCAGAATGGTAAATTTTGTGTCTGATTTTCTGTCAGCTGGTAGTCTCTTTCACAATGCTACTTAAAGACTAACAGATTTATTTTTCGCATGAGCTTTCATGGGAGAAAATCCCACTTTGTCAGATGCTTTGAAGATATAAGCTTCCCCATCTTCGAAGCATCTGCCGAAGTGCGATTTTCTCCCATGGAAGCTCATACAAAAAATAAATCTGTTGGGCTATGTCCACACAATGCTTTTAAATCGAAACAATGGGAGTTGTTTCGATTTAAAAGTTGTCATGTCCAAATGACGTTTCATTATTTCAAAGTCACAAGCCTCGTCATTTTGAAATAACGAACCATATTTTGAAATAGTAAAACCTAGGCTGAAATCGAAATAGCTGTTATTTTGAAACGGCTGTTTCAAAATAACGCCATTTGGACGTGTTATTTCAAAATAACCATTATTTTGATTTAACACTTTTGCCCTTCTCCTTCCCAGGGTGCCTTCCTTTTTCTATATATTGGCTGGCAACATGACCTGCCAGGGGGCCATGTTGTCACACCTCCCATGCTGCCCTCTCCTGATTCGAAATAGCAGGTCCTGTGTCTGGACTTGCTATTTTGATTTGAGGTTTTTGCTTATTTCGATTTAAGTTAATTTGAAATAATGATTTTATTTCAAATTAACTTATTTCAAAATAAGCATCTATATGTGGACATAGCCTTAGTCTTTAAGTGCCATAGGACTCCTCTTTTTTTTTTTTTTCTTTTTCTTTGCTGGATGAGACTAACACAGCTGCCCCTCTGGAATTTCACAATGCTACCTTTCCCATTTGGCTTCCTCAGCCAAGGACAGTATTTAATTTTGATATGCTTGTTGACTATAGCCTACTGCATGTAGTTTACCAGTTGATAGTAAAGTTATTGTTGATAATCATATTCTGTGAATTTTTGTGAAGCTGTGGAATGAATCTTCTGGTAGCAGGATATAGAAGGGGCCATAGCAAGCATGGGCTGTGGTATAGGTCTAAGCTATTTCTGGAAACTTCAAACAGATGGGTAATTGTGGGAGATCATACCATTCTTTCCTTTTCTGCAGCAGTTTCCGGTTTCCGTGCTCTGAGCTTATCTTACACTCCGTTGCCATTTCATCTGTTAAATTGATCGGCTTTGCAATAACTAATGTTAATGTTCTAGTTCGCTTTTTGGAGTTGTCCTGTGGAGTTTTGGAATTCTTTAGATAATTGATTTCTCCCTGTTGAGCTTTAGAATTCCTTAGTTTCCTTTGGTTTCTGACTCTACTTGCTTTGTCACTAGTGAGTAAAGCAGATAATCTCAGATTTATGCTAATAAAGACTTACAGATACAGTCATTCACATCCAACTCTGGAGCAGGGAAACATCCAGTACAGTAAAGATTGGGTACAAAAGCCACCCCTCTCCCCTGGTGTTCTCCCGACTACCGTTGCACTATGTACTCACTTGTATACGAATGGGCCAGTGCTGGTCTTTCAGTTTCATTTAGCTATGCTGGAATGCTGAAGCAGGACAAAAGTTTGAAACTACAGAGCTATGTCCTCAGGAGGTCCATTCTTTTGTCTGGTGAAGAACTTCTGAACCTCTTGGGTTTTTGGTGGTTTTTTTTGTTTTGTTTTGTTTTGTTTTTGTGGAGGGGAGCTGTGCTTTTTTTTTCCACAGTGAAGGTCCATAAGATGAAAAAAGCCAATTACTAAGGAATTTACAAGAAAGATGTTCAGAAACAGGGTTAAGCAAATGTTTAATATAACAACTGTTATAAGTTCCAAACAGCCTAGTTTGTCATGCAATTATCTTGTAGTGCAACATTTTATTGAAAATAGAGATCAGTGAATAGGAAGAAAGCAGCTTAACTGTGAAGCTGTTTGTGTTGTGTCTGAAGTGATCCTCTATAACATTTACTAGACATGCTGTTCTGTACTTATGCAAATTAGTACAGGGATAGGAACTAACTCAAATAGCAGTAATTGCTTATTTTAAAGAAATAATTGATTAAAAGGATGCAGGCTTTTTTTTAGTGTTTATAATAGCCTCTTAGAAGAAAGCTGGAATTGAAAGCTGACTCTTTATTGAAATTTCTGTTCATGCACTGTGCACACATGCAGAGTAGATGATTTTTATTGTAGTGTCATCCCAAAGTTTAATCTGTTCCCCAAACAGAGCAAAGGGTAGATTGTGTTGAACCTTGATTCTTAACTACATGTGTGTTTATTATTTGAAAATGCCACTTGATCATATGCAAGGGCTACTAGGCTACTGTTAGGGCTGTAAGAACATTCTTTTATGTTATGCTGGTTTTTTGTGTTTTATACATCTACATTTATCTGAGATTGTATAAGGTAAGGATATTTGGATATTTACTTACCTCTGCTTATCTGTTTGTTTCTGTGACATTACTTGGTGAGGGGTATGTTAATGAGGCAATCTTGTGATCATCGAGACTGGTGACGTAACCCCAGTACAATTTTTTCTTTCAGTAGATGGATTTATGTATTGAGAAGATTTTATGGAGCAACACTGGACCTGAGTAATCATAATCAAGTTATGTGGCTATAAATGAAACGGTACTTAGAAATGAGTGTGTCTCCCAATATATAGCTCCCCTGAAATGATTGGAAAAACTGGAATGTTGGCATCTTGAATATATATGGAATGTAGTTTCTTCTTGTAATGTTATTTAGAATGGACACTACCACTCCTCCCCATTTTCAGAAGTAACATACCCAAAAGTGACCTTCTGGAAATTACATTATGATATTAAGAACTTCAAACTTGGACTGTCTTCTGATGGTGCTCTTACCACTACTATCATATGGGCAAAGTAATGCTATTTGGAATGTTATAGCAAATGGCAATACTGAGGCCAGCCTGTCTAACAGCACCCTTTACTGAAGTTTTCTACAGAATTTAATTAGGATGAACCAACTCTATAAGAAATTTAAAAGGGTCTATAGAAATTATTCTGAACATCCATGCAATTTAATATAAAAGGATTTATTTAACATAAATCTCCTAGAACCATTCCATAGATTCTGTAGCAAGGCTTTAATTATCTAAGTGTTTTAGAATGTTGCAAAAATCATATAGAAGAGCTAGGGCTTACAATTAAATTCAGAAGTTGTGTTTCTTCTTGAAACAAATTCTGTTAATTCTTTTGTCAGTGGATAGTGCAGTGTATTACACTATTACGTAAATGTGAATCATAGAATCATAGGGTTGGAAGGGACCCCACGAGGTCATCTAGTCCAACCCCCTGCCAAAAAAAGCAGGACCACTCCCATTAGATCATCCCAGTCAGGGGTTTGTCCAGCTGGGCCTTGAACACCTCCAGAGATGGAGATTCCACCACCTCCCTAGGCAGCTTATTCCAATGCTTCACCACTTGCCTAGTAAGGAAGATTCTCCTAATATCCAGCCTGGACCGCCCCAGCTGTAACTTGAAACCATTGCTTCTCGTTCTGCACTCTGTTACTACCGAGAACAGTCGAGCTCCATCCTCCTTGGAGCAACCCTTCAAGTAGTTGAAGGTTGCTATCAAATCCCCCCTCATTCTTCTCTTCTGCAGGCTAAATAAGCCTAGTTCCTTCAGTCTTTCTTCATAGGGCTTGTGCTCCAGCCCTTTGATCATTTTGGTTGCCCTCCTCTGGACTCTCTCTAATTTGTCCATGTCCTTTTTGTAGTGGGGAGCCCAAAACTGGACACAGTATTCCAGATGTGGCCTCACTAGTGCAGAATAGAGGGGAATGATCACATCCCTCGATCTGCTGGCAACACTTCTTCCGATGCAGCCCAGTATGCCATTGGCCTTTCTGGCAGCAAGAGCACACTGCTGACTCATATCCAGCTTCCCATCCACCATGACTCCCAGGTCCTTTTCTCCAGTGCTGCTATTTAGCTGATCACTCCCCAGCCTGTAGCAGTACATGGGGTTTTTTCGTCCCAAGTGCAGGATTTTACACTTATCCTTGCTGAACCTCATGAGATTCCTCTTGGCCCACTGCTCCAATTTGTCTAGGTCTCCCTGAATCCTGTCCCTGCCCTCTAGGGTGTCTACCGTTCCCCCCAGTTTAGTATCATCTGCAAACTTACTAAGTGTGCAATCTATCCCATCATCCAGATCATTAATGAAAACATTGAACAGAACTGGCCCCAGGACCGACCCCTGGGGCACACCACTTGTTACTGCCTGCCAACTTGACATGGAGCCATTGATTCCTACACGCTGAAACCGTTGTTCTAGCCAGTTTTCTATCCACCTTACAGTCCACGCATCTAACCCATACTTCCTTAATTTGCCAATGAGAATGCTGTGGGAAACCGTATCAAAAGCCTTGCTAAAGTCAAGGTATATCACAACAACGGCTCTTCCCGCATCCACAAACCCAGTCATCTCATTATAGAAGGCGATGAGGTTGGTCAGGCACGATTTACCCTTGGTGAATCCATGCTGACTGTTCCTGATTTACTCTATTTTCCTCCAAGTGTTTCAGGATGGATTCTTTGAGAAGCTGCTCCATGATTTTTCCAGGGATTGAGGTGAGGCTGACAGGTCTGTAATTTCCTGGATCCTCCTTTTTACCTTTCTTGAAGATAGGTACTATATTTGCTTTTTTCCAGTCCTCTGGCAGCTCCCCTGTTCGCCACGAGTTTTCAAAGATAATGGCCAGTGGTACTGCTATCTCATCAGCCAGCTCCCTCAGCACCCTCGGATGCAGTTCATCCGGCCCCATGGACTTGTGCACATCTAGTTTCTTTAAGCAGTCCCTAACCTGACCTTCTGTCACCAAGGGCCTCTCTTCTTCTCCCCAGTCTACCGTACCTAGTGTAGTGGGCTGGGAGCTGACCTTGCTTGTGAAAACTGAAGCAAAAAAAGCATTGAGCACTTCAGCTTTTTCCTCATCCTCTGTCACGAGGATGCCTGCCCCATTCAGTAAGGGACCTACACCATCCCTGATCCTCTTCTTGTTATTGATATACTTGTAGAACCCCTTCCTGTTATCCTTCACATCCCTTGCTAGTCGCAACTCCATTTATCCTTTGGCCTTTCTGATTTTATCCCTGCAGTCCCGAGCAATGTCTTTATATGCCTCCTTAGTCATCTGTCCTAGCTTCCACTTCCTGTAAGCGTCCTTTTTATGCTTCAGCTCAGTGCAGAGCTCTCTGTTAAGCCACAGTGGGCGCCTTCCACATTTGCTGTGCTTTCTCCTTATCGGAATTGTATCTTCCTGTGCCCTTAGCAGGGTTTCTTTAAAATGCACCCAACTCTCTTGGACACCTTTCCCCTTCAGATCAGCCTCCCAAGGGATCCTGCCCATCAGTTCCCTGAGGGAGACAAAATCTGCTTTTCTGAAGTCCAGGGTCTGCGTTTTGCTTCTTTCCTTTAATCATCAACTTGAACTCAATCATTTCATGGTCACTGCTACCCAGGCTGCCATTGACTTCTACTTCCCTGATAAATTCTTCTCTATTTGTGAGCAGCAGATCGAGAGGTGCAAGGCCCATAGTTGGTTCCTCCAGCATTTGTACCAGGAAGTTGTCCTCAACACTCTCCAGAAACTTCCTGGATTGCCTGTGCACTGCTGTATTGGCCTTCCAGCAGATGTCAGGGTAATTGAAGTCCCCCATGAGAACCAGGGCCTGTGCTCTAGAAACTTCTGTCAGTTGTCCATAGAATGCCTCATCCACCTCCTCCTCCTGATCTGGTGGTCTGTAGCAGACACCTACCACAACATCCCTCTTGTTGCTCTCCCCTCTAAACTTAACCCACAGACTTTCAACTGGCTTGTTTCCACTTTCATAATGAAGCTCTGAGCAGTCATAGAGCTCCTTTACATATAGTGCTACTCCTCCCCCTTTCCTTCCCTGCCTGTCCTTCCTGAACAGTTTATACCCATCTATTGCAGAGCTCCAGTCATGCAAACTATCCCACCACGTCTCTGTTATCCCAATCATGTCATAGTTCTTTGTCTGCGCCAGTACTACCAATTCCTCCTGCTTGTTTCCCAGGCTCCTTGCATTTGTGTATAGGCACCTAAGATACCCAGCTGATTGCCCTACTTTCCCATTTTGATTTTCAATTCTATTGTATCTACCTCCCTGGATTTTCTTTTGGTGTTGACCTCCCCCACCTGCCTCAGGCATTAGGGCTTCATTAGAGCATCTAAGAAGGGTATTTGATTCCCCCTGCATGTTCCAACTACCCTCTCTTCTATCCCTGGAGTTACAGTCCCGGCACCCCCCCAAGTTCCATCCCATCCCCCTGGTCTCCCACATAGTCACTTAACTGTGGGCTTTGGTCTCCTTCCCCCTTCAGACCTAGTTTAAAGCCCTCCTCACTAGGTCAGCCAGTCTGCGTCCAAATACGCTGTTCCCCTTCCTCGAAAGATGGAGTCCATCTGTGCCTAGCAGTCCTTCTTCCTGAAACAGCAACCCATGGTCAAGGAAGCCAAAGCCCTCCTGACGACACCATCTTCGCAGCCAAACGTTCATCTCCAGGATGCATCTGTCTCTGCTCAGGCCTCTACCCTTGACCGGAAGAATCGAGGAGAACACCACCTGTGCTCCAAACTCCTTCACCCGCGCTCCCAGAGCCCTGAAGTCACCTTTGATCTGCTGAGGATCACCTCTTGCATTATCATTGGTTCCTACATGGATGAGAAGCATGGGGTAGTAGTCAGAGGGGCGGATGATTCTCGATAATCCCTCCGTAATGTCTCGGATGCGGGCACCTGGCAGGCAGCATACCTCTCGAGAGACCTTGTCAGGGCGACAGATGGGTGCCTCCGTCCCCCTCAGAAGTGAGTCCCCAACCACCACAACTCTACGTTTCCTCCTAGCTGTGGTGGCTGTGATCCTCCCAGCCTCGGGGGTGCATGGCCTCTCCTCTCCCACCTCCTTCACCGTCTCTAGCACCGCATAACGATTCTTCACCACAACAGAGGGTGGGTTGTGGGCAGGGGTGGAGCACTGCCTACCACCAGAGGTAACCAGCTGCCAGTGTCCTCCCCCTGCCACAGGCTCCCCATCCAGCTCCAGTGTTGTGGCAGTAGTCCCTGGCACCTGGATAGTGCCCTCCTTCTTGCACTTCTCATCGTGGATGCTGTCGAGGAACTTCTCCAGGGTGTGGATACTCCTGAGCCGAGACACCTCCTCCTGTAACTCTCCCACCTGCCTCCTGAGAGATTCCACCAGCAGGCACCTGTCACATCGATTCATCTCCCCAGACAGATCGTTGGAGACAGGGAACTGCAGGCTGCAGTCCCTGCAAGTCCACACCAGGGTCTGGGTAGAGATATCTATGGTCAGGATGTCTGTCTGGCTACAGGCACAGGTAGAAGAGACAGAAGGGGCGCTGGCAGCAGTGTGGCTCCTCTTCACCATCGTGGTTTCACAAACTCCCTCTCAAACTCCCCTGTTTGCTGTCCCCTGTTCGCAAGCTCCCTCTGGTCGCTCAGCCACTGGCTTTTAAAGCCTTCTCTGCCTAGGTCAGCCCTGGCCCCTCGTTAAACACACAGGGGAAGGGTGATCACAAGGCTGATTGAGGCTGGTGCTCAAAGGTGATCAGGGAACAATGGTGCAAACAGCCCCCACCCACAGTAAGAAACAACTAACAGAAGTCAGCTGTAAGGGAAAAGTCAAACAGACAAACACACACAGTTAGCAAACCCTCACCCAAGCTACGTTCTGTCCCTTGCTGCTTTCAGCTAGGGGATCACCTTCACCTCCTTCTCGGGGCTTCACAAACTTCTTCCCTCTCAAACTCCCCTGTTTGCTGTCCCCTGTTCGCAAACTCAAAGATCACTCAAGTTCCAAAGGGGCAGCCGTGTTAGTCTAGTTCAGCAAAAGAAGCAAGGAGTCCTGTGGCACTTAAAAACTAACAAATTTATGTATTGCATGAGCTTTCATGGGAGAAAACTCTACTTCGTCAGATGCTTTGAAGATGGGGGAACTAAAAGAATGGGATGAAAATAAATGCAAAGGAGTGGAAGCCGTGGGATCAGGTCACATTGTAACAGCAAATCAGAGCAGTTGTTAAGATTCAAACACTGGGAAACAGCACATAAAGGAGGGTGAAGTCAAATCACCTGTTGTAATGGGAAAAGAAGCCATAGTCACAATTTAATCCTGCTGTCACACAATCAAATCTGCACGTCAGTTCTAGTTCATCTCTTTCTTTTTGAAGTCCTGATGTCCCAGTGACTTTCTTGAGCACAGCTGTTAACAAGTTGTCCAGAGAGTGATTAGAAAGTTGAAAGTGCTCGGCAACTGGTTTTTGAGTGTTGTGATTTTTGATGTCAGTTTTGCGCCCCTTTATTCTTTTGTGCAGAATTGTCCTGCTTGTCCAACGTATAAGGTGTGGAGACATTTCTGCCACATGATGGCATAAATCACATTAGTGGATAAGCAGGTGAATGAGCCCTTGATGGAGTGGTTGGCTTGTTTAGGTCCTATGATGGTGTCTTTTGTGCAGATATGTGGGCAAAGTTGGCAACGTGGTGTGTAGCAGGGGTATGTGCCTGCTTTAATGTTTCTGTTGTTAGGTCTGTTGCTGCTGGTGAATATCGGTTTAAGGGTATGGGGCTTTCTGTAGGCAAGAGAGGTCTGTCTCCCAAGGCTTGACCATTCAGCATTTTTTTCTGGGGAGAAAAATCTTTGATGTATATAATTGGGCTGAGGTAGAGGGTACTGGAAGTGAAATCAGTTGTGGGAGTAAAAATGTAAATTTTGAAAAACAGTTTAATTTCCATCTAATAAAACTAGAGGTAGAGGGGTTACTTAATTTTTATTTTTTCTTTCACAGTTCAGACCCTCTGTCATACTGCCAAAGACCATTTTTGCCACACTGAAGTTTAGACTCTGTTAAATCAAATTATTGGTCTCAGAGTTAAATGAGAATTAATTTGGTGGCAGAAGAGGAAATAAAAGCATTCCAGGAATTGTGTAGTACAAGATACTGATTTACAGATAGTTTTGTTAAAATTCACAAACCCTTATAGGAATGTAATAAAGCTTTTTAGTAGCTCTTGTTTTTCTCAGTGATTCCTCCAGGCTACCTTACATACACTACTTATTTGGTGGGCAAGGAAAGCCCTTTACAGAGGATTATCAAAGCCTTAAATTAGTTCAGTTAAATACAGTGTCTGCTGTCTTCAGCAATTAGCTATAAACTGTAGTTGCCAATATGCTAAGCTGCTTTCTGGAACCATTTTGTAGGTACTCTGTGCACACATATTTCATTGTCTTTATAGTGCAGTAGTTCATCCCCTGCTCTGACTGTTGGTAAGTTATTACCAGACATATACTCAGTTTCATGGCCAACCAAAATATAATCCTACATCAAGCCTAAAGATGATCTATTTCTCAACAAACAGGATTTGAAAGCATGATATATTTCTTGGGCTTCCACTTAACCACTTAATCCACCAAATGAGACACTGACATATGATCCAAATGCCAAAGTACATCAGTCTGTGCTTTTCTGGCCTAGAGTACCTGGATTTAAGTACATCTCTTTTAAAACAACCTGTTGTGTAGTGCAATATTCAGGAATGAAACAGGAAAGACTGCAGCAAAACACCTGTGTTGAAGGTATAGGTAGATATATATGGTAGCAAATTATGCTGATAAGTGAGCAAGCCATTGTTCCTTTGAAAGGTTAATGCATTTCATAAACGGCCTGCTTAAAAGTAAGCATTTGGCAGCAGAAAGATGAGGATAAATCTGTAACTCAGACTTTCCAGCTGCTATAATGCTAATGAATCACATTCTCTTGTCTGAATTTTAGATATTAGTTAATGGCAGATTTCCCATTACATGTTAGCCCATGTCTTTTGAATGCAGAAACTACCACCTGAGGTGACCCAGCCATATTGGAAGTGACACTATCAGGTGAAAAATTACATATGAAAATCTTCCCAGTCCTCAGGCCATTATTCTTACCTACATTACAAATAACAGTTTACATTATTAAAAATTAAACAATGCCAAAAACTCTTATTGGGAATTAAGAAGCTGAATTCTAGCCTCTGGCTCGGTGATTAGCTTACTGTGTAGCCTTGGAAGTCATCTAAGCTCCTTGCCTCACTTTCTTCACCCAAAAAGTGGGAGTGTTATTATTATCCCATTTACTACCTCACAGGTATATGGTAACAACTGGTTAATAAATCTTGTTTGTAAAATTATTTGAACATGTAAAGTGCCATAAAGATGCTAGCTTAATCATTTTCCACCAGATCTCTGTTTCACTGTACTTGGACAACAAAACAGATTTGTTGTTTAAAATCAGATTCTTCTTAGCCTCATGACCTAGTGCCAAGGATCTAGTGTTGCAGTGCTTGGGATATAAATACTTTAGGGGAACATTTAAATCACAAACATAAAATTTATTGTTTGTAAAAACCTAAATTTTAGGTTTGAGTCAACTTCATTATTGACTTTGTTCTTTGCATTTATTAGAAGTTGCTGGGTAATGAGAAAATTTTGTTGAATGTTATTTTTGGTAGTAAAATTAATTGACTAAATTTCAGTCATCTCTGATACTTTGCAGTGCCATAATTAAAAATAATCGGCCCAAGGAGTTTATAAAATATAAATAGACAAACATTGGGTAGGATGACAATAAGTAAATGGGAGACTTGCATTACAACAGTAAAAAATCAAGAGGCATGTTTAATATTATGAGTACACTTTGAAAATTATGTTTGGATTTACTTTAAACTAAATTATTTCCATATATTGGAATTTGTGAGTGAAATCTAGAATGAAGGCCAGCATACTGAGAAGCTTACAATATCATTATCCCTTTTAATTTACTGTTGTTATGTATTTTATTTTCCAAAGATAGTTATTCTTTTTCTTAATTACTAGACTTGAGATCAGCTCTGAAGTGTCACTGAAGAAAAGCTTTTTCCAGTGTGCTGCTGCTGTAAGATATGTTACAATTCCTGCTCTAGTAAGGAGGTTCTTAGAAAAACTACAGGAAAGCTAAACAACCTTTCATATCATTTATAATTCCCATTTAATGGCAGGTAAAACAGGATAAGGTGTGGGAATTAGGACTTGAGGTTCTGAACACCTTCTGTAGAGTGAAGGCGTTCAACAAGTGTTAGATTCATGATCCTAATGTTTACTCAGACTATTATATTAATAGTTTAATTCCATCTACATACCAGGAACATCCATCTACTGTGCTATTGCACACCAGGAACTAAGATGGAAGGTGACTTTAGAGAAAGACACTGATATTAAAAAAATGAAGTCAAGCAACTGACTACC
Source organism: Podocnemis expansa (assembly GCA_007922195.1). Taxonomy (NCBI): domain Eukaryota; kingdom Metazoa; phylum Chordata; order Testudines; family Podocnemididae; genus Podocnemis; species Podocnemis expansa. The sequence goes on from ML682021.1 coordinate 28,683,400, forward strand.
TAGCTTGCAAGCAATTCTGTACATAGTTTGCATGTGCCATTATTTCCCTCTTCCTCCTCTGTGTAAACACATAGCCCAAATCACAGCCTTGTTCTCTGGATTTTGGCAGGTTTTTTAATGGCTACCACCTTAGTTACGCAGCTGAATATGCATTTAAGACAAAGCTTAATTCTAGGATTTTTGGAGGTAATGGCTGTCAGCATTTCTCATTTAAACCAACTGTTTGCCCAGCTGGGATATGAGTGCCATTCAAATTTCTATTTAATGGCATTCTGTAAAAGCATTCTATAATAAATGAGTCTTCAGATTGTCTGAATTGCAGCCAAAAGTAGTACATTAATATCTATAAATCTTGAATCTGGAATATTTTCACAGTCAGCTTCCCAATGATCACAATAATTTATGGAGTGAGAACAAAATGGAAAAAGAGAGCATCCTAGTCTGCCAGGCCTCTAAGTCTCTTTGGGAGGGCCATCTTCCTGAAACATAATAGGACATTTGGACCAAGAACACAATCATAAATGGCTTCGGCAAATCTCCATCTTTTGTAAACAGTTTTAAAAATAATGAAAGTTGGTTTAAAAAAATCCAACCCAGCCCTCTGCTCTGATACAGGACGGATAACAGCCTCAGTAGCCATATATTTTTGGGGCACCCTTAGAGCCTAATTTCAGTTCCAAAGAAGTTGTTAAAACTACTGGATTAAAGAAGTACATGATTGGGGGATCATAGAGCAAAAAATACTCTGAAGTGGTTAGATGTGTCAGTACAGGCATCTGGAAAGAGTGAAATGTAACTAGCTGCCATGTCTGCTAAGCACTGATGATGCTATATTCAGATCATGCCATGTTTAATGCCAACCATGGCACTGTTGACTCGTATGCTCCACTCTTCTTGGGAAATCTCCCACCCTTGTATTATCACTGGTGCAACTCTTCTAGTGGAAGCAGTGGTGGAGGTTTTAGTGTAGACAGGGCATTGGGTTTTTCAGGAGCCATTGGGCAAAACCATCTTCTTTGCAGTTATTTTAGTGACAGGACATATGAGAAAATATTGACCCACGTCCTACTGATGCCATTCTGTGTGAATACCACACTCATTCTTTTTACTGTCAGTGTCCAGTCTGCACTGTAGGTTCCACTATTGAAAAAGAGTATCTTTATCATATTTATGCTTTTGAGAAGTGTCACTAATCTTCCTATATGTATTTTTTGACACCAGAAAGGTTAAAGAAGCTTGCAAGTTGCTCTGAGTTTCAAAATTGTATATGAGGTAAAATCACATCTGCAAATAAATATGGATATGGAGTATCTTAAATGAAGGCACCCATCCAAGCTCAATATATTGTCTGCATTCTGATTAGACCTTGAGTAGCCAGTTATGATTTGTTTTAAAAAAAACATGAATTGAACCAAGTACATTTTGGGGAAGGAACATCGGATTTTTAAACAAACAGTAGTAGCTTTTTTTCCCCAATGAGCTGGACTATACGTACAGCCTATGTGTAGGCAGTGCCATTCATCTATGTCGCTACTCTAGTCCCACGTCATCTTTCAAATGTGGAGAACAGCAATCCATCAACAGACCTCATCATTTCCATATTTCATTGCAAAGAACTAGAGAAAATAGCCACAAATAGATATAATTGTATGTGCACATACAGTTTATTCTCAAGTTTACTATGTCAGGTTTCACCAAATTCATGCTAATATTCACTCATACAGATTCTAATTATTAAGATAGCAGTTTCATATGCACACATTGGATGGGTGTGTATTTGATCACTGTATTTATTGGCAAATAATGTGTAACTTTTCACTAGAAGAGATTGATCATTACTGGAACATCTAGAAAGTACCTATCTATTTGACCTGCACTTTTTTTTATAAGCCAAGCCCCTAAGAACACTGGAAGGCTGAGCTCTTCCCAATGTAATGTTGGATGATTTCATCCACTGTAATGCTCTGTAGACGAACAGCAGACATCTGGACACCTTGACCTTCTTGTTCCCAATCCCATATTCTTACAATTACATTCATTTCCAAATGGCATGGACTCACTGATGGTGAAACCACTCATCTTAAAAATTATTACATTTGAAGGTTTTAGAGTCTGGCAATTTTAGGAGTGTATAGCAATTCTGTAACCTTTTTTTATTATTTCCTATTTCTATCAAGTATAATTCATCATTATTTCATTAAAGTTTAATTTTGTCTTGCCTATACTCTGTGAGAGCATTATGGACTACTAGGCAAAACATTTGATCCCTGTCTTAGGTGGGTTAGCTTCCACTTCTTTCTCTTTAAAAACTTCTGCTAAATAATTGCTGTTTCTGTAGATTTCTCTCCAATTCCTTCTTACAGATTTTTAGTTTTCTCTTTTACTTTCTGTCTGTTGAATTCTTTTACTGGCCAGTTTTCTTTACAATTTTGATGTTCAATATATTTTGTTTCCCATATTATTCTTTTCTTCTGTTTCTGCTTAGTTTTATTGTTCTGAAATCCTTCTTTTTATCAAATGTTTATATTTTTAGTCATTTTATTATTTAATCCAGTCTTTAATTCCCTGGTTAACTAGACCCAGTTCCTACTAAATGTGAAATTCTTTACAGGGGAAAGGTTGTACATGTATTAGAAGAGTCCATGGGGTTTGGTTATTGTGACATGTAGTACAACAGGCTATAAAATACCACAATGTCTTACAAATTGCACTGAGAAAAATGGCTGGTAGCTGAAAACCATACGTCTGATTGAACCTCATAAGAATAAACAGCTGTACTGTTGAAAATGGAATATAATCACAATAAATAAAAAGTTTATGTACCATAAAACCAAAAACGAAAGAAGAAAATTCTGATTTGGGAGAGCTGAAGCCCAAAGCAATGCAACAAGTGTCTAGACTATAGCTTTTTTTCCCCTCTTAAAAAATCTGTTTATTTGACAAATTAGCAAAAGTTCTGTCAGCAATGTCATTGGTGTGCAAAAACAGAACCGTACTCCGGTCCTTGGAGAGAAGCTGCTTCCTACAGTTCTGTTGCCTAGTAACAGGCCTCTAACTCGCCTGCCCTAGCAGATATTTGCTTTTTTTTTTGTATGGGAAATGTATCAGTTTTCCAGGGCTATTGGATTCCCATCCTTGTAAATTTTTGGATTTTTATATTTCTGTCATCTGTATGAGTTTGTCTAATGGGTGTTAACTGTAGGATCCTAAACCATGTTATACCCAGGGGGTTGGACTAGATGATCTCATGAGGTCCCTTCTAACCCTGTGGTTCTGTTCTATTCTATTCTATTCTATTGAGCAGAAGCAGGATGCTTAGAAGTGGCTTTATCATAGACTGTTTAGAGATTAGAGAACAAAGATGCCAGGCACTGAGGATGGAATTGTTCTTCTTTGATTGAGGTCCTTATGGGTGTTCCACTGTAGATGCAGCGGTGCAACTGTTCCTGGGACTGGAGATCTTCCTGAGCTGTGCCCATCAGACTGCAAGTTACTCCCCGTTCCTTGCATTATGCATGGGATGTGTATATATAGCATAGTGTTGTCTGATCACCCTCAGTTCCTTGTCTACCATTTTTGGTCTAGGATGGACTTTACAATAGAGCGCTCTTCTCTGGGTCCCTCAGAAGATGGTGTCTTATGTGACAATGTAGTGTAGTTGGTTTCTTTCCTCTTCTTCTTTTCTCATCTGTTTAGGAAAAAAAAATCCAGTCATTTCATAGCTTAACTTTATGTTTTTCCCCTCTACTTCCCACTGTTCCCTGTGGGTGTATTCACACAGCACTTTTGTTTCGAAACAACGAGGTTGTTTCGAAACAAAAAAAAACATGTTCACACGACGCACAGTTGTTTTGAAACAACTTAAACCTGGTTTCTGGGCGAAATAACATTGTTTCACAACCGTTGTTTCGAAACAACACAGTGTGAACATGGTGTTTCGGAACAAAGTGTTCTGAAACAACATTGGACCCTCAGCACCCTGGCCAGGATGCTGAGGGCTGTCCCTCAGCCCCCGGTGGGGGGGGGTTGTCAAGGCTTTTTCCCCACTCTGGCACTCTGAGTGCAGAAGGTGGGGGCCTGCAACAGGCCAGAAAAGCCACTGGCCTTAAAGCCTGCTCTTAAAAGTCTCCAAGGCCTCCAATTCCTGGCCTTGGAGTAGTATCGCTGCCACCACCCAAATGCAAAAGACTTCTTGAGACCCAGGAAGGCGCACTTGGGAATTCCTCCCTGTGAGGTACTAGCAATCCTGCTTATTCCTCCTTCAGGAAAGTGACTGGACCCCAGCTGCAATATGAGCTGGAACTGGAACAGGGTTCCCTCTAGTAGCTGCCTGTGCAGTCTAAGGCACATGCACACAAACCTCTTGCCTTCCAGGAACAGAACCAGAACTTACTTAAAAGGTAAAATCTTTAATAAAAAAGAACAGATGATAAACACAGAGAGTTGCTTCTCTGGGAATTAACTTAGGTAGTTACAGGGTAGTGGGGGGGGGGGGAGGTTACATGTGCTCAGCACAGAGAAATCCCAAAAACAAGCCAAAAACAAAGAAAATACCCTGACCGCATCTAAATAAACACTCCCTGTTCTACTCACGCCTGGTCAGTAACAAATTTAACTTATCTTTGGTAAAGATGTTGCTGGATTCTTCCTCAGGCCCCTCTGGCCTCCTCCTGATCCTCCCAGGAGCTCTGCTGCATCCAAACAGGCCAAGGCCAGGCTGCTGTTACAGTTCAAAAACCTGTGCTTTGTTCCTATTGGCTGTCCTGGGACTCACTGACCAGAGTGTTAACCCCTTCCTCCCCAAGGGTTATTACAGGGGTGAGCCGCTGCAGGGCGGCTCAGCCCCCCACCAGAGCTACCCCCTAGACACTGCCGGTGGGTCCGGGGCGCGGGGCTGAGCCCGCAGCCCGGGCTGCTCCCCCGACACTGCCGGCGGGCTGAACCCCATGCCCCTGACACACTGGCAGTGTCAGGGGGCAGCTCTGCCGGGGGCCTGAGCCATCCCGCAGCGGCTCACCCCCTGCCGGTGCCTGCAGCCCCCTTTCTGGGGCTGCAGGGTGAGCCAGCAGCAGCTCACCCCCAGGGGGCTGCAGCCCCCAACGAAATAGCATGTTCACACTGTGAACATGCTATTTCGTTTCCCGCTTTTTTCCCTATTTTAAAATGACTTTTTGCTAATTCGAATTAAGTCATTTCGAAATAAGGCGTTACTTCGAAACAAGTTGTTTCGAAATAACCATCTGTGTGTAAATACAGCCTATATGAACGCCTTTTCCTTCACGCTTATGCTTGGTTCATCTGGGTTTAGGAGGCATGTTTCTTGTGGGCCCACCTTCCTGGTAACAATCTGCAGCGTATCTGTTCTATGGGAGAGGGACACACCCAACAAAAGTGCTCCCACTGCCTTGGCCTGAAACCCAGGGCCAGAAAAGACCAAGACATTAGACTGAAACTTCTCCTAATGGAGAAGTTGCCATGACCAGCATTGGCCCTCAGCATCATTTCCCAGTTCTGGGAACAGAGACAAACCACTTTAGGAGCAATGGTTCTGGTGCTGGTTCTGACATTAAAAAAGCTGTCGGCACCAAGTAAGACCACAGTGCCATCAGAATGATCAGTTGGCAGCTTTGGACAAATTCTTCGCACTAGCAAACTCACAGGCATTGGACAAACCATCACTGCTAGCCAAGCATCTAATGCCCTCTCTGGATGTCACAGGGGCATATATTCTTCCCTTGTCACTGTGCCTCTTGGCTGGCATGATGATGTGTCTTTCCCTTCCACATAATTTCAGATACCAATAGGCTTGCTGATTTCTAAATCCCCTGATTCTTTGCTTCTGCAACATGGCTTACCTGCATTCCCACTGTCCTCTCCAGACTCATGACAATTTTCCCTCTCTCCATTAAGAAAGACACCTCCCTTCCTGTGTGATGAGGAGAAAGAAGAGCACAAGGGCTCCACTGTTCCCTTGAGATCTGGACAACAATATTTGCTCATTCTCACTATTGTCAGTCTATCTCTGGTCTTCAGTCCTGGCAGGGATCACCGTGGATGCAACCACATGTGGCACTCCCACAAAACTGGCCATATTGGAAGCTTTGGGCCATGTACGGGGCACAGTTCAGGGAGCAAAAGCCACAGAGCTACACATCCCCCTTGTCCATTGGTCTTTCCCTAAGGACCCACTGCCAATACCAAGGGCAGCAGAAGAGTAGAAGGAGGAATCTCCACCAACTTTAGATTTTTCATCCTCCTCACCTGATGAGGCTATTATGCCTCTACCCCCTGTGTCCGCTGATAACTTCAGAAGTTATCAAGATTTATTCTGCCGGATTGCAGAATCCTTGTAGACCATTTTGGAGGAAATTAAAGACCAGAAACATAAACTACTGGATATCCTGCACATGTTCTCTTCTTCCAAGATCACACTACCAATTTTGGTGAAATAGATTAACACAGCTACCTCTCTAAATTTGCTATGGATCAGTGATGCTTTGCTTGATCCTGCAAAGGTGCTGTTGCAGATCGGCACCCATCCCTCTGACTTGCAAATGTGTCAACAAAAAGTACAATGTCCCAATGAAAGATGCTGAATGCTTATTTTCTTTCTTCACCAAAAATTCTCTGGTGATCAATGCCATGTTAGAGAAATGCCATCAGTACCCATCCCATCCTTACAATGCAGACAGAGATTGGAAATGCCTTGATCTTTTTCAATGGAATGAATATTAAGCAGCCACACTGATTTTAAACTGTGAAGCTCTCGAAACTTAATAGTTAAACTACTCCAAATTGAAGGAACTTTTCCATGACCTACTGACAGGCCTGCTACCAAATCCCCTGGCTCTCTCTGCCATTGAACTCATAGCTCACAACAACCCAAAGATATGGAGAATTTGAGGTAAAGCTGGAATATGTTTTTCTTGTGGCAACACAGAATTCCTGTACGAGTTTGGTCAATGGGCATCTGCAGAGTTAAACAGTTCATTTACATGAACAAAGATTTCTTCTTTGTTATAGAATCCAAATTTTAAAAAATGTTTGTGCAAAAGTGAGTGAACTGTATATTCAAAATGCCCAATATATAGGTCAGGGCTGCATCCACAAGTCTCCTGCTTGCCTGAATGCAGCTGGCATTGTAAATGCTCAGAAAACTGCATATTTTTTTTGTTTTTTTGAGCCAAAAGTTTTAATTTGAAATGCATCTGACATTGACTTAATATGTGAGGTACCCATTCTTACCAGAGTGGCCAAATGATGAAGATATAGGAATGTGTCAGGTGATATGTTATGTTTCTGGTTCTCATATTTATTTACTGTGTGACCTTGGACAAGTCACTTAATCACCCCATATTCCTGTTCCTTGCTTCTCAGGACCTTTGGGAATTTAAATCATGTATGTTTTTTAAACTTTTTTTGAGATACTCAGTTGAAAGATGCTATAGTAATCAAATTTGTTGTCAGTATACAAGTACATGTAGGGTTTTCTTTATTATTTCATCACATGCATAGTCTAGGCCAGTGGTTCCCAGCCAGTGTGCTGGGGCACACTGGTGTGCCACAGCAACACCTAAAGTGTGCCACGAGCATCCCTGAGAGCTGGAGTTGATGTTCCCTCCCTGCTCAGCCCAGCCACGTAGGCTGTGCAGGGCTGGGAAAAGGCTGGGGTTAAAGTAAGGGGAAGGCAACGGAACACAGTTCTGGGGCCCCCTTTTTTAGGCAGGCAGCCTTCTGGCCCCCCTAAAAATAGAGGAAGGCACTGGACCATGGAGTTCCAGGGGCCCCCTAAAAATAGCAGGAGCAGCCCGAACACAGCGTTCCGGTGGCTCCACCTTAGGCCCAGCCAGCAGAGAGGGGCGGGAGGCTGGGAGTGTGTGAATCTCCCTCTGCAGCGTGGAGCAGCTTGTGTCAGGCAGCCTGCAAACAGCCCAGGTAAGGGCTTTGTGGGGAGGGCTGCTGGGGATTGTGTGCGGCAGGTGTGTGTGTGTAGCAGAGGTGGGTGGGAGTGGGTGTATAGCAGAGGGTGTGTGGGGTGGCTGGTTGGTTGGAGGTGAGTGGAGCTAGGGGTTGGGGTGGCTGTGGGAGGGGGTGTAGTTGGTGCCTGGAGGACGAGTTCTGGCCCCTGCAGTGATGGGAGGGTCCATCACAGGCAGCAGGGGCTGGGAGAGGGGAGGATGGGACCACTGGGGTGAGGATTTGCCCTGGGTGGCAGGGAGCCACTGTGGAGAAGTGGGTGCTGCGCCATAATCCCCTGTCCTCCCTTCCCACTCCCCAGGTTCCCCCCTGCCCCCCCCAAGCCACTCTTGTTCTGCCTTCCTCTGTCCTCTCTTGACACCCTTGTGCTGTTCCCCACATAGCTGCCTTTGTCCTCTTTTTGCCTCCCTTGCCCTGCTCTGCTCCCCACACTCACTCTTGGCCACTGCACACAACTCCTGACCTCCCGTGTTTTGCCGCCCCTGCTTTGCTACCCCTACTACCCCACACAGGAGCATTTCTGAAACACTGGGCCATGGTTCATGAATATTCATAAGTAATTTAAGTTAATTTGAATATTCATGAGTTTTTTTTAATGGTGATGTGCCTCGAAAAATTTGAAGATATCAAGGTATGCCACGGCAGAGAAAAGGTTGGGGACCACTGGTCTAGGCAACTGATTTCAAGATTTCTGCTGATGTATATGATCACAGACTGCAGGAGACAATGGAAACCTGATTTTGATTTTTGACCTAGCACTGCTTTCCCAAAGAAGTAAACAAAAACCTGCACAATGAATGCTTTTATAGCAGTGATACTCAGACTGAGGCTCGCAGCTGCAAGTGGTTATTGAATGTGTCTCCTGAGGCAGCTAGTAATATTAGAACACTGTGCAATTTAATTATTAACAAGTCAGGATGTTTTTACTGTATTATTAATTGGCTGTAGTTGATTAAAATAATACTACTTGGTCATTTTGCTGTGAGAACAATATCTATGCAAAAATAGAAAATGAAACAATCAATTCACACTCCTGTGATTTTTTTCGGTAATGTTGATAACTAATTTGGCTCATGAATCACTGAAGTCTGATAGGTATCAATGTTCTTTAGGAAACCAGTGGTTATTTTATGTTGCTAAGCAACTGTCTGCAGAAGGACAGATGTTCTGATTCTTCACATATTTGTCATTTGATAACAAACCTGCTTAAGTAATCTTCAATACCGTATTAGCACTGTAAATTGTAAATAAAAGATCCATTTGGTCTTTTGTGATATGGCTGTGCTGATTGCATCAGGACTGATTCATTTTGCTGAAAAAATAAGAAATTCATCACGTTGAGATGACTAGGAAAGATCTCTGAGAATCAGAGAATACGCCATTATTAATTATCTTTCTGTGATCAAAGGTAAATAGAAGAACTGTGATATTACACTACAGAAATATAGCTACAGGAGAGCTCTTGCATCATGAACTTGAGATCGGCCTAAAGAATGGATGTATTTTTGATCATGGACCATTATGATCAGTTGTTTTTCTTCAAAACAAACACAAAAGCTCTTCCAAATTAGAGTATACTTAGCATATTCTAGTAAAAACAGGGTTTTTAAAAATTTTTTTATAAGTGAAATTAATGCTTATATTTTTAAGGCTGTGTTACTAAGATAAAGTGCACACTGCCCTACTACATGGGATCAAAAAGCCTTTTAGGAGCCCTCAGTCTTAAGGCCAAGATCTCCTGTTTGACCCAAGTTTATGGGCACGCACAGGTTTGCACATAAATTTTTTGAGACCTATAAACAGAAAGTTTTTACTAAAGACAGATTGCCAGGTTGAGTGGATTCTGGAGAAAGTGGAGGGAAAGTTCTCCGGTGCTAATGAAAACTGATGACTGAAACACGGGGGTAGGTGGGGGGGAACCACTGTCCTGCTTAGCACTTTTTAGGCACAGAACACATAGTAAAGTTTGAAGAATCCAGTGGTGGCTTGGAGTTTACAAAACACATAAAATGTTTGTTTAGGTTTTAGGTTTCACAAAAGTTTCTTTGAGTTTTGTGAAATATGTTCTCTGCTTAATTTAAACCACTGTTTTTAAAGAAAACTTTAATTTAAAAAAGAACCAAGCTTTAAATACTGTTGTGCTATGAAAATGATAAGTTCTTTTTTCTAATTATTTTTGCCAAGCTTCTAAGGCTACAAAAGAAATAAATTAACTTTATAAATCATACCAGCACTAATGTTTTTCTATAGGGAAACAGAATTTGGACTTCAAAAATTTTGAATGGTCTAAATCTAAGATATACAGTTTGAGGTCGATTTTATTCAAAACAATTTTTCCTATCCCCTTAGTCTCACTTCAGTATTTATGAATAACTGACATAAAGTACAAATGAAGTTGATATTTTATCATTCCTACTAGTCAGATAGGAAGAAAAACAGACTCTGTGAGAAGATTAGAAGTTGGACATTGGGTTAGGATAAGAAAATCAGCCAGAAATTCTACTGATTATTCAAAGCATTTCTAAATTGTCCAAACGTATTAGTAAAAGTATTCAAAAATAGGTAGCTAAAGTTACTTCTAAATCCAAATGTAGGCACATATTACATTACTATATTCCATAGTTATCAGCTGTTGAGCAACTTCGGTTGACTTCTGTGGGAGTTCCTTGGGCTCAGAAGTTTTGAAAATTGGCTACTTATTTGATGCTCAAAATTCTTGATCATCATATCTTTAAAACTCAAATAGAAATATCATAAGAACAAGATTCCTCCTCCCCCCAAGATTCTCAGTACTTCTATTTTTGGTAGAATGGCCTTCTTCATAGTTTTTTTGCAGTTCTGGTTCTGTACTGACTGGAATTAATGTATCAATACATTTCATAAACTTTAAATGTTCAGTTCAAGTTTGGCTGTAGAAATGGGTCAGTCACTCAGATTGTAACTTGATGGAAATGTTTGTCTTCAGAATCAGTGTCTGTTCATTGCTCCCCACCGCCTTTTTGTAGAAACCCAAGATAAAATTTGATAAGCAGAAGGAAATTTGGAGGTCCACAATTTTTTCAGGGAGAGACTCATTTCCTTAATCTGAGGTAATGAATAATAGAGTAACCATCTCATTTCTCCATTTAGGGGATAAGCGAAGAGTTACCAGTAGAAACTTATATAACTCTCTAATGAGCAGCAATGCTTACACAGATTTAAGGGCCTTCCTGTCTGTGGTCATAATAATTTCAGTGCCTGATGTGAGACCGGAGGAACTCCTTTAAAATTGTCAGAGTCAGTCTGTGGGGCTGCAAAGTAGAACCTATGTTCCTATGATGTTTCTTTTGAATTAGAATATAAAGCTTTGTTTGCACCAGAGTATGTCAGGATTCTCTGCCAGATATTCTTTAGTTTCAAAGGGTTAAGCAGACTTCTCAAGAAACTTTCTTCGTTTTAAAGTAAAGTTAATGGAAAACTCACAAAAATGAATCCAATATGCACATTTGAAATGTGAATTATTTGCATGAGTATAAGTAGCAAGTTCTTCACAAATCAGCAGCAACATATGGCATGAAAAATAATTGGCAGACCCTCCACCTTTATGTATTATGCATCACTTCCCTGTCTGACTTAAGAACACAAACAGCAGAATATGGAGCTGTTGAGAAGACTGGTTATATAAATTTGGTTAAAATATTTGCTTAGATTAAAGCTTTCATTCTCAAACAGTGAGGCTGGCTCTGATTTCTTCTAGTGGAGGAGCAGATGTGCCCAGGGGAAATGAAAAACAGAATTTATTTTTTAAAGATTACTTTCACTTTAGTATTCAACAAAAATAGGTTGGTTCAATTAAGTGAATATTCAGTAATGAATATTTAGTTGACAATTCAGCTGTGTTGACGTTAAGTACCATAACTACGAGTTCTAGCAAGAAATTGAAATTAGCAGATTGCAGTGCACTTTTACAAAATACACCATTAAAGTGGCAAATTATTCTATCTCATTTATAAGTTCCAAAGAGGTAGCCATGTTAGTTTAGTTCAAAACCAAAAAGGAGTCTCGTGGTAGTTTAAAGATTGACATTTATTTTTCACATTATCTTTGGGACTTTGCCCATGAAAGCTCATGCAAAAAAAATTAATTTGTTAGTCTGAAGTGCCACAAGCCTCCTCTTTTTTATTTCATTTATGTCACAGGAACCCTTTACTATACAAAGAGGAATGATAAGACTGATTTGAAAAATCCTGGATTAAGACATAACTAATTTGTGACATAATTTCCAATCTAAAATACAAGAGTCCTATATAAATTATTTTCCTGATTTGTAATAAAGCGCCCATTTCATTTGTGTCATGATACATAAATGAACAATATCAGTTAACTGACATTAAATTAAAAAAAAAGCTCCATCTAAAAATAAGCATATAACCAGTAATGTATATCACAATTTATATTGTCAGGCAAGGTTTTTACACCAAGCACTGAAGGCTGACAAACTGGCTCCTTTGAACAAATAGGGAAGTGAATTCCAAAGTTGTAGGTGTCCTATCAGCAATTCGCAGTTGCAAATCAAGGCAAGCAATATTAGCAAAGACACCACACAATCCTAGTATATCAGAAAGATCACGGTGACACAGAAACACAAGTGGTATCACAGATCGTGTAGTCCAACCAAGATAAAACTTCTAAGATCAGTTTCAACATTTTAAATTGCAATCATAGACCAAAAAATGGCAACAGAAGCCACTGTTAGTAATGCTGTGTTCTGCAAGTTATGTATTACATATTAGCAAGCATTTTAGAGAGAATTTTAACAAGAATTATGTTGGTTGTCATATGCATGGCTATACCATATTGTGTTTACCAGTTGAATGTACCCACTAGTCATCCCTTGAATGAGGTATTTAGCTTAGTTTAGGCTGATCTGATGAAGGTCTATAAAGACTCTTCTGCAGTATAGATAGAAGGCAACAAGTTTAGCAAACTCACTGACTCAGCAGATCCTCCTAGCTCCATCCAAAAATGTAGTAGCTTGCCTTTAGAAATTCCTTCAAAATTTCTGCTTTTAGTGCTCATGATTATTGCTGTCAGAAGGTGCTTCAGGAATGAAAGTGTGCGTGCATGGATGTGTCAGAATTGTTCTATCAAAACCAGTGTTCCTTGTGGGTACACTAACCTGTGGAACAGCAAGTGAGCAAAACCAAGAATTTCATGCTTGGTCTCTATGCTGTTTTTCCTCTTCTTTAATATAGCGTGATGTTTCCCTCCTGCAATCTGGACAGATGTGCAGGTGTGCCACCCCAGTTTTTCACCGCAGAGCCTCCACTTACTCGACCTTGCTGTGTTAACTCCTATTCTTGGGTCAGCTCACACTCAGCCTCCTTCACGTAGTCTGTTCCTTTCACTAGCCACTCATGGGATGGTCACCACGGCCAACACCCCGTGTCCCAGATGCAACCCTGAGAAGTGTTCAGAGCAAAGTATAACATACTGCAAGCTTATTTACACTTGTCTGTCATTTAACAAAGAAATTGATGTGCATCAGCTTTGTTCTCATTGAGGCCTTATACATTCCCACTCAACATGCAGTGCTTCAGATAAACTAAACATAAGCTTATTAACTGAATATAAGTCAAACAAATATGAAATCAAAGGATTAATCAGTCAAGGAGATAACCACAAGGATAAAGTTGCATTCTAAAGCAAGACCACTGTTTTCAGTCTCCGTTCAGTTTACCTGTAAGCTTGACTTACTCATAAGCCATTCTCCCACCCTATGGATAGGTATCAGTCCTTGCTGGTGCTTAGCATGTGGTTTCCAGGGAAGGCCTTTGTTCAGTTCAAAGTGTCTTTTTCTCTTTTCAACTCCCCTCAACACTTCCTGTGGTCAGATGCTTCTTTGTGTCATGATCTTTCCCTCACTGAGCCAAGGTGCTTAAGCTGCATTGTTCTTTCTGCATGCCTCTCTGGAGTGTGAGAATACAACTCTGTGTTTCAGTTAGGGTTGCAACACAATAGTGTTTCATGTCTGTACACATCTATGATGTTACAGGAAACATGCTACCATAACAGTAATGTAGAGTAGCATTTTCCAAACTGTGTTCCATGCAACATGAATAGATGTTCTGTAAAAAAAATTTCAATGTTAGTGATATTTTTCCTTCTTAAAATATTAAATTAGAAATTATGTGAATAAAAATACAAAGGTATTTGAAATTTATTTATTACACTCCTCCCCGCCCCCCCCCGTCAGACCAGCATGCATGTGTTCAATCAATGTATTCCAAGTCCAAACGTGTTCCATCACCAAATTAGTTTGGGAATGCTGAGATAAAGCATACCATGAGCATTCCATGAAATACTTTGCTTTAGACCGTACATGTTTACATCGTAAGGGTGAACAGGTAGGATACACAGATCACTTTAAAAGAGTTTGGAGAGGGGAGGGGGTTCAGTGTGTCACATAGGCTATGTCTACACCTGACATTTTAGCTTGGATTTGCTAGTCCAAACTAAAATACCCTGAATTTAGTCCGAACTAGCCTTGAACTACTTCGGACTATCTGCAGCTTTTTAATTTGAACTAGCTGCATGTCCTAGTTTGAACTAGGATGTATGGCTAGTTCAAACTAATGGCTTAGTTCAAACTTTTTAAATTCAAACTAGCCATTATTTTGCATCTTGCCTGTGCTTAGTCTAAACTAAAGTTTGAACTAAGCTGGCTAGTCTGGACTAAGCAAGGGGTCTTACTAGTCAGGACTAAGTTTTGGCTAGTCCGAACTAAGAAATTTCTTAGTGCGAACTAGCCAAAGGCTAGTGTGGCCATGGGCCAAATGAGTCCGGACTAAGGTGGCTTAGTCCGGACTAATTTGGCAGTGTTGACATAGCCATACAGAAACATTCTTTTCAGGTTATATCCTCAATTGGTGTTAATAGAACTCTGCTAATATACACCATTTGAGGGTCTGGCTGCCTCAATCTTGATAACAGGAAAACAAAGAATATAAGTAATTTTATCCATGCCTTGCTATTGAGGAATCCCTTGTTTTCACTGAGGAATCTTCCATTATAAATTGGGCCTTTATCCTGCCTGGGGATTGGCTCACATGAAACTTTAAGCCTGTTAAAATCTGATGTGGGTGGATTGCTCTGCTCCATAGTATGTTAGCAAAAAAAAGCAAGGACCCCTGTGGCACTTAAAGACTAGCAGATTCATTCATTGCATGACCTTTCATGAATTAATATACAAATTAGATTGTGTGAAAGCAGGATTGACTCACGACTATGGCTTCTTTTCCCATTACAACTGTTAATTTGACTTCACCATCCTCCATGCGCTGTTTCCCAGGGTTTGAATCTCAACAAACGCTCTGATTTGCTCTTACTGTATGACCTGATCCCGTGTCGTACACTCCCTTGCATTTATTTTCATCCCATTCTGTAAGTTCCCCCTCTTCAAAGCGTCTGACGAAGTAGGATTTTCTCCCATAAGAGCTCGTGAGATAAATAAATCTGTTAGTCTTTAAATGCCACAGGACTCCTTGCTTTTTTTGGATCGTAGAGCATTTAAAAGAATCAGGCTTTAAACAAAAAGATGTTCTTAACTTTAACTATTGCAGAACGTATCACAATTTTGAAAGGAAAAAAAGAAAACAGACAAATATAGCAAAAAAGCTATTGTACAATAATTCATTACACCAGGAATCTGCTTAGATGCTTCACTTCTACGTCAGGTAAAAGATACATAGGTTAGCCATCTTTACTGGTGACTTAAATGTATAATACAAAATAATAAATTGTAAGTGTATACAAGTTCCAAAGGGGCAGCCTTGTTAGTCTAGTTCAGCAAAACAAGCAAGGAGTCCTGTGGCACTTAAAGACTAACAAATTTATTTATCGCAAGTAGGATTTTCTCCCAAGAAAGCTCATGTGATAAATAAATTTGTTAGTTTTTAAGTGCCACAGGACTCCTTGCTTGTTTAAGTGTATACAGTTATTGAATCTTGGAATATTTGTGCCTAAATGTTCTTGTAGTCTTTTTAGTCTTCAGTGCAGGTCTTTTTGACCACTAAGTAGTATTATCAAGGGTTGGTTTACTATGTGTCGTATGTTGTGCTCTGAGTGAATGTTCTCTGACCCTTCTTTAAAGCAATGTGCCATGGGACTTTATCAGGAATGTAAATAATTTGGTAAATCAGATGTGTTGAATCAGCAGTTCTATACTCCAGGAGGTGATAAAATTACAATGTGCTTAAGTATATGTAAACCATATGGCTTATTTCATGTAATTATGCCTGCTGATTTCATAGGCAAATTTTAATTCACAAACATCATAGCAATATAAACTGTGCAACAGGAAATAACAGCTAAGATCTCTTATTCAATAATCTCCAGTAATGTGCTTGCGAGAATTGATGTAAAATGAAGTTTTGCCAAAATGTCTTTTTCTCCGGCTATTAGGAAGCCTTAGTGGTAGGAAAAATAGCAATGAATTTATGAAAATTGGCAACATTGCTTGCCTTAGAAAAAATATTAGTTTAAATAATAGGCAAAACATAAAAAGATCTAGTGACTGGGGGTAAGAGCTTTAATGAACCTGATGTATGTGGAAAAATTAATTGAATATAGTTAAGGGAGCTACAGGGTATTAGTAGATTAAAATTAAAATTCTACCTTTTCTACAGTGACCTAGTTCAGTAAAATGTCATTCTCTGGAGGAAGATGTTTATTCATATAAATCAGAGATTCTCAGCTTGAGGTCATGAAGGTGGAAGCAGCTGTGGGAAATTTCAAAGGATACCGGCTGCCGTGGGCTGCAGGTAGCAGCAGGACTGCTAGCATCCTTTTAAACTTCCCCTCCCCGCCAGTGCCATAACCCAGAATGAACAGGTCTGTGACCCAGTACTGGGTCGCGACCCATGGTTTAACGACCACTGCCTTATTGTGTAACATTTGTTCATATTTGGAAAAGTTTGTAAGTCATTTATATAAATTTCTTTATATAGAGAAAGCACTGTATTTGATGGGGGTGGGTCAGTGCTATCATATTTGGGGACCCTTGTCAGATTGAATGCATGCCTGTAAGTGTGAAAGTTTGACACCTTCAGGAGGCCTTGAAATAAATTGCTTTTCACTGGATGCAGTGGGTACTAATAGGACCCATCTGCCACATACAATCAGCATGGTATCTATTTACCATTCTCTTGTGGCTCTTCTAAACTATTCTTTCAGCCTTCACTCACCCATGCCTCCTTCCCAGTTCCACATCTAAGCTCCATTTTATCTCTGTATTGATAGAACTCACCAGGGCCTATTCATAATGTTTTCCTTGTAACTTTTTCCACAAAGGAGCATTTTGCTCCATGGCAAAAGCTTCTGTTGTTACCACCACTACTGCTAGTACTATGGTAGGTTTCCCAAACAAGGATTAGGGACCTATTTGTGGCAAGCATTATCCAGACAAGTAACAAAGACGACAATTCCTGTCCCAGAAATCTTACAGTAAGGGTGTATCTTCTGTGCTTCTCTTCACTTAACAAGAGGGTTGTCCTGTGATCTCTCTTATCTTATATTTTTGTTTATCCTTTTATGTAGCTTTCATCTACTTACTTAGCACTCATTATCATAGTATCTGTATGATGGGGAAAACCTCCCTAAGTGGTTCTGCCTCACTAGCAAAAAAACCCCCAAGTTCTGCTCAATGCTGGATTAAGGTATAAGTAAAATAATTGGTGGATCTGAGCCTCAGAAGGCTTTTAACATTAGCTCAACTGCATTTTTTAACAGTTTTGGGGTCCTACAAGTGTGATTAACTTGAACCACACTTAGCATTCAGCTATCCTTGATGACCTACTCACTGAGAAAAGACTCTGAAACATAAGTGATTATTTGTATGCCAGAGGCTAAGGGCTTACTTTGACAGTTCATATAGTAGGAAAATATTTATTCAGTTCAGTTTTTGATTTTTTGAGAGGGGACTGGAGGGAGGAGCTTCAAATCATGGATCCCCCAGGCTGTTATTTCACAAGCCTGCCCCAAATCCAATTTTGAATATTATGAATAACTTACAATAAAGAGTCATTTTTAAAGGTATACTTCACAAACGTACATAACATTCCACCATATAATAACTTAAAATTCTATGTTTATGACTGATTCTTGCAAAGAGAAGAAAAGAGTGCTGCACACCTCTACAGAAATATCTGCTGATTAGTTGAAGCTATAAACATGATATTTGTACAAGTTTAAGGGGAAAAAACCTAATTATATTCTTATGTGCCTCCAGGGATCCGGAAAGACCGGAGAGGTGGACGTATGCTGAAACACAAACGTCAAAGAGAGGAGCAGGATGCCAGAAATGGAGGGGCTACATCTACTGAGATGAGAGCCCCCACTCTCTGGGCAAGTCCTCTTGTGATTAAACATACCAAGAAGAACAGTCCAGCCTTGTCCCTAACGGCAGACCAGATGGTCAGTGCCTTGCTGGAAGCTGAGCCACCCATAGTCTATTCTGAGTATGATCCTAACAGACCTTTCAGTGAAGCCTCCATGATGACTCTGCTGACCAATCTTGCAGACAGAGAACTCGTACATATGATCAGCTGGGCTAAAAGGGTCCCAGGTAAGAAAACAGAATATCTGATCATTGGTTAAATGGGGAAGTTTTAATATGACATTTTCATTAAAGAAATTTTCTTCAGCCTCTCCCTGCTACTCCTCCTCCTACTACAAACATACAGTTTCCTCATCTACAAATAATTCATTTAATTATCCATATCTGTAAAATTACAAACTTCATGTGGTGCACCTTAGAGGGGAACTAAAACTCTTTATTGTACACCACAATAGATTGTCTAACAAATTCACTGGATAGCTCAGGGGTAATTGACACCAGGATATTGTCTTTCATTGCCACCTCAGTGAATAAAACTTTGCCTACATCTCTGTCACAAACAAAATTTATTGCTGTATAAAAGATGGTCAGTGACATACATAGAATGAGCTAGTTACTTCAAGTCTATTTCATAGGAAACAGGTGTCCAGATCACAAAAACCTAACATGGTTAGCAGCAGTTGGCACCTTTGATGCCATTCCAAGCAAAGAAACCAATAACTAGTCATTAGAACCCCACTGATGTCTGAAGGTGGTCATGGGTGAATGTCATTGCTTGGGTAGTGTGGAGGAGATTGCATTTTTCTGAACTGGCTGCTCCTGTTTAGTGGATAAAAAGAGGACATCATTCTCCAGAGCTATCAGTCCAAAACCCTTGATAACCAATACATTCACTAAACATTTATTATGTGTGCTGCACTTTTAGCTTTATAATAATGGCTCTTATCTTTCCCAGGCTTACTGGTACGATAGATGTACGAATATATTTTATCTAGTTTAGTCAGTTTTTACTCTCTTTAAAATTACATAGATTCTGTGGACAGCTGTTCGGAGAATGTTCACTATTACTGGTTTAGTTAGGTCAAATGCTGTAGGTCATGCTTCTTTTCTGTTGTCCTTCGCTTAAACTTGACAAAACTTTTACTTAGTAAATCAATAACACACAATCAGTTTTCTAGTCCTCATGGGTTCTTTTTTTATTTTTTAACGACCTTTCATATGTCAGTTTGTGGGCTCAAGCTATGATCAATGAAAAGCTGCAGGGGGTTTGTCATCTCTCATAGTAATTTAAAGGAAACAACATGGGGAATTTTATTTTTACATAGATACATTTTTAAGGCCTGATTCCAAGTCAGTGAGAGCTTTTCAGTTAAGTTCTGTGTGCTCTGAATAAAGCCTCAACAAAGTAATTTTGAAATATGGACTTTAATGGTTAAAGCTGTTGGAAATATTTAGTTAAAAACAATAGTGGCAGTATCAACTAGAAAGATTGAATTAAAATTCATCTCTCTGGTGATAAAGAGAATAGAATTAGAATATCTGCTGCATGGAAAAGAGAACCCCACTGCACTCTTGTCCTTCTTGCAGTGAAAAAATATCTCAAGTTTAGGATTAATTTATATTTCAAAGTAAAAAGAACAGGGATTTATATGAATTTATATCTCATTTAAAGGAACTTGTCCAACAGACACCCTTTAACCATCTGAGGCCAGATGCACAATTTACTTATGTGTGACCTTGCAGTTTTGTGTGAGATAGTAGAAAAGGCACAAGGAATTTGCTTACCTCCCTGTTAAAAGTCCAAGCATGGCAGCAGTCCTTGTGTCCCATGAACACAGTCTGCTCAAGGTCACTGCTATTTGCCTCTGGTAGGACTGGTGGAGAATATGCAGCATCCTGTCAAATGGTGTCATGGGTTTTTGCACATCTTTTACATAATGCCTCTTTGAAGCTCTCACTGCAGGTATGTGTCTGCCACATGTGAATCTATTATGTGCACTTAAGGGCCACTCCAGGGTCTTCATACTCTTTAAGCTGATAGGAGGAAGGCAAGGATGTCTGTTGCACAAGCATAGAAATGTACAGATGCTACTTTGTTGAAGGTACATTGATCATTATTTGGCACTTCAGGGGTTAATCTCTGATACTGGGAGTGAATATCTAAGTCAATTTCAATGAACACTGGAATTAGCGAATACTGTGTTCACCTGCTTCTTCTCCTTCATTATCTTCTGTTGCCGCTGGGTAAGCAACTATAAGAATTATTCACTGGAACACAATTCAATGAAAGAGTAAAAGATGAAATATATAAGCCTGAAGAAGGTATTGAGTAGATTTACTATTTGACAATCAAGTACTGCTACCCTGCTGATCTGTTGCTTTCTATTATATATAAATTTGAAGATATTAGGTCGACTCCTGTTAGAGCCTATGAAATTACAATCAGCATGAATTTGCAGCAAAATAAACAAACATTTTAACATACTATCCCATTAGGCATTTCTAGAATGCTTTTCTGTAAGACATGCCATGCAAACAGAATCCATAGTGCTGTGGTGTGGTGTAGCCATTTTACTGACACTCTTTAGGAATAACCTGAAAACTTAGGTATTTCAGCATCTGTGAGTTAATTCAGCTCTCCTAAAGTCATACAGATAACATATTATAATATACTATCTGCTATTGTCTTACATAGGATGAAATTCATTCCTGTGCAGTGGCTCAGCTGAAGACCTATGCACCTCTTACTTCAGACAGTACTGAAAAGGTGTTGTGCTAGCTCCCTGCCCAGCAGAAAATTTCATCCATGCTGAATATTTCTATAATGTGGTGTTCAACGATTGAAAAGGCTACCAGTGAATATTATGCAGCCAAACATGACACGAAAATTTGACTGTCTTTCCTACTTATAGAAACATGCTGTAACATCTGTGCAAAAGTCCAGATCATGAACTTTAAAGGCTTAGACCTGTGACGTGTTGATTGCTACACTGCAAGTGCGCTGTACTTTAAACACCTGCTGATGTTAATGTGAGTTAAAAGTGTTGAGCTATTTGCAGGTTTTGGGCCTAAATCTTTTGCTCTAGAATCGTAGGCTGGTTCTACGATCCTTGCATAGTAGTGACCGTCTATGACAGGGATCAGCAACTCCCAGCATGGATGTGCTCAGTGACACCCGAGCCAATGTGGAGTGGCATGTGGTGTCCTCTGCCAGAAGAGCTGCTCCTGCAGCAGAAAAGCAGGTGGCAGTGTCCCAGGAACCCCAGGGGTCCCCAGGCACGATGCAGAAAGAAGCTTCCTAGATCTTCATTGGGTTCTTTCTGTGGTATGCCTGGAGACCACTGCCCCAGGTGCAATGCAGAGAGAAGTCTCTCTGGGCAGCTTTTTTTCTGGGATGAGTTTGGGGACTCATCCTTGGGCAAACCATAGAGAGGAACTGTTGAGGAAGCTTCTTTCCAGAGCATGCCGCTGGAGTCCCACTTCTCCCCCAGTCCAGCCGTGGCCACTGATGAATTTTCAGGCAGCAGTCGCTTTTTTTTTTTTTGGTGAAGGGGGTTGCCAGCACTGACTGAGGGTTGGGAAGGAGGGGCTGGCACAGGTGTTGGCAAAGGTTGCCAACTCCTGGTCTGTGAACACCAGCACTTTAAAGGGAATGTACCTGGTGAGGATAATATTTCGCCCCTTTGTATTGGAGCACCTTATATTTGAGTATCTCGTAATGTTCCATAAATACTGATTAATTAAGCATTACAGCAACCTTCTGAAGTAGAGAAACACTGTTATATAGATTTTACACATAAATAATTGTTCTGCATTTGTGAGTTTCCATCCTAAGGAATAATGTTGTGCAAATAGCATCATGTTCCAAGTTTCCCTCTCAAACATTTCTGTATCCAATTTGCTAAAGTTACAAGTAAAAAGTTAGTTATGTTTGCTAAGTACAAGTAAAAAGATACTTATGTTTCTAACTGCAAACTCAATCTGGGTACAAGACCCTTTCTACATTAAGCAAAACAAACTTATCAAATATCATTATTATGTCAGCATTTCTAGCTCAGTAGAAATAATATGGCTACTGGTGCAAATTGAACAACAGTCTGAATGGAGTAAAGAGTCTGATCTAGTATGTCATAGCTTGGCTTTCTGTCCTCCTTTAAAATAAACAAGGAGTTACGTGGCACTTTTAAAGACTAACACATTTATTTATCGCATGAGCTTTTGTGGGAGAAAATCCCACTTTGTCAGATGCTTGGAAGGTCTGATGAAGTGGAATTTTCTCCCACAAAAGCTTGCTCAATAAATAAATTTATTAGTCTTTAAATGTGACACAGGACTCCTTGCTTGTTATACTGAGTTAGGCTAACACGGAGGCTACCCCTTTGGAACTGGTCCTCCTCTAGTGTTTGCATCATATAAAAGTTTTTGAGTCTGCTACAGGCTTGGAGCTAAAACACATATGGAATTTTCTAATTTGGCAGTAGAGGTTTATACTCAGGGGCCCCTAAATTCTCTCCTGGCTGCCAGCAACATACCCACAGTACATTAGCAGTGCCAAAACATTAATGTACAATATCTTATTTTTCATATATCCCATTGTATTCATATTGGGAGCATCCAATGCAAGGAAGGAAATTTAGTACTTTCAATGTGACAGTTGATGAGTGTATTTGAGGGGATGCTTGCTAGATGTTTAGGCTGTATAAATAGTGGAGGGATGGGGTAAGAGAGAAGATAGTTTTAAGGAGTTTTGGATTAAAAGGTGCAGTTTTTGGCACAGCTGGTGCAATCTTGGCTAATTATTTACTTGGAGTACAGTAGCTGAACAGTTTAATGGCCCTAAAATGGTACACTGGGCATACAGGCTTTGAAGTTTGAGATGATTCACGGTGCTGCACTTGTTTTTATTGTTTCATGAACTGAGAAGATAAACATTTTGGCACTGAATGTTTATTTTAAAGCTGCAGAAGTTGCTATTTTCTTAATATATTGTTTTCTTATTTGACCTTCTAAATTGCCCTGTTTGTTGACTTAGGAACAGTGTGTGAAAGGACCAACAATAGCCACTATTTTACACTGTGTTTTACTGACACCAAAACCTTTGAAAAAAAAAAGTTGTTGTTTGAAGGCAGGTACTGATATACAGAAGTGCCTATTGCAAGCAGACATGTTTATGTTCATGTTGCTTTTCAGCACTGTTCAGTGTAGTAGCCTTTTTGACAACAATAAGCCATAACCCTGACCCTGTTAATTCTGGGAAATAAAGGTGCATTTAATGGCAGTGACTCTTGTTGTTGTTAACCTCTCTAAAAATATCAGCTTTTTTTTTTTTTGTCTCACTTAATGGGCTGTGTTGGAGACTGTGGCAATGTTATCAAGTAATATTCTATTTGTAATCAGTTGTGGGTTTTTCTCATGCAGCTGGCATTTACCACCTTCTGCATGTTTAGTGCCCCCACCTAAATAGGTATCTAAAGGAAAAATAATGATGAATCTGATTCTTATTTCAGGCTAGCTTTGTACTGGTGGAACTTTGGTGAATTTACTAATGATTTACATAAATGTGTGATCAGAATCCGTTTGTCTGGCAGGATATAGTAACCACTTAGGCTATGTCCACACAAACATCATTATTTCGAAATAAGTTATTTCAAAATAAAGTCCTTATTTCAAAGTAAGTTAATTTGAATTAAGAAAATGTTAATTCGAATTAAGGGAAAGCCTGCTTTTGAAACAGCTGTTATTTCAAAATGGTTATTTCAAAATAAGGCCATTTGGACATGTTCCAAAACAGTTGTTTCGAAACAATGGTGTTGTTTCAAAACATCATGTCCAAATGGCATTATTTCAAAATAACCATTTCAAAATAACAGCTGTTTTGAAATGAATGGGGTTTAAACTGTTTTGAAATGATGGTTTTTATTCCAAAATGATAGAGCCTGTCATTTCAAAATAAGAAAACGTCGTGTGGACATTCAGTTTTTTGTTTCAAAACAACCAAGGTTGTTTTGAAATAAAAGACTCATGTGGACATACCCTTATAGGCCTAGCTATATGACTGTAGACACCAGTTAGAGAGGGGTATTGGTCCAACAAAAGTGCAACAAGGAATAATGAAATGAGCAAAAGAAATCTGAGTATCAAGTAGAACTTCCCAATACTCTGATCTGGTAGTCTGTGGAGTAATCTCTTAGCATCAATAGTCCCATTGCTTGAATTCTTTTTATCTAATCAGGGCAAAATATTGATGAATAAGCTGCTTGGATTGGAACAGTACTGTTTTGATGAGGCAAGAATATGTATGTATAGTATGAATAGTTTATTTATATACATTGTGCTCTACAAGCATAGACTAAGGTATGTTCCCCATCCCATTGAGCTTCTTATGGAAAATGGACCACACAAATTAACATAAGTCAAGACCTGGGAGGATAGTTCAGAGAAGACACTGTAAGGAGAAGGAAGTATTCATGTAAGAAGTTGCTTTTTAAAGGGTGTGTTTACACTTAGAGCAGAATTTGAATTGGTGACAATCAGTTCAAATTCAATTAAGTGCATGGACATGCTCACTTTCATCAATTCGAAGTGAGGCACTCCTTTTCCCTGTGCCAGCTAAGAGTGCTAGAGCCTGGCAAGGGATTGGCTGTGGCAGCAGCCGTTTTTCATGGCCATCATGCCACGCTTCCCATGGTGCCCTGCCTCCAATTTGAATTGGCAAGTCCAGTCCATGGACATGCCAATTCGAATTGGAGTTTCTGGTGTGGCCATGTCAATTCAAATTCAGTCAATTGACCAATTTGAATTCAGTAATTAAAATTGAAAGGCCAAGTGTAGGCATAGCCAAAGAGATCTGAAAGAGGAGAGAAGGGTTTGGGAAAACAGGACATTAGTATGGCAAGGATAGGGGATGCAGTATAGAAGGGACAAAATAAATAAAAGGAACGTTTAGTTGAAAGGATTGAGGGGGAGCACAGGCTTCAGTTGTGAGAGTAAGAGGACAAGAGATCAGAGATGTGTAGCTATAGATTTGGCGGTGAGGGGTGGTGTTTGAATTTGATTTAGAGAAAGAAGAGGAAAGCCAGAAAATATATGGTTTATAGTAATCACGATGGCCAGTGACCACATTGTGAGTAAGGGGTTTAACAGTGAATATATGGAAAGGTGACCTAATATCTTTTCCATCTGTAATGTTTACAATTCTGTGTTAAGATTCCCCAGGAACTAAAGCAGTAGCCTAATACTCACTAACACCAACACTTCTGTTTTTTTACTTTCTTCCATGATGTTGCACATGTTGTTGCTTTTAGTGTAATCTCTGAAATTCAGGTTATTGCCTTTTAAAACAGGCTCATTTTAACTGTTAGGTTTGTTAAGCAGAATACTGTCTCTGCACTATCCTGCAAGTCAAAGCAAGGCCTGTGCATGTACACAGATGAATTACAGTGGATATTTCCATCCTAATTTTGAATTGTGTGAGGACTTGGTGTGGTGGTGGTTTGGGATAGATGTGAGCTCCTGATATAAGCAGAGTCCAGCAAAAGACTTTGGATTTTTTTCATCTTTTTCTACAGCATGGGGCATGGTGCCCTTGATGGTGGATATCCTGAACTGTAAAGTCTTTAACCCACGATTTGAGGACTTTTAATAATGCAATCGTAGGTTAGAGGTTTATTACAGAAGTAGGTGGATGTGGTTCTGTGGTCTGCATTGTACAAGAGATCAGACTGGATGATCATATTGGTCCCTTGTGGCTTTAGAGTCTATGGCTATATCTACACTTAGATTGTTAAATCGATTTAACTTAAATCAATCTAACTTAATTGAAATAAAAATCATTAAATCGATTTAAGTTAAATCGATTTAACATTTCCCTACTAGAAACCCAAATCAAACTAGCATGTCCATGGACAGGACTTGCGAGTTTGATATAGGAGAGGGGCACCATGGGAGATATGGCAAGATGGCCCCCAAGAAGTGTCATGCCCCCCACCCAATATGTAGAAAGAGGAAGGCACCTCGAGAAGGAGAAGGGCAAAAAGTGTTAAATCAAAATAACAGTTAAATTGAAATAATAATTTTGATTTAACCGTCATTTCAATATAATGTGAGGTTTTATTATTTTGAAATGACCATTCCTTATTTCGAAATGAGGGAGCTCCTCATTTCAAAATAAGGTCAGCTAGCGTAGACATGCATTACTTCAAATCAAAATAATCATCATTTCATTTTAAAGTGTAAGCATAGACATACCCTATGAGAAATGTGAAGAGGAGAAATAACTGATAATCCAGTTAATGAGATCACAGTGAGCAGAACATTTGGGAGCAGAAGGAGCTCATGTTCCAGTGAAGTATTTGTGTTCATGTGAATAAAAGGAATTACTACTGACTGAGTGAAATTAAAAAGGAAGCAAAATTACTCCTCTCAAGCTAGCATCCTTCAGTGCTTTTTGCAGGTTATGATTAAAGTCCATAGATGTTATCACTAACTTGCTGCAGAAAGTTGTCTGTCTCTCATGCACAAAACTGAGTCAGTATTCTATTTACATCAGGGATGTGATTTTTCCTAGCTTTCCCCTTGAGTTTTAGCTAAATGCCTTTCTCTCTTGGAGTTGTGACATGCCTCTCTGTGATCTTTTCTCATTGGGGTAATCTGCTTGTTTTGAAATTTAGGGAATTTAGGATTGGGAGACAAGTGTGATTTATTTGACCGGAAAAAAATGAGATGTGGCATGGACTAAATTAACCATTTTTCTTTTGAGTTCCTTCAAATGCACATTTTATGCTTTACTGTTAGATTTTTGAGGTATCAAAACCAAGTTCATAGAATCACAGGGTTGGAAGGGACCTCATGAGGTCATCTAGTCCAACTCCCTGCCAAAAAAGCAGGACCACTCCCACTAAATTATCCCAGCCAGAGTTTTGTCCAATTCAGGAGCATTGCTGCCCCAGGGAAGGACCCGGGGCACGCTGCCCCCTGACTGCAGGCCACGCCCTCGGTCAGGGAGAGGTCAGGGAGCGGTGGCCATGGCCACAGGGCTGCCCAGCCTAGGAAGGGGTGGAAGTGGCTGCTGCGGGCGGCCGGGGCCCAGATCTTGGGCCAGATCTGGCTGGAGACCGAGAGAGGCAGGGACCCCGCCAAGACCCGGGGTACTGGCACTGGAATTTGGGGCATGGGCCCTGTGTGCCAGGCGCCAGCGACGCCCTGGTCCAGCCGGGCCTTAAACATCTCCAAAGATGGAGATTCCACCACCTCCTTAGGTAACCCATTCCAATGCTTTACCACTCGCCTAGTAAGAAAGTTTTTCCTAATATCCAGCCTTGACCTCCCCAGCTGCAACTTGAAAAACCATTGCTCCTTGTTCTGTCTTCTGTTACTGCTGTGAACAGCCAAGCTCTGTCCTCCTTGGAGCATCCCTTCAGGTAGTTGAAGGTTGCTATCAAATGCCTCCTCAGTCTTCTCTTCTGCGGGCTAAATGAGCCTAGTTCCTTCAGTCTTTCTTCATAGGGCTTGTGCTCCAGCCCCTTGATCATTTTTGTTGCCCTCCGCTGGACTCTTTCTAATTTGTCCACGTCCTTTTTGTAGTGGGGAGCCCAAAACTGGCCACAGAATTCCAGATGCAGCCTCACCAGTGCTGAATAGAGGGGAATGATCACATCCCTCGATCTGCTGGCAACACTTCTTCTGATGCAGCCCAGTATGCCATTGGCCTTTTTGGCAGCAAACGCACACTGCTGACTCATATCCAGCTTCCCATCCACCATGACCCCCAGGTCCTTTTCTACACTGCTGCTACTTAGCTGATCGCTCCCCAGCCTGTAGCAGTGCATGGGGTTTTTCTGTCCCAAGTGCAGGACTTTGCACTAGTCTTTGTTGAACCTCATGAGATTTCTATTGGCCCACTGCTCCAATTTGTCAAGATTTCCCTGAATCTTGTCCCTGCCCTCCAGCGTGTCTACCGTTCCCCCCACATTGGTGTCATCCAAAAACTTAATGAGTGTGCCATCAATCCCATCATACAGATCATTAATGAAAATATTGAACAGAACTGGTCCCAGGACCGATCCCTGGGGGACACCACTTGTTACTGGTTGCTAACTAGACATGGAGCCATTGATTCCTACATGCTGAAACCATTGATCTAGCCAGTTCTTTATCCACTTTGTAGTCTGCACATCCAATCCATACTTCCTTAACTTGCCAACGAGAATGCTGTGGGAAACCGTGTCAAAAGCCTTGCTAACATCGAGGTATATCACATCAACGGCTCTTCCCACATCCACAAATCCAGTCATCTCATAATAGAAGGTGATGAGGTTGGTCAGGCACGATTTACCCTTGGTGAATCCATGCTGACTGTTCCTGATCACTCTGTTTTCCTCCAAGTGTTTCAGGATGGATTCTTTGAGAACCTGCTCCATGATATTTCCAGGGATTGAGGTGAGGCTGACAGGTCTGTAATTCCCTGATCCTCCTTTTTCTCTGTCTTGAAGACAGGCAATATATTTGCTTTTTTCCAGTCCCCCGGTACCTCCCTCGTTCGCCAAGCGTTTTCACAGATAATGGCCAGCGGTACTGCTATCTGATTGGCCACCTCTCTCAGCACCCTCAGATGCAGGTCTTCCGGCCCTGTGGACTTCTGCACATCCAACTTCTTTAGGTAGTCCCTAACCTGACCTTCCGTCACCAAGGGCCTCTCTTCTCTCCAATCTGCCATACCCAGTGTAGTGGGTTGGGAGCTGGCCCTGCCTGTGAAAACTGAAGGAAAGAAAGCATTAAGCACTTCAGTCTTTTCCTCATCCTCCATCACGAGGATACCAGCCCCATTCAGTAAAGGACCTACGCCGTCCTTGATCCTCTACTTGTTATTAACATACTTGTAGAACCCCTTCCTGTTATCCTTCACATCCCTTGCTAGCTGCAACTCCCATTGTCCTTTGGCCTTTCTGATTTTATCCCTGCAGTCCCAAGCAATATCTTTATATGCCTCCTTAGTCATCTGTCCAAGCTTCTACTTCCTGTAAGCTTCCTTTTTATGCTGTAGCTCAGTGCAGAGTTCTCTGTTAAGCCACACTGGGTGCCTTCCACATTTGCTGTTCTTCCTGCTGATCGGAATAGTATCTTCCTGTGCCCTTAGTGGGGTTTCTTTAAAATGCAGCCAACTCTCTTGGATGCCTTTCCTCTTCAGATCAGCCTCCCAAGGGATCCTGCCTTTCAGCTCCCTGAGGGAGCCAAAATCTGCTTTTCTGAAGTCCAGGGTCTGTGCTTTGCTTCTTTCCTTTTATCTGTTAATCAGCATCTTGAACTCAAACATCTCATGGTCACTGCTGCCCAGGTTGCCATTCACTTCTATGTCCCCAGTCAAATCTTCTGTTTGTGAGCAGCAGGTCGAGAGGTGCAAGGCTCCTAGTGGGCTCCTCCAGCATTTGTACCAGGAAGTTGTCCTCAACACTTTCCAAAAACTTCTGGGATTGCTTGTGCACTGCTGTATTGGACTCCCAGCAGTTATTAGAGTAGTTGAAGTCCCCCATGAGAACCAGGGCCTGTGATCTGGAAACTTCTGCCAGTTCTCCATAGAATGCCTCATCCACCTGCTCCTTCTGGTCTGGAGGTCTATAGCAGACACCCACCACAACATCCCCCTTGTTGCCCTCTCCTCTAAATGTAACTCACAGGCTTCCGACTGGCTCATTTCCACTTCCATAATGGAGCTCTGAGCAGTCATAGAGCTCTTTTACATATAGTGCTACTCCTCCCCCTCTTCTTCCCTGCCTGTCCTTCCTGAACAATTTATACCCATCCATGGCAGAGCTCCAGTCACACAAGCTATCCCACCACATCTCTGTTATTCCAGATATATCATAGTTCCTTGTCTGTGCCAGTACTACCAATTCTACTGCAATATCATTGGTTTCCACATGGATGAGTAGCATGAGATAGTAGTCAGAGGGGCGGATGATTGTCGACATTCCCTCCGTAATGTCTTGGATGCACGCACCTGGCAGGCAGCATACCTCCTGTGAGGCCTTGGCAGGGTGACAGATGGTATCTCCGTCCCCCTCAGAAGTGAGCCCCCAACCACCACAGCCCTACGTTTCCTCCTAGCTGTGGTGGATGTGATCCTCCCAGCCTCGGGGGTGCATGGCGTCTCCTCTTCCACCTCATCCATCATATCTAGCGCTGCGTAATGGTTCTTCACCACAGTGGAGGGAGGGATGGGCGCAGGGGTGGTGCACTGTCCGTTGCCAGAGGTAACCAGCTGCCAGTGTCCTCCCTCTGCCATAGGCATCCCATCCTTCTCCAATGGCGTGGCAGTAGTCTTCAGCACCTGGATAGCATCCTCCTTGCATGTCTCCTCGTGGATGCTATCAAGGAACTTCTCCAGGGCATGGATACTCCTTTGCCTAGACACCTCCTCCTGTAACTCTCCACCTACCTCCTGAGAGGCACTTCTGCCACTCTAAATCAATAGTAAAGAAAAACCTGTAAAGAGAATGAAGGGTGTTCTCTTTTAAAGAATAACAGCAATGAAGAATCTGGTCTACTTAAGTACCCTGATACTACGGTATGGCAGATAAACAGGTCTTAATCTGTGTCTCTGCCTAAGAAGGTTCTGTGGATAACTTTACTGTGAATACAGTGAGAACTCTATCTACTGTGTGATTTTGTTTAAAGAACTAATAATAATTAATAGTTTCTCAGGTTACAAAGACTCATAAATGCAATAGTTCCTAGAAAGTGGTCTGACAACATTTCGTTTCAGAAATGCAGTTACTTTGCCCATGTAGATGCCAGCAGGAGCTGAAGGAAAGACTGAGTCAAGCTCAGAATACAAAGTTTTGGTTTTCCTGTTTCTGGAATGGTATGTCCACACATCTCTTTTATTTCAAAATAACACTGGTTAGTTCAAAATGAAAAAGATTAGGTCCACACGATGTTTTCTTATTTCAAAATGATGGGCTCTGTCATTTCGAAATAAGAACCGTCATTTTGAAACAGCTTAAACCCCATTCATTTCAAAATGGCTGTTATTTCAAAATGGTTATTTTGAAATAAGGCCATTTGGACATGTTGTTTCGAAACAACACCATTGTTTCAAACAGGTATTTCAAAACAACATTTCCAAACGGCCTTATTTCAAAATAACCATTTTGAAATAGCAGCTGTTTCGATAGCAGGCTTTCCTTTAATTCGAATTAACATTTTCTTAATTCAAATTAACTTATTTCGAAATAAGGACTTTATTTCAGAATAACTTATTTCAAAATAACAATGTATGTGTGGACATAGCCAAAGAGCTGTGGAACATTTTTAAGCAACTGTAGGGAGTGGACACCAGTTCAATTAATTTGCTGATTGCAAACTTTTATTCGGTAATCACAGACCAATACAATGGCATTATATCCCTACTCCTAAAGCTTCTTTTCAGGCAGAAATGGATGTATAATATGAATTCAAAGTTCATCTGTCTGATATTTTCAGGTAAAAGTGTTTCCCTGAATTGGTATTTGGAAACCATCCCTCTTGTTATGCCCTATTCTGTAAACACATTGTCTGTGTAGTGAAATCTATTTCTTCCACCTTATAAAGCCTTAAATACTAATTCAAATTCCAATAATCAGTCCTTCAGACATTGTTTTATTTATTGTGGGAGATGTGGGAGGGGTCAAACCAGTTTTAGAGGAAGAATACAGCTAGAAAATGGGTCCTCTGAGCATAGAAATGATAGGAGATGCCTATGGTGTTAAGTTGCACTGTAACTCAGAGAAAAGATATACTAAATAGAATCTGGTTGGCCTGAAAACATCCTGGAGCTAACTACATTGAAATCAGTCAGTGGAAATGTGCTTGCTAACACCAGTGGAGAATTAGTATTTTTAACCACCAGGAGTCCACTATGAAGTTTGCCTAAAGTCAAGTTCTCTCTCTTAGTACATGGTGTGAAGCTATAGAAGAAAGAGAGGGGGGATCTTGAGAATGAGGAAAGGGGAAAAGAGATGAGAGATAGGGAAAAGAATCAAGCCCATTGCCAAAAAGACTTGTAGGTTGTTATCTGAAAGAGAGAGGGCTATGGGTCACAAAATTAGAATTCCAGTTTGGGGCAAGACTTTATAGACTCTACCCCACTGGTTCCCAACCTGTAGTCTGCGGGCCACTGGTGGTCTGCAAGGGCACTGCAGCTGGTCCATGGGGGTGGGAACTGCAGGTAAGTGTACTTCAGGTAAATATACTGTGATGAGTGCAATATGTTTGTGAGTGAGCATAATAAATTATTAGAAATAGCCACATTTTTAATACCCCATTGATATACAAGTTTGACTCCCATCAGCCAGAGGCTGCATTAAAAAAGTTTAAAATGGCTTGTTTACATAGTGGTCCACAAAAGCTTTCAAGGACAATGTAGTGGTCCACATAAAGGAAAAGGCTGGGAACCGCTGCTCTACCCCAAAAGGCTCAGATTAGATTTAGACTTAGGTTACCAGTTTAAACTTGTAAATGAAATCACTTACGCTAGATCACAGGGTACAGCCACAGAAGTGACTTATGTGCATTGCTGCCTAGAGGAATTTACAGTTGCAAATTAGGTGTTCAAGCTCCCCATGTGTTGAATTAGGCACTTAAAGGATCTTCAGAAGCCAGTAATCTGAGTTGGGGATTGCCTAAATTAGACAGTAAGAAATGCTAAGTAGAGAGGCAGGGCCAAAGCCTCAAGACTAGTAAAATTCTTATCTCTGCACTTTGAACTCTCTCCTAAAATTAAATACCTAACCCAAGTCAGCCCTTTCTCAGAGAAAGCAAGAAATAGACCCTCATCTCTTTAAAGGCAATAGCTGAGTGGTTTAAGGCCCTCTCCTGGAATATGGTAGCCCTGCATTCAGGTTCCTACTCCAAATTAGGCAGAACTTAAACACAGGGTTTCCAAATTCTAAAAGAGTGTGTCCTAATTGCTAGGCAGTTGCAGTGGGGACCGCTGACTCCCCTGTAAAAGCTGTTTGACTTGAATATGTAATTAAATATTTATTTAATTAATATCCCCAGAAAAGGAAAGACAGCAAGAGACTGATGCTGTAGCTCAGTGCCCATGGCATTGCCATGGCTGCTGAAGAATCAGACTGAAATCTGCGCTCCACTGAATATTGAATTACGTATGTATCATAAATGGAACCGATTCAGCAGGAGAGACTTGCCCTAGGATGCCTCATAGTGTGGTGGCTCGGGCACTCGCCTGAAGCGTGGGACACTTGTATTCACATTCCTGCTCCATCTCAGGCAGAGCAGGGATTCAGAACAGGGTCAACCGTATCCCAGGGTAATGCATGAACCACTTGGACATTGGCTATTCTGGGGCACACATATGCTAGTCAGCCACAAAATTCCTGATTTCCTTGCCACCATCTAGTTGTGTGAGGCGCAGTCCTATAAGCATTCTCAGGCACTCTACTGGATTGCACCCTATCGGGTGAGATAGGCAGGGAACACCTCATTTGAGAATCCCGCTGGGCTTAAACCTGAACTAGGTGCAGAGCCGCTTTGTGGCATCAAGACTTTGCACTGGTCTGTGTACAGAAACTTAGGCACTGCCAGGGTTAAGCAGCAGCTGAGAGAGGTTTTTGAGGAGGGCATGCCTAAATTTTGGAGTTGGCACCTGAAGTGGCAGTAAGGAGCCCATGTTCCTTAGAGGATCTATCCGCCAACATTTAGCCATGTGTTACCCCTGTAGTGGCTAATACCTCTGCTTAACATGCAGACGGTCCTGGGTTCAATTCCCAGGGGGTTGGACTCGATGATCTCACGAGGTCCCTTCCAGCCCTATGATTTGATTTGAATTATTTTTTCATCATGTCTAAAATTAACTGGCAACCTCCTTACAGCAACAAACTTACATTTCACCTATATGGTTGGTAACAGTATTGAGCAGCACCTAGTACATTTTTGGATGCAATTAAAATACTGCTACTAGTCAGCCAGTACTGGGCTGACGTTGTGACCCAGACTGGGAATCTTTCTCTTCGCTGCCTAGTGGTGTAAGACCACTTTGCTTTTTGTTATGAATTCTTCAAACTCAAACCCCTAATGAATAAAAATGTGAGATAAATGAGTGGCAAAAATGGATGAATGTCAGTTTCTGTATCCATTTATTCAGCTTTAGCAGTTCAACAGCCTACACTTGAAACTATTTCCCAGTGTTCTTTTACCCTACCTACAAAATAAGTGCATAATTTTCCAAACTTAGCACACCATGCATCTGTGTGAGAAAATCAGGAACTGAATATGCACATGCATGAACAAACTACTAGTCAGAGCATTCAGTGTTCATATAAACCGTTTTTTGGTAAAAATCTGTTCATATATGCCTGACCAACTGTTTCTGCTGTGTGCAAAAAGCTGCAGGAACATTTATTGCCATGCACTTGTAATTTTCATAGGAAACTGACATGCACTATCTGTTATATTTGATCATGTTTAAAAAAATGAAATCTTAACTAATATCATATTACGTATAAATTATGGATCCATAAGTGTAGGAATTCCTCTTGTAACTCATTTGTTAAAATGAGTAAAAGTCATCTTGTGACTCATTTTGGTAAAATGCCTCCATTGTTTTGTGTTAGGAGGATCTTTAGAAAAAGAAAACACTATGTTCTAAGGAATATCAAATATATTGAGCAGTGTTTTTCACTCTGCTGCAGAGCGTATTTTAGAACAGTACATTAAAAGCAGTCTGTTTTGAGTGTATGGGTGAGATAAATCAGCACAGTAGCTATGCTTTACTTGTAGTGATTTAAAAATTAATTTGTAGAGATGTACCTGAACTACAGTCCCACACCTGAACATCCTTGAACTTTGTATATTCTGATCCAGAGCTTAATTAAAACCTTTTCTATCAGACCCTAGTTGCACAAACAGTAATGCATTTAAGTAGTTTACAGTAAATTTAGTGGGATTACTCACACAGATAAAGTAGCTTCTGTGCAATGGTGGTATTTTGTTTTTTCTTTTCTTTTCCTAGACTGAGGCCCAAACTAGTGACCTGAGGCAGATCCAGTAGAAACTTTCCAGGATTTGAAATCTGGACTCAGTCCTGTCTCTGAATTTTGTAGCTTGGGGGGCTCACCTCTGTTAAAGAATACATCTTTTTAGCAACCAGTATTGACTTGTAGATGTTGTTCTACATCTGTATTTTTCTTTTTGTTATACAGCCACAAGGCACACAACCTCATGTTAAATTTATTAAAATTTGCTATTTTTTCAGTTATTGCTAGCTGGAGATTGTATCCATTTAGTTCATTGTCCATTCAATACTATACATGCCAAGAACACATTTCTAAAAGGATTCTTTTATATAGGTAAACAAGGATATGAAAAACAAGCACCAGCAGTATAATAATTGACATTTTATATAATAACTACTGAATGTTGAGTCCTTAACATTCATTTTAGAAAAATTCTTCAGAAAGGGGGAGCTTATCCCTTAAGTAATTAAAGGGAAATGCAAGTATATTAATTGATTATTAGCAGATTGAAACTCTAAAACTAACATTTATCTTAGAATGGTGTCTTTGGCTACACTGAGACCCAGGACTTCTGATGAAATACTCAGTTTCTTTTCTAAATAAACCATTGAAATAATAATGGCCCTTCTTGAATTTCTTTAATAATTTATGAAATCTACAAATAATTGTTAGAAAGCACTAATGCAGTGTGTCTATGCATACATGCAAATACACACACACTTCTTTACATGTTGCCATATGAATTCATCCACATGTTTTATTTGGAGTTCATCTATCTTTTACATATTTCTTCTGAAGTCTCCTGTGGCATACTGCACAGTACTACCTCTGTTTGTGAGGCCAGCTATAATTCCAGTCCCAAAGGTTATTTCTATCGCAATTCAATTACTCTTCTCTTCAAATAAATCATTCAATGAAAACTCAGATAAATATTAGAGTCACCATTACACAGGTATTTGAGACACATAAATAACTTAGATATGCTTTAAAGATAACTTCTATTGCATATAGTTTCTTACTCAGCCCTTACTATCACAGTATCTGAGAATTTTTCTTCAGTGCATTAAGCAACATGACTATTATATGCCATGTGTGGTTTGTTCTTTCTTCCATCATTTCCTTATGGGGAGAAATATGTATTGAATGGATTGCTTTTGTTTTGGCAATGTATTTTTGTTTTTTGTTTTTTAAACATGTATACTGATGTGTTTTACAGTAGCAAAGGCAAGGTCAAAGAAGTGCACACAACACACACTTGAAGCTGAAGATGATGAGGTTTGTGACTATGTATAGTTTCCACTGGAGTTTTTCTACAATGTCCCTAAGAAGACTGTACAACCTACACAGACGTTCCTTCACCCTTGTTGTAGAAAGTTTCATTGTGCCTGAGGAGCAAGAGTTGTTAACCACAGTCCTTATCTTAGGCTATATCCACTAAGGAGGTTAACTTGATTTAAGTTACATCGATTTAAGCTAAATTGATATAACAGTCATTAAATCGATTTATGTTAAAATCAAGTTAACATGTCCGCACTAGAAACCCAGATCAAACTAGTATGTCTGTGGACAGGACTTGCTAGGTCGATTTAGGAAAGGAGAACCATGGAAGGTGTGGCAACATGGCACCCGAGATAGGCCTTGTTGCCACCCAGTCCCCTTCCCAGCTCTTGCAGGGAGAGCCCTGTAGCAGGGCAAAAGAATCCCCCACCAGCTCTGGGCTCCCTGAGGGTGAAGGTCTTCCCCTGTGGGACTGCAGCCTGGCAGTTCAGCCAGGCGAAGGGGGACAAAGTGCTGGCTGGGAGGTGAGCTCCCAGGGGGGCTAGCCAGGTGGTGGGGGAGAAGGGACCCCTGCCCTGGGCTCCTGGTATGCTAGCCGGGTGGCAGGGAATGCACCCTGTGCAGGTTAGCTGGGCTGCAGAGGAGATCACCCCATGCCTATCTCCAGGCGCCCTAGCTGGGAGGCGGGGAGAGGACCGCACCCCATGCCCAGCTCCTAGCCGTGCTCGCCATGCTCATGGAGAAGACAGCCCAGCGCCTTGCTCATGAGATGCTAGCTGGGTGTGGGGAAGGGACTTTCAGTGCACTAGCTGGGTGGCCGGGGATGAGAGCCTTACACACAGCTCCCAGCGCACAAGCTGGGCACTGTGGAGATAAGACCTCGTGCCCAGCTTTGGGAGCATTCTCCAGGCAGCAGGGGACAGGACCCCCCATGCCTGGCTTTGGATGCTCCCTGTGCACCTAGAGTGAGGCATGGGGGTCCTATCCCTTGCCTGGCAAGCACTCCCAAACCCGGGGATGGGGTTCCCGCTTCCCTTGCACCCCTTCTCACCACACCCGGCTGGAGTGCCTATAGTTGAGGGTGGGGTTGTCTTCTCCCTGCACCCAGTGAGCTCACTGGACATGGGTGCAGGGTGCGGTCCTCCCCTCGCCTCCTCGCTAAGGTGTTTGGAGCCGGGCATGAATTGTTGTCCCTCACAGCTCGGCTAGTGCCACTCAGGCGGGGCATTGGGTGCACTCCCCATTGCCTGGCCAGCGTGCAGGGAGCTGTGCACATGGGGATCCCTTCCCCACTGCCTGGCCAGTGCGTGGGGAGCCAGGCGCAGGATGCATTCCCTGCCACCTGGCTAGTGCTGTGCAATCCTGGCGGTGCAGTGTGTTCCCTGCTGCCCAGCTACGGCTTTGGGAGCTGGGTGTGCTACCCTCCCCAGAACAGGGGTAACCCGGTGTGCGGGGTCCCTTCCTCCACCTCCAGGCCAGCACAGGGGGAGCCAGTCATGGGGGGTATATGCCCTGCCATCCAGCTAGCATGTGGGGCGAGCCAGGCAGGCTGTGCATTCGCCCCCGCCCAGCCAGCCAGTGCTGAGCCTGGCATTGGGGTCCCTTCTCCGCTGCTCAGCCAGCCAGCAGGAAGCCGGAGGTGGGCCCCCCCCATGTCGTCCTCCAGTCTTGACCTCCTCCTTGGCCACGGTGCTGACGTAGGTCTTCCTTCTAGGGTGTCATGCACCCTGGGAGGAAGCAGGTCAAACAGAGCTATATTGATACAAGGGTCATATCAATATAACAGGTCTACACTGCATTATATCAATATAACAGTTTCACTTTAACCATTATAGCAATTTTATACTAGGTTTTATTATATCGCTTTAACATTCCTGATATCGAAATGAGGGAGCTCCTCACTTCGATGTAAGGAAACATCGTGTAGACATAGCATTTTTTAGATCAAAATAACCAGTGTTATTTCAATTTAAACATTGTGTGAGGACATACCCTTAGATTAGAGTCTTAGGGGATTGTAGCTATCTTGGACTTAGGCAATTGAGTACCTGGAAGATAAGAATTGAGACCTTGAACTTGACTTAATATTCTACTGTTACGGACCAGAAGGCACAGGCTGGACTCAGGGTCTTGGGCTGAGAATCCTGCAGAATCCTTCAATACATCTTGCAAAGTAAATGGATTAATAGTGAGTTCAACAGGTTGTTTGTTGGTTGTGTACGACTAATCAGGATGTGTGGTTATTTTGACATTGATAACCCTGCAGAGCTGGAGAAATATTTAGCAAAATGGACATAAAATAACACACAAAACCACAAGAACTTTTCTGTAAGTCAGTGCTCATCGGTAGGAAGTAGCTGTTCAGAGGAATGATGCAGAAAGATCCATGTGGGGGAAACGTTAAAATAACGTTCAAATAAAGTCTTTGTTCTGGACAAAATCTGAGGTGTCCCTGTTCAGTAACATTTTAAGGATATTTGAGGCTTTATGGAATCGGTAGAAGTCAATAAACCTCATTTGATTTGATTTGATTTGATTTGATTTGATTTGATTTGATCAAGGAAGAAAATATGGCATACTGATCGAGACAGCTAGTGTTCCTTCTTTTCCATGATACTAGAATAAAATATTAGCAATAATTTGTTAATTTTCTGAGCATAATAAAGCATTTTTACACTGGAGGATATCACAGTTGGGTGGGAGGAAGCTGCATATTAATAAAGACTACCATCATATGGCCACTGGCATTTTAAACATTCATTATATGTACAACATGCCCTTTCTCTTACCTGGTATTTATATGAACCCAGCTATGGGGAAGCAGTAGCATTCATATGAATACCAATGCAAATCGAATTATATTTTATTATGTTGCATCTGTTGAATGGATGTGTGCCGTTTAGGGCAGGGGCAGCGCTCTTTGCTTTATTCCTTGCTCA
Organism: Podocnemis expansa; assembly: GCA_007922195.1. Taxonomy (NCBI): domain Eukaryota; kingdom Metazoa; phylum Chordata; order Testudines; family Podocnemididae; genus Podocnemis; species Podocnemis expansa. The sequence goes on from ML682021.1 coordinate 28,722,981, forward strand.
GCCAGTGCACTCATTGTTTGACCTTAGGCAAATCACTTACATTATACTCTCTGCATCTGTATGTAGACCAGCTATCATGATCATTAGCTATCACACTGAAGTGTTGAGACTTGCTTAATCAACCTTTATAAAACAGTAATTCTTTATTTAAAGATACAATACAACTCCACATTATTGGTTTTGTTTCTTAAATGTTCCCATTTTGTAGCACTATAGATGCCCACAATGACTCTTCAGGACAATGTCTCTTATTTTTCCCAGGTTGTTCAAATACTGTTTCATTATTTCATTAGACATGTGCATTTTGGGGACTTGTCAGTTTGGGCCCAAATATTCACATTTCATTATGGAAAAACAGAACTATATCCAACATTGAAAGAATTCATTCTAATATATATAAATATATATGCACACACATTAATATATAACATATATATTATATATGATACAATATATATATTATAGGTGACTGGATAGCGTAGTGGTTAAGAGCACCGCCCTTTGATATGGGAGACTGGGATGCAAATCCCAGTTGGTACCTACCTACCTACCTTTCCAGTAGCGGTCCTTGGGCAAAAGACCCCCTAATACCTCACTTGCCTACCTCGAATATGAGCGTGACACAAACTAGGAGAGTCATGCCGGCTCAGACATCGCCTGGACTAACAAGGTCCGCGCCAGATCTTGGGGAACCAGGACAATCTGACGATAAGTGGGCTACTGGAACAAACCATAGATGGACGAGACAAGAGAACCTGGAATTGATGGAATGCTACTACAACAGTAGACCTAATGAGAGGGGATATATGAAACTTATGAGGGAACTATGGATGGACAAAAGACCTACATCCACACTGACTGAGAAACAGCTAGTTACCCAGTGCTTCAACATAGTAAAGAGGAAGCTGCTCTCACAACTTGAGAGAGACCAACTCCACATTACATCCCAGACTCAACAAGAAGACCCTGAAGAACAACTAGATGCGCAGCCAATACCTGAAGCTGGAACTTCACTGCCACCCCCTCCATTACAGAGCACAGCAGCTGATATGAGGCATAAGATCATGGATAAACTAGCTACAGTCAACCCTCGAGATCGATTACCAAGGCTCGTTGGAGAAGTACCATCAGATAGTATGCTAGAAGATGCCAATAGAGCCCTAACAACAGTTCCTACTACCACCATAACTCAAACCAGTGAACTGGTATATGCTACAGCCTCTGTAATCATGGAGATGCTTGGCTACACGATCAAGAACAGCAGTACATACCCACTCTGGAAAATGAGGTTGGAGGATAAGATCAAGGCAACTCGGAGAGAAGTTAGTCAGCTGGTGGAACTACAGAAGGGTGTAGAGATTAAGGATAAGACTCGGCTACTGAAAAAATACAAGGGCCTGACTCCAGCTGAAGCCCTAGAGACTGATAAACAAAGGCTCACAGCACTGGCTACCAGGCTAAGGAGATACACTAGAGGAGCAGAAGCCAAAAAGACAAAATGCCCTGTTCTCCAAAGAGCTATCCAAGGTGTACTCCCAACTGCAGTGCAACAACACAATAACAGCAGAGCCACCAACAGCAGAAACTGAACAGTACTGGAAGAACATGTGGGAGAAAGAGAAGACTCATAACACCAGTGCAAAGTGGCTGCAGGACCTGAGAACAGATCACAGCAGTCTCCCAGAACAGGAACCAGTCACCATCACAGTAGCAGACATCCAACAGCGGGTCAAGAACATGAAGAGCTGGACAGCACCTGGACCGGACATGATCCACACCTACTGGCTAAAGAAACTAACAGCAGTGCATGAACGCCTAGCAGCACAGATGAACCAGCTGCTAGCAGCAGGCTCCCACCCAGACTGGCTAACACAAGGGAGGACAGTGCTGATCATGAAAGACCCCCACAAGGGAACAGCACCGTCCAACTACAGGCCAATAACCTGCCTCTCCACAACATGGAAATTCCTATCAGGCATCATAGCTGCCAAGCTACAGGACCACGTGGGCCAGTACATGAGCACAGCTCAGAAGGGCATTGGGAACAACACCAGAGGCTCAAAACACCAGTTGCTCATAGATAGAGCAGTCGCCCAAGACTCAAGGTCTAGACAGACCAATCTGAGCACAGCCTGGATTGACTACAGGAAAGCCTATGACTCAATGCTGTACACATAGATCTGTGAATGTCTGGCGCTATACAAAGTCAACAGGACACTAAGGACCTTCCTCAAGAACTCAATGGGACTGTGGAAGACAAAACTGGAAGTCAACTCAAGACAGCTTGCACAAGTGGCCATCAAGTGCGGCATATACCGAGGTGATGTACTGTCCCCGCTGCTGTTCTGCATTGGCTTGAACCCCCTCAGCCAGATAATCACAAGGACTGGATATGGATACAAGTTCAAGAGTGGAACTACCCTTAGCCACCTCCTCTACATGGATGACATCAAGCTGTATGCTAAGAATGAACGAGACAATGACTCTCTAATCCACCTGACACGGAGCTACAGTGAGGATATTGGGATGTCATTCGGACTGGAGAAGTGTAGCCGGATGGTAGTAAAGAGAGGGAAGGTAGTCAAGACTGATGGGGTGGAACTACCAGCAGGCCACATAGCAGACATACAGACCAGCTACAAGTACCTTGGCATCCCACAGTCACATGAGAACCACGATTAGGAGGCAAGGAAGACAGCAACATCCAAGTACCACCAAAGGATAAGACAGGTCCTGAAGAGCCAGCTCAATGGGAAGAACAAGATCCACACCATCAACAGGTACGCCCTGCCAGTCATCAGATACCCTGCCGGTACAGTGAGCTGGCGAAAGGAGGACATGGAGGCTGCCGATGTGAAGACCCGGAAGCTCCTCACAGTATACGGAGGTTTCCACCCCAAATCCAACACCCAGAGACTGTACACCAGCCGGAAAGAAGGTGGGCCAGGTTTGGTGAGTGTCAAAGCCACTGTCCTGGACGAAACCCAGAGCATCCAGGAGTACATCAGTAAGATGGCACCCAAAGATGAGCTGCTGAGAGAATGCCTGAGGCAGCAGCAGCAGACATGGGAGGAAGATCAAGCAGAAAAAGTGCCATGGCAAGACAAGACCCTGTGTGGGATGTACCATTGACAGATAGCTGAGGTGGCTGACATTGGGAAATCCTACCAGTGGCTGGAAAAGGCTGGACTAAAAGACAGCACTGAGGCACTGATCATAGCAGCACAAGAACAGGCACTGA